>ML179085.1:88061-280525 GCA_004369135.1 Dendrothele bispora CBS 962.96 | reverse complement strand
CCACCTAGGAGATCTGAATTCCACATCACCTACCGGGCTGTTGAGAGAGAGCAGTACCGAAGCCGACTCTACCATGACGACATTCCACCAACCATTCTCATACTCCGACCATGCAGGATGCTTATGGGAATGCACGTTATGTCACACAGATTATGTCTAACTCTACCGTCGTACCCGCCGAGGCTTACCTCGCCTCTGCCGCCTTCGCCGAGTCATTCAAGAAGGTGGACTTCAACACTTTCTCGTCTGTCTACAACGACGCCGTCCGGAGAACTCGTTATCTCCAGGACCTTGAGGAGGAACTCCTGGGAGAGGCCGACAGGCTCTCTAGGGAGGAATTCCTCCACGACTTCAACTCCTTTATTACCAAAGGGAGTAATCACTTCCACGCTGAGGCGCGCGAACAGCTGCGCTTCGCGGCTGACGACTTGGCCACTTGGTCACCACCCCGTACTTACGCCGACGTTCTCAAGGAGCCGAAAGACCCTTGGAACTGCGCCACCTTTGACGAGTATCAACTCGATCAA
Organism: Dendrothele bispora CBS 962.96; assembly: GCA_004369135.1. Classification (NCBI taxonomy): domain Eukaryota; kingdom Fungi; phylum Basidiomycota; class Agaricomycetes; order Agaricales; genus Dendrothele; species Dendrothele bispora. The sequence goes on along the minus strand of ML179085.1, from coordinate 279,998 downwards.
TACCGTCACCTTCCTCAATCACCGTCACACCGCTACAATTGGTGGACACACCCTTATGGCTATCAACTACGCCTATACAATTGGGAAGGAGATCACCCTGTTCCGATGGATTGGGAAGATTTCCCCGGATGGAAGGAAGGAGAACAGGAATTTTGGGGCTGCGATTGGTCGCAGGAAGTTAAAGAAGAGAAAGGGAAGATATGGGATATGGCAATAGGAGTAGAATTATTGTATGAAAAGACGATTGAGTAGGATACCAATCGCACTAAATAGATCAATTAAAATTTTTGATCAAAGTTATGACATAATGAAAACCTGTGTGACTACGTGCTCTGGGCTTACATGCCTCGTGAAACATAAACCTGCGGAGTTTATTTTATTTTCCTTTCAAGAAACGTTTTGTGTAACGTTCAGGAACTTATCAATTGATTTAGATGTCTTCTGAACAAGAACAAGCTTTCATCGACCGAGTTAACAATGTTGCATTTCCCACACCAACAAACGACGCTGCCTGGTACCAGACCGTCATTTCGGGACTTACCACGGAAGCACAGAATGCAATAGGCCAGGCACAGTTATTCAACTCTTCGACCATGGTCTATGGTGATTTGTTAGGAGCTAGAAATGCCTATATGCATTACACTAAGGAAATTGCTGCGATCTTGGTACATGATTACATGACTCGCATTACTCAAATCAATGCGGACTATGTCAATGATCACGATGTTCGCACCATTTTTGCCGAACTAATTCGACCGGTCAGCGACACCATCAACAACCTCAATGGGGTTGTTAACAACATCAATAATCAATTGAACAGCGAAATCACCGAACTCCGGACTCCAGGAGGCGGTGGTCCCGCTAAAATGAATCTACCCGAGAATTTCTCAGGTACAGATGGAAAGATTGGATACGACGAATGGATTCGTAAAATGGAATTATATTTCGCCTACAGCAATATCATAGCTGATAGGGCTAGACTTCTCATCGCCCTCAGTAGACTTACGGGCACTCCATCCATCCAATTCAAAGATCTGGCTGAACAGGTCACCAATGATCAAATACGGTATACATGGACAGAATTCAAACGAAAACTCAGTGGAGTTTACGGCCGATACGATGAAAAGTTGACCGCCAAGCAAGAACTCGACAAACTTGCAAAGAATACTGCCAAAGCCGAGAAAGACTTCTTGACTTATGCCGAGGAATTTAGAACTCTGGCTGGAATAGCAGAGTATTCTGATGAGCATCTTATTGATATTCTGAAAAATGTTGTAAATCGCGACATGAAAGTGGGAATGTCGGTGCGCGAGTGTATACCGACGGATTGGAACACTTATTTGGAGACCCTTATTGACATATACAAAGTTTTGTATCCTGAAAGGGGAGGAGCATCCATTTTTGGAGCAAAGAAAAAAGGAAAATCTTTGGCTCAAGGCGAACCAATGGACGTGGACAATGTGTCCAAAAAGGACAAAAAGAAAGGAAAAGGAAAGGAAAAATCAGGAGAGAGTACCAATAATGTTGGCAAGAAGGACAAATATTGCCACATTTGCAAACGAAAAGGACACCTCACTGATGAATGCTACCATAACTCCAAAAGTAGCAATTATAAGGGCGAAGGAAGCTCTAAAGGAAAGAAAGAAGAAAAGAAAAAGGAGGGAAAGACTTCGAAGCAGAAGATTCGCTCTGCCGAAGCCCAAGATAGCTCAGATGATGAACCCCACGGATCTGTTGCTGTCAATACCGCGCAAATTAGAAACACACCTTACATCGAAGACGTCACTACAGACAGTGAAAGTGATGACGATGAAACATCACACCGTCTTGCCAGCGTTAGCAGTAGCAAGGGCAAGAGTAAGGCTGTTCAGGGCCGGGATTTTCTCTAAAGCACCATGAGACGACTTGCGATCATGTGTGCCGAGGCCCTTATACCCTCGATCTTAGTACAGTAGATACTGTTAAAAACGTAGCGCATAATAAAAACTCGTTTTATCTACCTGTAACACTCTGGGTATATGGAAGAAAAGTGCAAGTAAGAGCTCTAGTAGACTCAGGAGCCACAACCACATTCATCAATAAATCTGTGGTAGAAAGTAACAATCTGGTAAAAGAAAAATTGGCGCATCCGTTTGAAGTAATAAACGCGGACGACTCCCCAAATAAAAATGGTACAATTACTCATTCCGTGAAAGGTTACCTTGAGATAGGATCTCATAGGTCTAAAACCCACCTATTGGTGACGGACTTAGGTCAAAAAGACATGATAATTGGAATGACGTTTCTAAGACGCCACAATCCGGAGATAGATTGGGCGCAAGGCGCATGGAGATTTACCAGATGTCCTGAAGGCTGTGTTCCTGGAGCACGTCATAAAAGAAAAAGACGTAAAGTAACTCAAGAAGAGATCGATGAACTTGAGTTACCCAGAGGATTTAACTGGGACGACCCGCTGGACGAATTAGGATCGGGCGATCCAGAAAACCCTTACATAAACTGGCTTGAAATAGATACGCTGGAAGACCGCAAAATAGCAAAAATAGTTGCTCAACAAGTTGACAAACTTGATGAAGGTTTCGACGAAGAAGACGACGATAGTGACAACATCGATTGGAAACCACTAGTTCCTAAAGAACTTTGGGATTTCAAAACTGTCTTTAGCAAGAAGAAATCAGAGCGCATGCCGATACGAAAACCGTACGATCACCAAATCGAGTTTGAGAAGGATACCGAACTTCCCAAACCGGCAAAATTATATCCGCTGTCACCTAAAGAAAGGGAAGCGTTAGATAAATGGTTAGATGAAGAACTTCGAAAAGGATATATTCGAAAATCCAAAAGTCCCGTTGCGGCACCAGTATTTTTTGTCAAAAAGAAGGATGGAAGCTTACGGCTAGTGCAAGACTACCGTCGCTTGAATAAAGTGACAATTAAAAATCGATATCCGATACCTCGAATAAGCGATCTAGTCGACTCGCTAAGTAAAGCTCGGGTATTCACCAAGATCGACCTTCGATGGGGGTACAATAATGTACGAATTAAGAAGGGAGATGAATGGAAAACAGCCTTTACTACACATAGAGGACTGTTCGAAGCCAAAGTTATGTACTTCGGTTTCAGCAATGCACCTGCCACATTCCAAGCCATGATGAACGAAATCCTAAACGACTTAATACTCGAAGGAAAAGTTATGGTATATCTAGATGATATCCTTATCTTTACTCAAGACAAAAAAGAAAACGAGCGCATTACGCGCCAAGTGCTCAAACGATTAGAAGAGAATGATCTATTTGCAAAACCAGAGAAATGCTTTTTCTACAAAGATCGCATCGAATATCTGGGCATGATCATATCTCACGGACATGTTGAAATGGATCCGGAGAAACTTAAAGGAGTTACCGAATGGCCAAAACCGACTAAAGTCAAGCAAGTACAGTCCTTTTTAGGATTTGCGAACTTTTATAGGAGGTTTATCAAAGACTTTGCTAAGCACGCAAAGCCCCTAACAACCCTGACAAAGAAGGATCAACCTTGGATCTGGGAACCACCCCAGGAACAAGCCTTCGAGGCGCTGAAAAAGGCCTTTACGTCAGCACCAATATTACGGATACCGGATGACGAAAATCAATTTAGATTGGAAACTGATGCTAGTGACTTTGCCACAGGCGCAGTCCTTTCTCAATTTGACCCTAACGATCAGTTATGGCACCCAGTGGCGTTCTATTCGAAATCACTCAACGTTCATGAACGTAACTACGAAATTTACGATAAAGAACTACTCGCAATTATCAGAGCACTGGAGGAATATCGACAACATCTGGAAGGACATCCCAAGACTATAGAGATATGGTCTGATCACCAAAATTTGACGTACTTTAAAAACGCTCAAAAGCTGACACGACGACAAGCGAGATGGTCATTATATTTGACACGATTTGACTTTGTGCTTACGCACAAGCCAGGGAAAACAATGCTTACCGCAGACCCTCTGTCCAGGAGGCCAGATCATGAGAGGGGGGTAAAAGCCGATAATGAAGAAAAAGTTTTACTTAAACCAGAATTTTTCGCTATATCAGCAATTGAAAACTCTCACGACACGCCAATAAACGACACAACTATTCTAAAGGAGGTGAAGGAAGCGATCATGAAGGATAAGGAAACAAAAGAATACAAGAAATTACTATATTCAGGACCACGAGAATTTGGAAAATCATTAGAAGATTGGAATTACGAAAATGGATTACTATTATATAGAGGAAAGGTTTATATACCTAAAGACGCTAAAATGGAACTCAGAAGGAAAATTATCCACATGCACCACAATCTACCCTCTGCTGGACACCCCGGTAGATGGAAAACTTACGAACTCATATCACGAAACTATTGGTGGCCACGCCTAACTACCGATGTCAAAAGATACGTCTCAGGCTGCGACACTTGTCAAAGGATGAAGAATCGTCCTCAACAGCCATATGGACCACTTATGCCTAATCCGATCCCCAATGAACCATGGGAGGTCATCTCTGCCGACCTAATCACTCAATTGCCGGAGTCCGATGGATTCAACGCCATATTAGTGGTAGTTGACCGACTTACCAAGCGTGCACACTTCTTTCCCATCACAAACGAATTTTCAGCTAAAGATCTTGCAAATATACTATACGAGCGGATCTGGACCCAACATGGTCTACCAAGACAGATTATATCTGATCGAGGAACTCAATTCGCAGCTGAATTATTCCAAGAGTGGTGTAAACTACTCGGGATTGAATCCACTATGAGCACAGCTTACCACCCACAAACCGATGGACAAACGGAACGAGTCAATCAGATACTAGAACAGTACCTGAGATGCTTCATTAGTGAAATGCTAGATGATTGGTCACGACTACTCAGCTCAGCAGAATTCGCATACAATAATGCAGCACATGAAGGAACTAAGGCATCGCCTTTCTTCCTCGAATACGGTAGAAACCCTAGGGCAGGTCTAGAGGTCTTGACAAAGACAAAACGTACCGATCTAAATGACATAATGCGTAGAAGGTTAGAAGCGCAGGAACAAGCCAAAGCCGCACTTGCATTAGCAGCAGAACGAGCCAAATGGTATTATGACAAACATGTACAAGATGTACCTTTCAAGGAAGGAGACTCTGTCATGGTCGACTTACGAGATTTTCATAAGTCTGGTCATAAACTAAAGACCAAATACTATGGGCCTTTCAAGATAAGCGAAAAGCTATCTCCAGTCACATTTAAGCTGCAATGGCCGGCTAGGATGGTTAAAATACATCCAGTATTCCACGCTAGCAAACTAGTCCCCTTTACGGAACCACAATTCGATGGGCAAAAGCTCACGATGCCACCACCAGACCTTATTCAAGGCCAGGAAGAGTTTGAAGTAGAACAACTCCTAAAGTCACGAAGATATGGACGCTGGAAAAAGCTACAGTACTTCGTTAGATGGAAGGGTTATGGTCCCGATGACGACAGTTGGGAACCAGTGGAGAATCTCCAACATGCTGAGGACAAAATCAAAGATTTCCATTTAAAGCATCCCCAGGCAATTCACTCCCAAACTCCAGCAATTTATTGCTTTACCAACCAAGCAAAGTAGGCTACAGTTCTACTGGAACCTATCGACAGCACACCTACGACAAGACTTCAAGGGAAACACCCCCTCGTCGTCCAATTCAGCAATACTATGACCCATTCGTTGCATGGCTTCATTTAGCAAGCATATTCTTGCTCTGCATTAACGGCGTGAATGACTCTAATACATCACAAATGTACCGCCTAACAATGAGCCACCAACACAACAACCATATGGGGTATCTGCTGCGATCATTACGATCGACGTCCCATTCAAACTCCTGTACAATCAAGTACAAACTCATTTGAATGCATGGATAGGATGTGTCTGCTGAACGAATCAGACAGTCAAAGTCTAGATTTATCCGGAGTTTAAATCATAAAACGGGGGTAATGTCACAAAACATATAGAAATAGGGGTTATTTACTTTACTATCAGCCTCACAAGTAGTGTACATATTTACATACTTACAGTAGCCACATTTTCATTTCTACAATCATACGATCACTCTAGAACCAACCTCGGGCCACATATATTTACCTTGGATAACATATAGTTCTACCTCGGTTTACCTTGGTTCTATCATATTTACCTTAGTCCAGGATCCAGACTATGTTCTAGACATAAGTACTGTATATCCGATACTACGTATTCCCACACACGACCTAAAGGTCTTTATGCTATTGGTCACTTAGATTAACACATGCATTAGTAGGTTGTGACCGAGAACAGGTCACACTTTCCTAATTAGGTAGATGCTCAAGTGTATATAAGTAGGTACTTACTGAGGAGTAGACCTCAGTCTTATTCACCTTCGTTGAACCACAGACTACTTGCCTACAAGCACTCACCTAAGCTTATCTCCACTCTCACCTCTCAATCAAAACCCTCTTCTTCTTGATTATCCTTTGTGTTATCAAGTTTACCCCAACAAAGTGAGTAGCAGGTTTAGTTTGTAACAGCGGGTACCTGCAAGTACACTCGTGGGAAACTCATGGGAAACTCCCACTCGCAGGTAGCAAATACTCGTAGATAAAATTTCCACAAGTGCAAGTATGTATTTTGGGATTAAAAACTCGCAAGTACTTGCAAAAACTTGCAAAAACTTGTGAGTTTTTCACTACTTGCAAGTATTTTGCAAGTACTTGTACTTGTGCCGCAAGTATTTGATGAGTGCAAGTATTGATTTCTTGAACTTGATACTTGCGGAAAACTTGCGCAAGTAACTCGCGAGTGCACTCGTGTCCCACTCTGCCCCGACGATCCCTTGTGACTTCCTTGTGTGGCCCGATGACCCTGCGCTATAGGCTTTGACCTGACTATAGGCTCTGACCTGACATAGGCTTTGACCTGACCTGACGAATTGCCGAGTTTGTGGCCGACGACACCCATGCGCTTGGACCCTGACAACTTGCTGAGTTCCTGGTTCGATGGCTCCCAGACTTGGCACCTGATGACCCGATGATTTGATGACTTGCCGACAACCCTCTGCTGACTTGTGGACCACTCGGCGGTTCGTTATCCAGTCCTGCAACCCTTTTTGATGTGCATTTGAGTCATTGAAGAGATGTTGAAGAGTTGTTTGCTTTGAATGTCGATGAAAATGTTTTGCCCCTCACTCCGTCGTGCATCGCCTCGCCATTTATTCCTGTTCGCTTCTTAGTTGACCTTCGCTTGATCACCAATGTCGTGGGATTTTTGGGACTGTGGGTTCTGGTAGCCAAGAGTTGAAAGTGAAGTAGTTGATCTTCCGGGGGTGCCTTTGATTTTTACCACTTCTATTGGTTTGGACTTTGTTTTACCACTTATTCTTCTATTATTCTCGCTTGTGTTCAGATTGCGGGGGTGTGTTGGATTTTGTGTTTTGTGCCAATCTGACACTCGCTCGACTTGTTGATTTATTTGTCATTTGTTTGTGCTACCCCTGTCGTATTTTACTTAAATAGTCGTTATGTACAAATTGGGAACCCCGTGCGCTTGCTCCGGGTTCCCTGCCTAATCCACGAATTTTGGCTATCTTTACTCGATTTATGTCGCTCTCGCTGTCCCGCCTTTAGCGAAATTCTACACCGGACGTCCCTCTCCTTGCTCTGGACTTGTCTGGAAGTCTCTTCCTACTCGGATTTCATTTTTCGGATCCACTTTTCAGTCCTTCTTTGACCTCCGCCCAAGTTTTGGATCCTTTCCAGATCCGGTACTTGCCCGGACTTTACAGTATTTTTGACTTTCCTCTCGACTTGTGTTGGATTGTCACTATGTCTCAATCATCTAATTCTCACTCTCAACCTCCCACTTCTTCTCCTATCCTCCGAAATCTCTTTGGGAACACATTTCGTAATACCAATCCTCGTCGTTCTTCTGGAATTTTTTCTCCCCATGCTTCGGATCTTCCGACATTCCCTCCTGCCATTCCTGTCACCCCTCTGACAAACCAATTCCCTTTTCCCATGCCCCCACAGGCTCCGGCTGCTCCGGAACCTCCGGAAGAATTTTCAAATCCCTTCTTGCAGACCTTCTCCCGCTTTGCCACAACTGTCGAGAAATTAGGTTCCGACAAATCTCTTATCAAGGAACCTGAGATCTTTGATGGTAACGATCCTCACAAACTCCGCTCATTCCTTGTCACTATTCAGCTCAATATCAACTCCCATCCGGATGCTTTTCCCTCCGACGCAAAAAAGATTGCATTCATTCTTTCCTATCTCTCTGGTCCGGCACTCGACTGGTTTGAACCGGAAATTTTAGATCTGGATCCGGAGAACCCTCCGGCTTGGAGTTTTTCTTTCTCGCACTTTGTCATGGAGCTTCAGGACAATTTTGGGGTTTATGACTCTACCGGAGATGCTGAAACTAAGCTCACTAATCTTTGGATGAGTGATGAGGACCGTCTTTCGAAGTACAGTGTCAAATTCAATCAATATGCTGCCTTGGTTCATTGGGATCTCAATGCCCTTCGTTATTTCTTCCGGAAAGGTCTCGCTCCTCGTTTGAAGGATGAATTGGCTCGGATCCAGGAAGCTCCGACACTTCCGGAACTCCGGAAACAAGTTGCTGACTTGGACAATCATTATTGGCAACGACATTTGGAGCGCCTCCGAGAACATGATCCATCCTCTGATTCCAATTCCGACTCCGGCTCCCATTCTTCCAATTTCAAATCTGATTCCAGTTCCATACATTCCGATACCCATTCTGACTCATATCATTCCAATGACGCATCCGCTGCTGATCCTGCGACTTTTTCAGACACATCATCAAACTCAGGCTCCGAAACGGACTCGGTTGTTGTTCCGGAATGATTCTTTCAATCTCAGATCTGATTCTACCTCTCAATTCATTTTTTTTTCCGGATCCGACAGATCCATTTCTTTATTTCTTCGTCAATTTTCATTTATTACATACTCTCCGCACATTCTCGGCTCTGATTTTGCCTCCATTTTACATTTCTTACATCCTTTCACTTCGAAATTTTCATTTTCCGGATCCGCTTTGGTCCTTTTTTCAATTGAATTTCCGGATCCGAACAATTCTTCCTGCCTCCTGTTTTAGGGTCCGGTGGATCCGGAACTCAACATTTTTCTTTCCTTTCATTTCCAGTGGCTCCGGACGCATTTTTTGTTTCTTTTTGATATCCAATTCTCGTCCGGAACATTTTTCATTTTTATCGCAACTTACATCTCTTCCGGGTCCGATTTTTTTTCCTGAATTGACTGTGTTGACTCCTATTGTGTCCAGAGAGCTCCTTTTATCCTTGGCAATTAACTTTGTCTGTCCTCGGACTCCGCATGATTGCTATTTTCGGATACCATTTTTCTTTCTCACTACAATCCGTTGGTTGATCGAGTACAAAGAAAATATATTCATCCAGATACTAATCTTGTTGTTTCCTTTAGCGCGCTTGTTTTGGATTAGCCTATGGCTTACCATCGCAATTTCTGCATCCTTTTCTGAGTCGCTCCGATTTTTTCCAAATCAACTCAGGCTCATCTTTTAGTCATTTTGACTATCCATCTCGCTCTCGGACTACTCCTATCAACACCAGTTTTGTTTATTTACATCATTCCTATCGCTCTCGAGGGCTTGAGCCTAAGAGGGGGATACTGTTATATCCATGCTTTTCATCCACCTTCATCCGGATCCTTCCAGTCCAGTTCCTTTACATTTTTCTGTTACTTCGTGTCGTCCAGCTGGATCCGCTTTGTCCGGACTATTTTCTCACACTTCCTTTATCCATTTCTTGTCTAACTATGTCCGGCTGGATCCGCTTCGTCCGGATTATTTTCTCATGCTTCTTCTAACTACATCCGACTGGATCCAGACTGGTCCGGACTTTTTCCTTACATTTCTCACCATCCGAGATATTTCCGAATACTTTCCCTCATGTTTTACTCAATTCCCCTCATGACTTTTACTCGTTTCTCCTCATGACCTTCCTCATGTCATGTTACGCCATGTCCTTTTCTCTTTATATCACTTTCCTCTCATATTATTGTCTTTGCCCTACTTCTTTTTACCTCAGGTCCGGAATGTTACCTCCAATCCGGACCGGAAATGTTTAGTATTTAAGCTCTATACTTTTTTGTATGTATCTCAAGTCAAAAATTGACTAAGCTGGTTCTTTTTATCTCTTGCTCATCCTAAACCAACACACGTCGATCCGGTTCTGGTCTGGTAAATTTTAGACTTCGTCCTCTCATTTTGTCTTTCAACCGAACGTTTGGATCCATGGCGACTGATGATCTTTTCATATCCTCCAAACCAAATTCCTTTGCTATGGATTCAATGTAGGATCTTTGGGAAAGTGAAATGGTGTGAGAAGCATGGTTGCGAACAACGCGGATTCCAAGTATCCAATGAATAGGACCCATGTCCGTTATCGTAAACTTGGTGTGGAGTTTGCCTTTGACGTGGTCAATCAATTGGCTAGAAGTTGCAAGTATTGTTAGGTCATCAACAGAGGCGACGATTACAATGAGCTGGCCATCTTTCTGCCAATAAAAGACAGCCTGGTCCACCTCGCATCTCTGCATATCCAACAACTCTTTCAAGGTTCGTCCAAACTTCAAATACCAGTATCGACCACTTTGACGAAGTCCATAAATCAGTTTCAGCAACTTGAGTGATGTATTTTGAGGATCAGAAGAACGTGGATAACCTGGTGGATGTTTCATATAGATAACTTCGTCTTCGACAAGTTCTCCGTTGAGATAGGCTCCCTTGACATCGACTTGATGTATCTCGAGGTCGTATCTAGCGCCAAGAGCGAGCACAGTCCGAATCGACGCCATTCGAGCAACCGGAGCATATGTTTCATTGAAGTTGACGCCATACTCTTGAGTGAAACCTTGTGTGACAAGATGTGCCTTGTACCTCGCAATCCCACCATGTTCATCCTTCTTAATTCTAAAAACCCACTTGCATCCGACTGGCTTCTCAAACTTCGGCTTCAGTACCACTTCCCAAGTGCCCAACTCTTCCAACGTCTTCAGTTCCTCTTCAATTGCCACTTCCCACTTGTCCCAATCGTCCCTCTTCTTAGCCTCCGAGAGCGATCCTGGGTCAGATCCTTCGGTTACTGCCATGCAATTATCGAGTCCCAATTCATCCTTGGAATAATCGACGAGATTCAAGAACTCTCGCATTGTTGGCGGGAGAGGAGCATTAGTGCGGCCAGTTGTTTTGCCAGCGCCGTCGAGCAAATCGCAAACATAGCGGGAAGGTTTGCGAGTGCGAGTGGTACGGGATTCGGAGTCTGAGTCCATTGAATCGGGATCAATTGAGTCTGGATCTAGATCAGGGTCCATGGCATCAGGTTCTGTTGATTCGGAATTAGCGGTGTTCTTCGCCTCGGAGGTCTCGGAACCAGATTTAATTACTGAAGTTGGTCCGGGATCCGTTACGTCATGTTGAGAGACGGACTCTTCGAGGATTTGACTGTCAGTCTTATCATCCTCTTTCTCCCCTTCGTCCTCAACATTTTATAACGCGAACACAACCGTTCTCTCGACCGTTACTGACCGAGTCTCCTTCCAATAAATCCGATGCCCTTGACTTTGCTGAGAATCCTCTGTGTCAACGTTGAAACCAACCCAAAACCTGACTTTTACCCTTTGCTCAAGCTTCGACTGACCCTTCGTGTGCACGTAAACTCTTGCACCCCACTCGGGCACGTTGGAAAGGTTCGGTTTCCTTTTGAATGCAACTTCGTAAGGAGATTTACCCTTGTTAGCCTTCGTACCAGTCCGATTCTTCAACCAAACCGCATGCTTCAAGGCCTCTCCCCACAAATTCTTCGGCAAACCAGATGAATGCAACATCGCCCGAACCTTCTCAAACAACGTCCTATTCAACCTCTTGGCGACTCCGTTCTCCTCCGGCGTGTCATGGACCGTCTTGTTATGGGTAGTCCCTTTCTCTTTGAGATACTGCTGAAAATCGTCGTCAATGTATTCACCACCGACGTCCAAATGCATGATTTTTATCAGACCTCCCATATGGACTTTAACCCATGCCTCGTACTCCTTGTACGCACCGAAGGTGTCGGACTTCAAACACAACAGGTATGCACGAGTTAACCGAGACCAATCATCGGTAAAGGTTACGACGTAATGTTTCCTTCCCTTCGCTTCCACCGTCGCCAGTCCCCATACATCTGTATGGATCTGATCCCCAAAAGCCTTTGCACGCTCCCCTTGACGAACTTTCGGGACAGGTTTTCGGGTTGTCTTAGCGTAGATGCACGCTTCGCACTGGAAATCATCTCGGGTTGAAGTAAGTTCTATACCCTCGACAAAACCATGCTTAACCAAATCCCTAGCAGCCTTCGGCGAGATGTGGCCCATCCTCCAATGAAACTCATTTAGCGTGAGTCTCTCCACAGCTGCGTTAACTTGTCCATCAACGGAGTCGTCTACTAACTTATAGAGACCATTCGATTCATGCACCGATCCGACGACTTCACCTCCCTTGCTCCGAATCTTGCACTTCCCGTTACCAAATGTCAAAGTGTATCCCGATGCGTCAAGGCAAGACACCGAGATAAGAGTACTCCCAAGCTCTGGAATGTACAACACATCCTTCAAGCGGACACGGTCGTCACCAACAGGGAATGAAGCGTTCCCTTTCAACAAAGCATCAAAAGTACTTTGGTTCACTGTTCAAAATCTTTTTGTTTTACACGGCTTGGGCGGCTCGTCAAACATTTCGATGTTGGGCGTAATGTGTTGGGTACAACCAGTGTCAAGGATAATGGTTTGGGTAGCGCTCGGAAATGAATCCAACACGGAAAGGGCAGGTTCCTCATCGAACTTGAGGTCAGTTGTTAAGATGTAGACGTCTTCAAGTCTACCATCCACGGGAGCGTCACACTCGTCCCGATTTTCACTTGAAGGAACATCGTGGGGATTACTAGGAGAGTAGAGTGGTGTCCTAGCGGCAAAGAAACTGTTGTCTTCGTCTTCATCATCAGAAGAATCCCATTCTTTGTCCTTGCTATCCGAAACAACCTGAAGGCTAGGCATAGACTCATCCTCCAAGTCATTGTCTTCGAACATCGTTTCGGCAACATATGTGTACAGTGTACTCGATTTCTTTGACAACATTTGCCTGACTTTCCTTCTCTCTGGATTTGCTACAACCAGCAGCATGCGACTTCGAATCTGATCCTTCCTTCGACTTTGACTCATCCTTTCTGCTTTCTTTCGACTTCTCTTTTTCTTTATTCTTTTTCTCCTTATCCTTCTTCCCCTTTTTCTTGTCCTTCTCATCCTCCTCAGGGCAATCCCTTCTGAAGTGCCCTAACTTCTTGCAGTCATAGCATTTAATCTTGCTCATGTCCGGCTTCTTTTTCTTGGTCTCCTCGGTCGACAACGCATGGTCCGACTTTGAACCAGAATCTTTAGACGATTTCTCAGCTGACTTCTCTTTCGACTTGGCCCAATCGGGAAGCTTGGGATTGCGTGAGTTGTACTCGCGTCGCAGCTCATCGTAGATGACTTGTGTCGGCATGGCGGATCCATTCCAAGCTAGTCTGTAAGAGGTCATCTGCGAACAAATGAAGTCCCAGTAGGTCTTGGGAATCTTCATCCCTGCTAACGTGTCCTCCCATATCCAGGATGGATTTAATGATCGCCTTGTCTTTCATCAGCCACTTGTCCAAGTTCTCCTCCCCACACGTAGTAAGCATCCACCTCGCCTTGAGACCTGCTGTGTTGTTCTCGACCTTGACTTGGAACCTTCGAACAAGGTTCAACCATATATCCCTACAGCAAGTCGCGTCGTCCATAACGTCCCTCCGAACATCGCTTGGAAGTTTCTGCAGCTGATACTGTAAAACTTTTGTAAAAGTAAGGATAATATTTCCTCACGACGTTTGCAAAAGTCAAGGACAAGTACTAGTAGGGGTAAAGACAGCACAAATGGCTGTAGATACTTTTGTAAAAGTCAAGGATGATTATTACAAGAGGTTGTAGACACTTTTGTAAAACTCAAGGACAACTTTTAAGATAATAATTTATAATAAGTCCAAAGTTGTCTTAAACTAGGCTGTATTGGCTTACTAATATCATAGGAAGCCCTCCTAAAGTCAAATTGCCTGTTTGGATGGATGTGGAAGGGTAGCAACATCACCAGAGCTGGTTGGAGCCATTCTGTCCCTAACCCTAACCCTAATCCTAACCCTAACAATACTAGCTGCCGGGCAGGTTCGAATCCAGGGGGGGCAAGTTTACTTAATTCCTGGGTCAGTACTAGCCTATATATGACTATATTATCCATATTTAGACCAGTTTCCCAGCCTAGCATTATCCTGAAATACCCCTTTATTAACTGTCTTTGACTTTTGCAAACGTTGTGAGGAGATATTATCCTTATTTATACAAAAGTTCTACTGCATCTGGTGGTTTCTGGACCAAGAAAACACGACATTGATTCTCGAGGAGCTTGTATGCTCTAAAAGCGCGCAACTCGTTGTCATAAGCTGCATTGGCGCCTCTTCCTGTTCCTAGCTCCGGCTCTTCTGGTGGCTGAAATTTGGCTTCGACGAGATGCCCAATCTCTGCGGCATAAGCCGCATATAGCCAATTATCTTTAAAGTCAGCCCAGTTAGCGCCGTCAGGGTCGAGCTTTGGAACTTCGTGGAAGTAGTCGCCCTTTTGGGAAATGGACAGCCGATGTGGTAACACTTTTTAAAAAGTACAGGTTAGTTAACCATCGGACTTTTTAATAAGTACAGGACAACTTTGTCAGGCATACTTTTTAAAAAGTTGCTGTATACTTTTCCATTGGGTTTTTTAAAAAGAAGCTGTTTATTGTCCATTGGACTTTTTAAAAAGTAATGAGAAATAATTATAAAATAAGTTTAAACTTGCCTCATATCATGCTGTAGTGGCTTAGTAATACCATTGTGACCCCTCCCAAGGTGGAATTGCCTATTTGAAGGGATGTGGAAGGGTAGCAACACTATCTGAGCTAGTTGGAGTCATTCTGTCCCTAACCCTAACCCTAACTGCTAGCTGCCGGGCAGGTCCGAATCCGGGGGGGGGGGGCAAGTTTTACGATAACCCCACTAATGCTTTTTAAAAGGCCTAGTGGGTGGTATACAGCTACTGTTTGCTTTCGCAAGCTCAAATAAGCCCTACTATGTTAACCCGTACTTATCAAAAAGTCCGATGGTCAATTGACCTGTACTTTTTAAAAAGTACTCTTGCATCTGGTGCAATGGAGTAGGTCGACAAAGGTTGGAGGGGATGGACGAATGAATCGCCGAGGATACCGGACCTGCTTTCAATGACTTCGTCAAGGTTCACAGCAGCATCGAAGATCTCGGGTTTGGAAGTGTATTCTGCTTCTCCCATCATGGGTGAAGCTACGTCAGACCAAGGATTCACTTCGTCAAAGAGCGGGTACAGAGAAGACATAATTTTGTGATAGTGGCGTGGGGAAATGAAAAGATGGAAGTTATCGCTTGTAAAGGGGATTTTTCGCAAAACGCTATTAGGCGGGTTGTTAAAAACGAGTGTACTTGATCTTAGGTTAACCTGTAGAAGTTAATAAAACCTAAATGTGTCTATACAATAGACAAAAGCTCAGTGCTTGTGTGAAAGCGACTGTGATAATATTACTGTACCTATACAATAGACAAAAGCTAATCTAATGTAAGTATAACGAGATAGAAAGGTAACGAAAGTGTGGCTCACCTCAGTGCTTGTGCGAAAGCGACTGAGGTTTGTACATGTATGTAACTATGTATTTATAGGTACGCGTCTAGGGGTCTCGCGTGAGACGCATGATTATTACTATAACGGGATTAAGAGAAACTACACTAAGTATCGCAAGTATCTAAATGTCCATCTTGTATACTAACGTGACAATGAGAAATCCAACATTCACGGTAGATTTTTAACCTATACCTTTTCCACTATTTACAGTGTATAAAAATCAACCCCGTTTGACAGTAGAGTATGTTTCACGGTAGATTTTTAACTGATAATTTTTCCACTGTTCACAGTGTGCAAAAATGAAACCTGTTTGATGGTAGAATAAAACTTGAATTAGAAGTTCTACCTGTGGCTGGTATACATAATTAATGATCTGATGTGACATAATAAGACCTTTCTAGAGTCCTATCAATGATAGCCCATTGTGAGGGGCCTGCCACAACCCACCCCACAAGACACTGAATGCAAGTAATATCAAGATAGTAGTGGTGCAAGTTTTGAATAGTACAAAAAATTGACCGAGTCAGTTGAGTCAATAATACACTGTTCAATCCCAGCCAGAATGAATGTTGTTTGCTTGTCGAGTCCAAGCTCAGAAGCAGCTGGAAGGTCCACTACAAAGATGTGTTGTAAATGGCCAAAAAATGTTTGCTTCTCTTTTCAGATCTCTGCTTGGTGATTCTTTGCATTCTTATCTATAAGAGCATCAAACTTTGGAGGAATGTCAGTTATGTATGTTAAAAATATTTATTTTGTACTTGCCCTGATGAAAGTGGCATCATGGCAGTCCTCAGCAAAAGGAAGAAGTGATGCAGCCCTCATATCTAGTGTTGTCAAGACTCGGCTTTGACTCACTCCGGCTCGACTCCCATTGACTCTGGCTCCAATGCCGGCGACTCCACTCCAGAGTCGATTCAAGTCAGCTGAGTCAGCTGAGTCACTTATGTACACCGCCAAACTGAAAAAGGGTTCAAATCAGATCAGGTCGTTTGCTTGAATTTAATGTAGACATGTAATGTCTATTACAGGTTGCTTTCAACCTTGAATAGATGATATTTGTTTTTCAATATCTGTTTATTATTGTACGGGTCTACCAATTCTGCCTTTTCAAGCACGCGCAGCAGCAATCCTTGGTTCAATATCATTTCAAGGTGTGGATGTGTGCTCAAACAACCTCAGTGCTTCTACTATCATCTGGTGTTGTGCCAACACTTGGAATACCATTGTCCTTGATCCACTCTCAGTCGGGAGAGCTCATACTTACTCATTCTCAAATTTAGCATTTGTTCAATCATTAATCTTTCCTCAAGTCAACGCTGCGAAATGGTCATGTGTTTCTTGAGCTGGCCATATATAATAGACATCGTCAAACAACATCATTGTCTTACCCTGTTCTTTCATCCTCCAACTTGAGCGTGCCAAAAACCTCTCACCATGCCAAACCCAAGTCTTTGAGCCCCTTCCCCTTGAATAACTCCTCAAATGAAAATCAATGCCACCAAGTCATGCCGCACAAAGCACTGTGATGTCTGGGAAGTTGCCCGTGCATTAATAGCTACCTTTATCTCAAGCCTCATCAGTTTTTTCTTAGAAGAATGCTCAGGAATATTGTGTTTGTTTTTTTTGGGGTTACTGTCATGGAAGCTTGAATCTCACGGTGAAAAGTCTCTGATGCTGTCATGGTGCGTAAATTAATCATGTGTGTGCTACCATCTCTAACCTTGTCTCTATAGCAAGCAATGTGCGACACTGGTATGTTCCATTTGAAAACAAGACCGTGGCATTGCTCAAGGAACTTGGAACATTAATCTAATCAGCGAGAAGCTCAGCAGTGGCAAGCGTACTACCGAAAGGTCTGTCTCGTCTATCTAATATTACTTTCCTTTATACAGCCTCATTTCGCACACAGGACAGTTATTTAATTGTATCAGAATGACATCGATGCCATTGGTGTTCCCGAGAACAGTGGATTTAAAGACATCTCCAGCCCTCACTCATCAAAAGACATTTGATATCTGTGCAACGATGAAATCGATCAGCTGAACGAGAATGGCCCAGGGAAAGAGCAGGGAAAAGAAGTGGGCAGTATTACCAGAGGACTGGGTAGCAGCCATGTGATTGAGTAATAATAGATATCGTTGAGCTCTGTGTCGAAGCATATAATTTGGATAATAAACGTGTTTATGCCGTATTTCTGTCTCCATTGAAGTTTCATTGAGTTCATGTCTTTTTGATAAACAAAGAGGACTAAATATTATATCAAAGAACATGGCAAAGATAGCCCTACTATAGCTGAAATGAGGGAAGATTTAAGGTTAAAACAATGTCCTGGATGGTGTTTCAAGAACAATGTACATATCATGAATTGTGTCCAGTGACCTAACCTTAAAAAGACATTGGTCATTGAATTGACCATAGAATGATTTTAATGTAAGGGCCGATTCCACATTTTGCAGGATGACAATTTTGACCAGGACTAAGACCAAAATCTGGTCACTGATCAAACCTTGTAGAAACCTTGAATCACATTGGCGAGGTAGTAAATTTATTAATAGCAAATATATTTTTTGAATAGAATTTGGTACATTCCAAAATGGGTAGTTAAGCTGTTGTACACCAAATGGGAGATTTATTTGTCTTCCCACGGCTGATGGCTCAATTTTGCTCAACTGACTATAAAGTTGCCGGACTCAGCAGCCGGAGTCATGAGTCATTGGCTCAACTCAACTCAACTCGTCGACTAGCTGGAGTTGAGTTGAGTCATGTGCAACACTACTCATATCATCACCACCTTCAATTCTACGTAGTGCTGCCGCGATGAGAGACTTGCTATGCGATCGAAGCAGAACAAAAGAAAAAGGTTTATGAATATAAAACCTCAAACTCTACTCTCCTCTAAACCTCAAAAACACAACAGTCAGGTGAGTTCGGGGTGACGAAGTATAAAAATGCTTCTTTAATCGAGATGGGGAACGTTCCGCCAGAAGGTAAGGTTTCGTCAGAAAGCCAAATTACTGAGGGAAGACAGTAGATAGTTCTTTTGGGTAGTAGTGTTTAATGACAATAGTCAGATAGAGTTTGAGTTTGGAAAGGACAAAGACTTTGACATGAAAACTAGCTCTGGACACTGTATAACTTCTTGACTGGTTACTAGGGACTTGTTCTCAATTTAGTTCACTGGGTCTATATGCTTTCAAAACTCTTTATATTCTCTTGGTTCCAACTCTTATCTTTGGGTAGGAAAAACCCTGAGCTATCTAAGAAACTAGACAGGCAATGTCCAGCGGGGAAGAAGCTGAGGTCTACTACAATAATCTACAGTTTATATACCCTAGAAAATATTAGATAAGATGGTACTGTATAGTTACAAGCCACACGAAATAGCTCCGGAGGATGGGTACCATAGATAACCATTCCGCCGGATATGTGTCGAAATCAGGTGCAGTCGGAAATATGGCGTCCGTCGGAATTAAATCACTTGATCGGTAGGATAGGTAGGTAGTAGCTCTGGTGAATGGAGTATACAGGGGAGCTGTTAGTACAGTGTTCCGCCGGTACAGAGTCTACCTTCGGACAGATGCTTCCCAGAGGTATATTCTCATAAGGTTATGACCCTCGGAAGTGAGGATCGAAGGAAATATCGCTAAAATTACCGGCGGAATATTGCCAGGTGTATCATCTCCTCCTTACTGAAATACTGACCGTCCCCGGTCATCCTTGGTACAGTTTTCCCAAGTCACGTGGACACTGTGGACGCTAAGGTTTTTGCGCCACAAGATCTCCCTCTGTTGGATCGGGCAACCCAAATTAGGTAAGTTCATCCTTGCTACAGTTTTCACAAGTCCCTTGCCTGGCACCAAAGTTCCGGTGCAAAAATAAGGTTTTCTTTGAATATACCCGTTTTGGAAGGTTCTCTCCGACTGACTCGTCCAGAGTATACACCGCTGGTCTTTGTTCTCAAGGATCTTTATTCCTTTGCAGGGTCCAGCCACATCTGATCAGCCACCCAAGATTTCCCACCACTGTTGGTCAGCCGGCATCTCAGCACTCCTATTGAGCCACTCTGCATGTCTGTTTTTATATGTCTCTGGAATTCTGGTAAATGAACGGAAGGTTCCACAGGAATTTTCGGATCAGAAGCCCCATTCAAAAACCAGACATGTTTCAGAATATTAAAATTTCCGGTGGAAATTCCAAGAATTCTATGTTCTCTCCATTTTTCGGATTACCAAAAATGGACTGTGGTGACCCAAATAGGTGCTGCTTTGACCTATTCACGTCAGCTAATTTCTTCACGTCGGCTAAAGCGTCTTCTCTTTATGTCATGGACCCGAGGGACCTTGTTTCCGGAGTCCTGAACCCTGAACTTCCAGCTGTATAAAAGGACCCAGGAAATCACCCAGATTTTAAGTTCTTCCCTCTTTGGTCATCATGTCTTCGTTGTTGTCGTCTTCGTCTTCTTGCTCCTCACTGCAACTCTTCTCTGACGCCTTCAAAAAGACCGAACTCCCTGCTGCGTATGGACTTCTGGCACTGACGGACTCTGCTACTTGGACTCTGGTGGATATTCCCTCAGTACTCGGCTACGATCGGGAACCTTGGCGTGCTTTATTTCTTCTGGCAATCTGGTATCCGATCCTCTTTGACCCTCCGTCGACCGAAAGACTTTCACCAAGATATCAAGCCATCCTTTTTGCTATGGTCGCTAGTGCTCTGGTTTGTATCTCTTATTTTCTCTTCTGCTGGAACTGACTTTCTGCTGGGTAGGATAACTACATGCGGTGGTGGATGCATCCCGCTTACCACCAGATACACTAGTACTTTTGCAAAAGTACTGGACAGTTAGTCCGCACGTGTTTTGCAAAAGTTACGGGCAATACTTAACCTGAAAAAAACACTTGTTAGAGTTAGGGTTAGAGTTAGGGATAGGTTAGGGTTAGTGTTAGGGATAGTGTTAGGGTTAGTGTTAGGGTCTGGTTAAGGTTAGGGAAGGTTATTTATGCAAAAAAAGGGGTTTTGCAATATTTTATGTATTTGTTTGTCTATGTTTACAAGTAGTGTTGGAATGGCTCACATTAGCTCTGATGACAAATTTACCCTTGGAACACCTGCCAAATAGGGAATTCCAGTCTAAGAGGGTCTTGCTAACCCAAATAAGGCAAAAAAATGAGGTTTTAATGTCGAGGGCAGCTACTGCTACTGCTGAGTGCACAGCGGCATGACCTACCACGACATATCTGGGGACAGAGAAGTTAGACGTTAGTAAATATACTTAAAGGACTTAGGGCGACTGCTCCTCCAGTAAAGGGAAAAGACTTTTTTATTAAGGATAGTAACTACTGTCCTTATATACTGTAAAGAAGGGTGCACAGACCATGCAGTGCTCATAGACATAGGATCATGCTACATATAGAAAGAGGCTGTGCATAGTTGTAGACAGAGATGGAACAAAGTTCAACACTCCCCCTCGCTAAATACTACCTAAGAAGTATGTAAGCGTATCTACTTTGTAAAATAAAAGTAAACATAATTTGGCGCTGATGAGCAGCCGGTAAATGGCGCTAAGAAGCTGCCGGTAAAGGAAAATGGCATAAATGGCGCTAAAATTGGTGCTTAATTGAGCAGCCGAGCGGCCAAAGAGTAAAAATAAAAATTGTAAAATGGCGAGATTAACTCAAAGCCATGTATGATGCTAAAAGCAACTGTAATGACAAAAGTCATAAGGTCGACACTGTGGCAATGGAGTCTTTAGCGCAATGCAGCTCGCGCAAAGTGCAGCAAGCGCTTATGCAACCCAGAGTACGCTAATTAGCAGCAAAAGACTATTACGTAGTCAGACCATGTAAAATCAACAAATGCAGCAGTGTGAGATGCGCAAATGGATAAAGGGGTTTTGTCATTTCTGTTAAAGACGTACTTTGACATGAACATTGAATATGACTGACTCTTTGGTGCAGGACTGTGGCTGCAGAGTCTATCAACGAATCAAGTTCGAGGTTGCAGCAAAAAATTGCGCAAGTTTAGTCATAGTGTAAAAATGTTTTATCTCCAAAATATAGAGATGAGATTCGATAAAATCAAGAATCTTTAACAAAAGAATGGGATTAAGTTCCACAATGTTCGAAAACTCTTAATGCAGGACAGTGGCTGCAGAGTTCTACAGGACATGGTAGAGAGTGAAATTTCGCGCAGGCAAAGCATATTGCATGTCGCAGCGGTTTATCACTTAATTAGGTCAAGTAGGCGCGTTTGCAGCCATAAAGACCATACTTTCCCAATTCTTCATAAACATTTCGCTTATGAACAAGGATGTTGTCCTGGTGTCATCCACATAGACAATGGCGATTAAAAATCGAGCCTAGTCTTAAAAAGTGAAGACTTAAAATGCCCGCAACAGAACCAGTTTGGACTAAACCAAGTTCCTTCATGGACGAATATCAAGCAAATTCCGTAGCGTTTATAAGGATGCTTTTTAAGGCTAACTCCTACGTTTTGGGAATGTCACCATAAAGGGACGTGCTCGAAGCCATAGAGGGCAAGAAAGGATAAAGATATAAAAATAAAGTCAATTAAGACCTTTGTGCTCCTATCCAATGGAATTAAGGACCATCGGGATGTTCCGTGTAAGTCAACATCATCGAGTTTGCCATATAGGCGCTGCACATAAGCGCTGCCAATGTGGGGACGGGTCACACTGTCTCGAGTGGATTTACTTGGATAAAAGACTCGATCGAGGTATAAACCTTTGATCTGTAAAAAACCTTAATGACAAGTCCGCCTTTAAAAAGACTCATCGGTTTTATAAAGTTTGACCATTTAATAAAATAGGTCGATCTACCATTTTAAAAGATGTTGTGCCATAGAGAAGTGCCTCTAAATTCTTCTCGGCAAACAATCTTCCATTCCTCCTGCTTCAAGCCTTTAACAGGCGAGCAATTCTCGGTAATGCCTAAGCGCGGATTTATCGCGGCATTTTCGATTAATTCCTTTAAAATTGCTTCGGAAAGCAAAGTATAATTATCTCCCCCTTCCCGGCATAGTTTTGCCATCATCCTCACGTTTTAGTGCAGAGTTGGGTGTCGCCAATAGTGTAGAACCATAAAGGCACAGAACTAGGCTCGGGAAACCTTATTCTGGTATTGTAGGTAAGCGGGGTTTGCACCAGCGCTTATAGTTCCTACAATATTCTTTTACTAATTAGGGTTTTTCTGCAATAACATATTATAAAGGGCCGATTATCCCCATTTATGTTACTAGCCCGTGAGGGTATTATTTTCCGCAGATGCCATGAGGTCCGAGATGCCGAAAAGTGGCAAGTTCGGATTCCTCTTCCGAAGGCAAAAAGCGGGGGACTGTAGGATTGCTAAGGTAGCTAGCCTTGCGTAAATCCTGTCCGTCTTGTTGGGAAGGACCGCGAGGAGGATGAGAGGTATAACCTTCGATCATCTTCATCGTCAGGAATCAATCTTGGAGGATTGACAAATGGGATCCATCATCATCGAGTGCCAAAATGGCAACTTTTGAGACAGTTCAAGGTGCTTTGATGCTAACCCTTTATTTCAGAAGGCGCTTTAATGGCAAACGTACCAGCTAACCCTTCACGAAATATAACATACTTCAGCCGATAAGTAGACGCATAACGCTATTTGCCTTGTCCAAGAGGAGCAAAAACGTAAGATACACCATACATTCCGATTTAGGAGTGATTTCACAAAGAAACTCCCCCTTACTTCCAATATGGTAAGTACTGCCAATTAAGGCGACGGAGTGGTATTCAGTTTTTAATTTGAATGGCAAAGTCTACGGTGAATTCAAAATTAACACGAGTCTAATGCAGCCTCAATAAGGCGCAAAGTGCTTTATCAATCGCGCAAAAATGCAGCGTATGATAGTACTGAACAAAAGTCCGAGTAGATAAGCACCAATGCAAACATGAAGTGTGTTGCATGCTCAAGTGTTCGAGAATTCGTGAAAAGGTATATCTCTTCAGCAGGATTATAAAAATCGCGAAGAATAACCTAATCGGCGACGTATTGTCTCTCGAGATGGAAAGATGCAAGTGTCTGCAATTTCTTGCGACATCATGCTGTAGGTAGGAATAAATTCCAATAAATGACGTTTGTGGTGAGGTTAAAAACCTTCTAACTAAATGTTAACTCCCTTAAAGTGCTGAGCGTCACCTCGCACTAAGGTTATCACCCTTAAAGGTTCCCAATCAAAAGAGAATCATTGATTCAATGTCTAGGACTTAAAAATGACCGGTTCGATCATATAGAGATCCGATCTATAGACTAAGATAGACATTTCCATAGAGGAAAGTCGTTAACTCTTACACTTCTCATACTTGGCAGCAGAATAAACGCGCTCATATATTCAAAGTATATAAAATACAGTGGAGTAACTAATAAAATACTAGCTTAACTCACTCACCTTGCAGCATATTGACGCGCATTGGTTACACTGTTAAGAGTTTATCTTTGTCTTTAGGGCCCAAGAAAACTTCGTCGAAGTCTTTCCCAAAGTTAATCAATCCACGAGGAATCGAAATCCACAGCCTTCCAGCCCGGACTGAGGGTCTGATATGACAATGTCTTCAAGGATTGGCAATTAAGCCGATGTCCCTGACGAAATCGTAGATTTCTTTGTAAAAGAATAAAGGTTATCAAAGGATTTGTCGATACCTGCAGCAGAATTAAATGCGCGAGTTACGACTTAGCGTAATATGCAGATCAAGGTTCGCAGCGCACAAAGCGCGCAGAGATTATGATCGCATCCTTTGAATATGCAGATCAGAGAATTGCAGCGTATTTAGACGCGCGACATCAATGATTGCAACCTTCTTCTCATCAACCGTGGCATTCCTCATGACCAGTCTGCAAGGCAAAGTCTGCGATCTGAAGTCGGGAAGCCATCCTTCCGCTTACAGCCAGAAAGACGGTGGCACTCATGCCAAAGTTACCATCAGAGCGCTTGTTCAAAGTGAACAGCAGCATCCGATTAAACTGCATGACGTAGAGATGCCAATCAGGGAGCTTAAGGGCATCACCTGATTAAAAGGGTTTTGGACGGTTAAAACCGTTGCTGATGGCCGTAAAAACGTAATGTGAGCGGAGGTGGGATGTTTATCGGGAGATCGATAGCTATCTAAGGTAAAGAACCGACGGCAAAAGTCATGGTATACCTGACATCTCCGGCACCGGTGGAAAAATCGTCATAAAAGACGAAAAAGGTCTAAAGAAGTAAAAACTTCATTTAGTGTCAGTGACTGGCAAGACGGCCGTCAACAATGACATTCCACTGGCCTTGAGAACATCGTGAGATGCTAGATCTAGGCGGGTAATTTTGGTGGGTTAGCTTATCCCCGTACAACATTTTTTAATAAAAACGTGTAAAAATAAAAGTTTGGAGAGTCGGACCGACAGCGTTTGTCCTACACTGTTTAAGAGTAAAAAGCAGCCATAGAGGCGCTACTCAACGGTGACATCAAACACACAGCACAAAGCTAACATGCTTTTTATCCAATTCCCAGATATGCAGCTCAAAGCTCACATAAATCCGGTACTGTTCAGTGTTCGCGCTGTACTCAAAGTACTGCAGCAAACTAACTGATAAAAATAAATCGCGCTGTGCACCAAGCACTGCAGCGTGTCTAATTTCGGGTGTGTTATGCGGATTTGTAATGATCGCAGCGATTTTATTAATGTGTATATTTAATGCAGCGGATAATACGCGCAAATTAATTACAACAAAAATAATTACATAGATCAACTAATCGCAAGGTTATTGCTATGGATCAGTCCGATCGCAGCGTGTAATGATGCGCAGATCGGTGATCACACAAAGATCGCAGCATGTAACAATGCGCTGATCGATTGGAGCAACCTGCAGATTAGGATCGCAGCGGATAAAACGCGCAGATCAAAATCGCAATAAAAAGAGTAATACGATCGCAGCGGATAATACGCGCAGATCGATAAACTATCTAATTAAAGAGAGGGAAATTACCGCAATAACTATGAGAGAGATCAACGAATGCGGCGTGTAACGACGCGCAATCGGATCACCACCTCGTTTCCAGATAGTCGGAGATCAACCACCTCCTGAGCTAACATCGAGGTTTGCAGCCAGTTATGGCGCATGTTACGATGAGCTACAAAGGAGGGTGGACCTCGGGGCCCATAACCTGTCGATGTTGGGTTCTGGTGCTGCTGAGTGCACAGCGGCATGACCTACCACGACATATCTGGGGACAGAGAAGTTAGACGTTAGTAAATATACTTAAAGGACTTAGGGCGACTGCTCCTCCAGTAAAGGGAAAAGACTTTTTTATTAAGGATAGTAACTACTGTCCTTATATACTGTAAAGAAGGGTGCACAGACCATGCAGTGCTCATAGACATAGGATCATGCTACATATAGAAAGAGGCTGTGCATAGTTGTAGACAGAGATGGAACAAAGTTCAACATTTAATGCTAATTTCTTGAAATTATCATTTGGATCTACTTTTGTAAAAGTGGTCTTTTTTGGGCTTTTTTTAGTGCTAAAAAACCCTTGCCCGTGACTTTTGCAAAACACGTGTGGACTAACTGTCCGGTACTTTTGCAAAAGAATTGGGGTATCAACTGCGCTTACACCAAACCTGTTCCCATTCTCGCTCTCTGGATGCACCTTCTCAAATTCTTCAGGGGCAACGCCATCTTCCGTCGGACTCCACAAGACTTTCCGGCGGCAGAGGGCTGTTACTTGGCAGATGTGTACGAAGTGGGTATAACTGCCCTGGAGGTGAAAAAGGTACGCATGGATCATTCTTCTTCTCCTTTCACCAGATGCAAGAGTATCTTTTAAAGGATTATTCTATTCAGCAACCCGGATGACGCAATCAACCCCAGCATCAACCGGGTTGCTTATTTAGCAACCCCCAAACTTTCTGGCCGTCAGGCCGGCCTCGTGGTCGGCGACGCCGAGTGTTCATCACCAAATGGTGTCACTCTTCCGCTCCGTGATGTCCCCGTCCCCGCTATTTTATTCTTAGTTCCGCCGGTGCAGCATCGTTCTCATTCACAGGGTTTTGTCCATACTAGTATGTAAATCTGACAATGCAATAGATAGCACTTTTTTCAAGTTTGTATGAAACTGAGAAACTGTGCATTGGAAATGAATTCAATAAACACACTTAACATATATATTATCGATTGATACTTGTTTTATAACCAACTTGGAAGGTTTTGCAGACTGTGCCTATCTTGACATCAGAATTGATTGATAGATTATGTTCATTGTGAATTCAGTACAGTCTATGCTTTTAGAACAAAGGTGCGAGTATCGACAAGGAAAATTTCTATCCAAAATCTATACAATTTTTGGGAGTCAAGGATGAATTTATTGGTGCTCAGGTTTAACTCTCGATGAATGTTGAAGCTTTCAGCGGGGCTAAAGTAATTATCTAGTGTGTTGACAAAATCTTAGTACTGAAATTTATCAAAACAATGTCTAACTTCATTACTTAGTATAGTTAACTTTGCAATGGATGCAGTAATGTAACTTTCAAATTTTAATCACAATTTCCACTCTGAGTTCTTCTGGGAGTTCAGTGATTTTTTCCATGATAGAATAAAACCATAGAACACTTTTTGTCTACTCAAAGTCTTAAATGTATAAGTAGTATGCTTCAATACATGCTCCTTTTGATATCCTTGAAGGCTCTCAATTCCTATTGAGCTATGTAGAGACACACTATTGAAGAGTAGTCCCCTGTAAGCAACCTGAAAATATAAACTAGAAACTCAACAAGCAGGACAAATGTTTTAGAACAAGATCATGTGCGGTGGAAAGGGATGGAGAAAGATATTAGAACTAGTAGGTACAGATAAATGGAAGTGGGCTGATAAAAAATTACCACGGCATTTGACTCAGAGAGATTAGGGTATTTAGAGGCTTGAGCATTAGACCAAATTGGGTGACAGGTGCGCACCACCCAGTCCCAACTCAAGATTTTCAGGGCCTAAGTAAATTTATATCATTTCCCATTGAGAAACAACGACCAAAAATCCGTGTTGCAGATACAGTTTAAATTCAAGTTAAGAGTTTTTAATCTAAAAGAGGAGGAGGATTTATGATAAAGAAACCAGTATACTAGTATCGTGCGGATAAGATTCGGACTACTTACTAAACAACTAGGCATTTCTCGGTGCTCACAGATCCAAGGTATATTTCCTTATACATATAGTATCACATGTCAGTGACTGAGGAGTGTGTAAACGATCCACTATAAGCATTACTGGTGCTGATGAAGGGAGACTTCAGGGAGGAGGAGGTACCAGGGCTTGGCGGAAGTGTGGAATTCGCCACCGATCGTGTGACAAATATCCCTATATTTCGAAATAACTCGATTCTTTCTTGAAACGATGAAACCGCATGTGATGAATATACATTTTAAGTCAACCTTAAGTCTCATGGATAAAAAAAAAATGAAGGAGATGAATTATGGAGGAGCAAGAGAAAGAGCGACACCATGCCATCTGGTGGACACTCGGCGTCGCCGACCACGAGGCCGGCCTGACGGCCAGAAAGTTTGGGGGTTGCTAAATAAGCAACCCGGTTGATACTGGGGTTGATTGCGTCATCCGGGTTGCTGGATAGAATAATCCTCTTTTAAAAAGTACAGGTCAATTGACCATCGGACTTTTTGATAAGTATGGGTTAACATAGTAGGGCTTATTTGAGCTTGCGAAAGCAAACAGTAGCTGTATACCACCTACTAGGCCTTTTAAAAAGCATTAGTCAGGTTATCGTAAAACTTGCCCCCCCGGATTTGGACCTGCCTGGCAGCTAGCAGTTAGGGTTAGGGTTAGGGTTAGGGTTAGGGTTAGGGACAGAATGACTCCAACTAGCTCAGATAGTGTTGCTACCCTTCCACATCCCTTCAAATAGGCAATTCCACCTTGGGAGGGGTCACAATGGTATTACTAAGCCACTACAGCATGATATAAGGCAAGTTTAAACTTATTTTATAATTATTTCTCATTACTTTTTAAAAAGTCCAATGGACAATAAACAGCTTCTTTTTAAAAAACTCAATGGAAAAGTATACAGCAACTTTTTAAAAAGTATGCCTGACAAAGTTGTCCTGTACTTATTAAAAAGTCCGATGGTTAACTAACCTGTACTTTTTAAAAAGTGTTACCACATTGGCTGCTCCTTTTTGTTAACTCTCTTTAGGTCCAAATGGATCGCTACCTGAAACAACAAACCCTGCTGGCAGTAGAGCCTCTTAAAGAGTCGCTGCCTACAGGCTATAAATTCCCCGAGTTCGCTGAGCCTCCGGTACTTCCAACGTACTTTATCGATATTCCAAAGGAAAACACCGGCTTGGCTTATCCTTCGACTCGCATAAGTTATCTCTTATTTCTCCTTTTCTTCCTGCCTAAATGAACTCTTTTCAGACCTTTCCTAGCTTAATCAAACCCGAGGACATCCCTCTTCGCTTCCAGTGGATCTGGTACGTGAAGCAGGATGTCTTGGAGAGTAAGTTTTTCTTCTGTCGGACCGTTGCTGAGCTTAGACCCGTTTCCTTTGTTAGCTACCCTCGGCCTGACTCTTCCGGAGGGACTATCACTTTGAGTGACCAGTCCTTCTCCGTCGGTCGACGAGGATATCACCATGGCTGGTCCGTCGGCGGATCCCAAAACCTCTGGTTCGTGACTTACTTTCTCTCTTTCTTCAGTCTGAAGGTAAATTTTGTGTTGACCAGCCCAGGATGTGGACTACCTGGCCAAACTCTTTGGTCCAAAATTTGCAGCTGATGTTCAGGCGAGTTCAAACTCTCCTAAAGGTTCTTGTTGTTTTTATTTGTTCAATATTGGTGTTCTGTCTCATGTCTCTTTGTGTAGCAAAAACTCCGATGGTAGCTGGTCCCAGCTCTAGTCCATTGGTAAAATCGATTTTGAAACGCAAAGTCCCCGACTCGCCTTCTGAATCCACGGCAGCCCCGAAAAAGGTTCACCAGATCAAACTTGGCCCTGTCACCCCCATTACTGCTGGGAGCTACACTCGTTGTCGTCCCAGTCCTTCTTCTCGCATGCCCAAGGCTTCACTGGGTCCGAAGATCAAGCAGAAGTCATCACCAGGTAAGACGGTAGTATTTAACTTGCCCGCCGGTAGACTCTTCTCTCTTCTTATTCGTTCTAACTTTAACACATCTTCCTTCTGTAGGTGTTCGTATTCCTGAGAGGGAGAACTTGATCGATGACGAGGCTGTGGAGAGTGACACTCCCCAGTCTCCAGTCATGGTGCCTAGCCCTTTGCCACCGGATGACCCCATGTCTTCTGAAGAGTCATCCGGGGAGGGATCAGACTCTGACTCTGAGTCCTCTGATTCCTCTGATTCCTCCAGCAACAAGTCCAAGGCCGGTCCTCATGTCAAGAAAGCTCCCGTCCGTCGGAACAAGAACCTTGTCCAATCTGATGATGAGGACGACCGAAACTCGCAGCCTCTCACCCCTCCACCAACTTCTTCAGTTACTTCGGCTACCTCTTCCTCTGCTCAACCTGCTCCATTCCCTTTGGTCTCTCCCCATGCTGGGCCTTCGGCTTCTTTGACTCCGGCGGTAAAGCCAAAGTCTTTGCTAGCCCCTATTCCTGAGACAGTCTGTCCAACTCGCCAACTTCCCGCCTGCAAGAATCGTTTGGACCTTCAAGGGGTGTACAAAAGTCAGGAGTTCATCGAGGACAGCTCCGAAGAGGAACGAATCCCTTCAGCAGCTAAAGGAAAAGGTCATGCTGATCCTCCTCGACCGTCCACTGGAAGTTTGACTTCCAACCAACAGAGGGTCATTGGCGACTATGTGTTGCCACCCAATGTCTATGGAGTGAAGTACTTGGAGAAGGAGATAGCAGCCGCTACTCGCGCAAGTCAGATCCAGGTGGAAGACCGAGTCTCCGCTGGCATGAAGGTAAGTCCCCATCCGTCCTATGACTTGTTCTCTTTTTCAAAATTATCTTATTAGCCTGTCCAAGAGCCTTGCCTCCATTGTGGCTTGGCCTCGAAGGTCTGCTATGTCCGTGGGAGCGCTAGCCAAGCCTGCTTGAATTGCATCAAGTCTGGCACTGGGTGCAACTTCGCTCCGTTGAAACTTGGGCGGAGCCTGGATTTGGCCTCTGAACATGCTAAGTTCTCTTTAGCCCGTAGGTATCTATTCTTCTGTCTGAAATGCTTGTCTATAACTTTTTCTCCAGATCTCAATGCTTTGGCCCAGGACAAGTCTAGGGCACAACTCCAGTTCGAACTTGCTGCTGCCAATTATGCGTTGGCAGCTAGCAACCTTTCCACCTCCTCCTACCGCGTCGCCGCCAGTCTGGTCAAGGCAGAGGCTGCAATCCCCGGAAGGCTAGAGGAGTTGTCCAACAACTCTCGCTCCTCTTCAGCTTTGAAGGAGGAAATTGCCAACTTGGAGTCCAGCCAGGAGACCTTCGGGATCGAGTATCTGGTGGAAGGAGCGAACTGCGACGAGGATGGCCAGTTTGAACTTCCGCCGGAACTTGTCGAGTGGTTCGAGAAGCACTCTGACCTTCCTCCTGGAGCTCCCAGGAGGAAGAATCCTCCCCCACGCGAATATCTTCAGGAGGGTGCCGATACCTCTCCAGCTCGTCAAGTAAGTTCTTGTTTCTTCAACTTCTTTCTCAGTTGGTAATATTTTTCTTACAGGGTTCAGGATCTACGACTCGCAAAACTGGTCGCAAAACTCACAAGAATTAGGTGGTATCGCAACCAATTTTGTGCCCTCGGACTCTGAAGTTGACACGCCTGGGACCATTCCGTCAGACGAGTTTTTTTTGGACTTTGATGCTTTTCTGTAGCTGTTTTATTGTATCTGTATCTCAATGTGCTATCTTGTTCTTGCTGTCTTGTACTGGTACTATTTGTTGTATACCAAGTACCTTTGTATCTCTTTTGTTACCCTTGCTATATCTTGCTATCATTGTGCTTTTGATGTATCTTTCTGGCACCTCTATTTGTATTCCTAGTGCCATTCAAATACCATCTGATTGTGAACTGTTTGTCCTTCTGAGTGTGATTGTCTATGTGAGGCATAACTGAGATCTCGAAATTTAACAAGTAAAATCTTCCGGCGGATATTAGAACACCGTGTTTGGGGTGTGCATGATTTCCAGCGGAAATTGTGTACTTGTTCATTTTGTCAGTTGTCTTTTGTTGCAATGCTGTTAGATCCTTTTTCGATAAAATGCGTCATTTTACCGACGGCAAAATTTTGTGGCTATAGGTCGTTTCCTCCATGCCACCTTATATCTCCCCCTTACTGAAAATGGTTGTCCCCAACCCATAGGTTAGGCCCATCTCAGTATAAAAGGTTCCGCATTTGCCAGGACTCTAACTTTGCTTCCGTCTGAAATCTCACTTCACATTTGAATCCGTTTCTACTTCATTGTCCACTATGAGTGATCTACCCAAGCAGTTGGACACCCTTCGAAACACTCTTCGGAACCGTGCAGTCGATCTGCAGAACCAACTTGAGGACAACCAAGGTCGTTACAACTATCAAAGTTGTGCTGATGCTGAGGCTGTCCTTATAGTCTTAGTAGGTTTCTCCATCAACATTGTAAAGTCGTTTCCGACTGATAATCTGTTTTCTTCAGGCAGACATTACTCATACTCCAGAAGCACCGTCCCTTTTACAGGATACTGAGTTTATGGAGAATGAGTTCTTGCCTCGACACCGCTCTGTGGAAGCTGTTTTCAATGCCTTGTCTTTGGAAATGCCTCAATCCCATGGCGAAGTTCAATCATTTGTCGGTCGGTATTGAGACATTTCTGAAAACCGTCAATCGTACTGTGTGGGTTATTTTCAAATCTCTTCCCGAGGTAATTTCTTAGACTAAAATCTTGGTTCCAGTCGGAAGGGGGTGGTCGTCCTTCGCAGAGACCTCCCTGTGGGGGGTCTTACATTGGTGCACCTAGGCCTGCTACCAACCGTTCTATTGTTTCTTCTAGTCACACTCCAGCCAGTGTCCGTGTCTCTTCTGGAGATGTGGAGATGGCGGAGACCGCACCTACTCCTCCACCAAAAACATCCGAGGGAAAAGGTACTTCCGAAGGAAGTAGTGTAGGGTCCCCCTTTCTTTAGATTCTGACTTTTCAAATTGATATCCCAATTGGTTTAGGCTACCAAATCTTCCAAAAAGAAGAAAGGCAAGAAAAAGGAAGAACCCATCCCCATTAGTGATGATGAGGCCCCAGCGGTATTATCTCCAACTTTCTCCTTTCATTTGCATGGTAGTGATTGCTCTTTCCTTAGACAACTCAGCGTGCTAGTCGTCCTCGTACTCCCCATCAATTGGTAACGCTGTTGAGCTTCCTTACTTTTGTATGGAGTCAACTAAAGCCACTATTACGCTTATTGCAGGAGACTACGATTTCGACCGCCGAACTAGTTGACCAGGTTTGCTGCGGTCTTTCTGTCTTCGTTATATTTTCTCATCCCCGGGTTTCCAGGCTCAGAAGACTGTTTCCGCCGGACAGGAACTCAGTCGGAAACAAGCTCGAGCAGACTCGGAAGAGGCTGCTACCACTGTCCGTCAAGTTCAAGCCTTGCGGGATCAGTACCACCTGATTAATCCTGGAGCCGTCCAGGGTATCCTTCGTAAGCTTTCTTTCACTATGTTATGGTTTCAAATTTCTGTCTGAAATTTTCGACAGAGGACCTTTCGCCCCTTTCTGAGGCTGGTCTGGTGACTGTCCTTCATCTAGCCAGGGAGTACCAGGAAGCGTTACTTCCGTCGGCCACTGGTGCGGGCACTTCGGGCACTCGTCGTGTTCTTGAGGCAATATCGATGCTTGAGGCCAGGATCCGCACTTCCGCATTGGAAATGGTCTTGCAGATGAACCATCTGCAAGGCTCCATCCAAATTCTCCAAGATCTTCTTGGGGAAAATGCTGCTTTGCTCTCTGGTCCCGAGATTGATGGTCTTCACCAGCTGGTCAATATTACTGGTCTTTCCGCCGGACCGTCGAATGTTGTGGCTGGTCCAAGTTCCGGAGGAACTGGCGTCATTTCCACAGTTGAGGCCGACCCTGATAGTCATATGGAGTCTGTACCTGAGGAAGCAGTAGCCACAGCTTCAGCTCCAGCTACTGCTGCCCCTTCGGAAGCCAAAACCGACACTTCCGACTCCAACAAAACCGTCTGATGGCGCTAAATAATTTTTCTGCATCTTTTTCTTAAATTTTTCTTTATCAATTACTCCACACTCCTTTCTCTGACCGTAGTCGTTCTCTTATCTCTGTGAAATCTTTTCCTGTAGGCGATAATAAAAACTGTGCCAAAAACATGCGTTCGATCGTCAGAAACCATCTTAGTCTGAATTGAGAATTATCCGCCGGAAGCAAATATTCAGACTGATAGTTATAAGTGGACGACTTGTTCCAAGGTAACCTATCAGCTAATATGCCCGGTTTGAACTCCAACCCATCCAACTCTAACTCTTCTGCTCGCAATGGTATTACTGGGGACGGAACGCCACCCCGTATTGCCTACTACCTGAATCCAAACACTGGGGAAGTCGAAATGGTTCTCATTCCCAAGGGAGCACCTTTGCCTCATGATCCCAGAGCTGCTTCCTGGGGATTCATCGATTGGAACAAAGCTTTTAGGGCTGCGTATCATTGTCGTGAGGTATGTCTTCTGCTCATGGACCCTTTTCTTCTTTCTTATTATTCTTATTCTTTTAGGACTGTCCTCGTAGGGGTACAGCTGGAACTAACGGTACTTCCGAGGGAAACGTCGAAGCTTCCGTGGTTGCGACTCCTACTGCCAATAACACTTCTGTCAAGAGTTCTCAAGACCAGGATCAGGATAAGAGTGTTGACGACACTGGTTCCGAGGGAACCTCCCAGACCCAGCAGGACTAGTTTACTGATAGTGAGTTCCTTCCAGTTAGTCAGTTCTGACTATTTTCTGACTTTGTGTCCGTCGGTAGAATCTCTGTGTCTATCCGAAGGAGCAGGGCGTTTGTCTTAGTTATTTAGACGTGTCTGTATGTAGTATGCTCCAAATATGGAAATTTTGTGCAATTGTTTTCTTGTAATCAAGCCTTCTGGTCACGTTTCGCGCCACTTTTCCATTTTTGCTCAAACAAGCCGACGTTGTCTGGTTCAGCACGGGCAATATGGTGTAGTGGTCACTGCCTCATTTCGATTGGTCACCCCCCTTGGCTATGAAAGATGAGGTTCTTGGTTCGAATCCAAGGTTGTCCTTAGACCAAAAGTTCTCCTCATTTGGTTTTTCCTTCGGAGATTAAACGGTGTTCTTGCCTTTTCCGGCGGAAGACTTTCTTTGTTGGCCAAGAAGTTTGGATCTGTTTCCCAATCACGGCAGTATGGTGCAGTGGCTAGCATCCTCTTTCGTAGTTCTACCTCGAAAGGGTCTTTGGTTCGACTCCAATGCTGTCAATAAAGCAGAACAGGTATAACTTTTTGTCTCTTCTATCTTTTTCTCTGTTTCCGGAGGCTACGCAGTTCTGGTACTTCACGTCTTTCCGGCGGAAGATGTCGAGAGGATGTCGAGTACCCTGTGTCGGTTAACAAGATCTCATCGAACTTCCCAAACATGGCAGTATGGTGCAGTGGTTAGCATCTTCCTTGTGGCTGATGCCTCGAAGGAGTCTTGGTTTGACTCCAAGACTGCCAATGGTTCAGACCATTCGATGTACCCCTTTTTCTTCTGAAGGTAAACAAAACTCTTTACTTTCTAGTGCCTGTCGGAGGTTGTTTCTTGCTCAACACTTTCACCACCTATTTGGTCAAGAGGCCCGCGTTCTCTCTCCCATCATGGGCAGTTTGGCACAGTGGTTAGTGCCCTGTCTCTAGCGTACTGCGCCATGAGACAGTGCCTGGTTCGAATCCAGGGCTGCCCCATGCTCCCTGAAGAAGTTGGTGCTTTTTCATCCACCAGAAGAGGCAAAATACTTAGTCACGTGGCAAACTTTTGCCACAGCCCCCCTTTTTGGTAATCGAAGTAAAAGCTACCTCCTCGTCCAGCACGGTAGTACGGTGCAGTGGTAAAGCCGTCTTTCGAGGGTGTAAACCCCTCGCAAGAGCTCTTGGTTCGAATCCAAGGACTGCTCATTCGCAAACTCTTTGATGATCTTTTTATCCCTCGGACATGTCTCGTTTGTTCTTTTATTCCGGTGGCGCAGGTTTGCCACAGTTGAAGGCATGTGCTGGTCAACCTAAAGGCAACCTCCCTACCCATCATGGTAGTTTGGCATAGTGGTAATGCCCTCTTGAGAGTTTCCCACAACTCGCAAGAGTCTCCTGGTTCAAATCCCGGGCTACTCAATGGTATTCCTGGATTTGATGTTTTTATCTGTCGGGTTCCTTCTGATGTCACTCTTCTGTTGGACGTCTCATTCCAGTCTTAATTTCTTCTGTTCCACCAGAAGGTTTTGTTCCGGTGGCAAAAGCTTTCCACAGCTAATTATGCTTGGCCAAACTAAAGGTAACTTTGTTATCAGCCATGGTAGGATGGCATAGTGGCAATGCCCTCTCTCAAGTCTCTTTACGCTAGCAAGAGCCCCTTGGTTCGAATCCAAGACTACCCATTCGCGGAATTCTTTGGTTATCGCTTTTTCTTACTTCGGATCTCTCTTTACTTTCTTATTTAGTTCTTTCATTACTTCTTCTACCAGACAGGACTCGTTCAGCATGGCACGGCAGTCTGGTAGACTGGCTACCAAGGCTAGTGGTAGTTGTCCTACCCCTAGACTCCTCGGTTTGAATCCGTCCTGTTGAATTGCGCCTCACTCGAATCGCTCGCCTTTTTGGGAAGGCTTTCTCATAATGTGATGCTACAAGTCACGCCTTCATGACTAAACCTAGAGGCGTGGCAAAGTCTTTCCTAGTCGGGCACTATTCTTCGGAAGTACTTGACCACCCTTCATCTTCTGGTACTTCTGCCGGAAGTTCCTCGATGGTACCTTCTGTTCCTAGTTCAACCGGAGGCGTGTCATCTGGCTCAGGACCATTTATGATTTCCTCCAGTTCACCTTCGGATAAACCAGTGAGTCCTGTCAGATTGTCAGGCAGCTTTATCTTTCGTCGGGCATGATATGGATAGACACGGAAAGCCGCTATCTTATTTTGCAAGACAGACCCATCCATTTCCGCCAGAACGTAAGACCCTCCGATTGTCCATCGGACAACTATACATGGCCATAGGAAACGTGGTTTCAACTTCCTGTTGAGTGATTTTTCTATTGCTGTATTTCTTACTAGTCTTAGAGACCCAGGCTTAAAATTCCAATTACGAACTTTAGCCTTGTGAGTGTCTAAGTATCTCAAGGTATCTTTAATTTTCTTCTTTTCTATGCTTTCAATGATCCTGTCGACTTCCAAGGTATGCAAAGCTAGGGCCTTGGCTCTTTCCCCAATGAGTTCTGCCCAGGAAAGGGTCCTATCAGGTACTTGTACTAGCCAGGTTGCTTGAACAATATCAAATGGAAGAACAGGCATGGCACCAGTAACAGCAAAGAAGGGGGAACAACCCATCTGTTTCCTTGTGGTAATCCGGTCCGCCCACATTACCAGCAGAAACCTTTGAGCCCACTTTTTGACATCTCCGTCACAAGCTTTATAAAGAGCCTGACGGACATCCCAATGAGGTCTCTCAATCTTTCCGTTGGCTTGCGAATTGTAGCCTGATATTTGAATCCCTTTTATCCCATATCTTTTCTCCAAATACGATAGAGCTGCTTTGAATGCTCCCCCATTATCTGAGATTAGCATTGCTAAACATCCCCATCTGCAAATCACATCTTCGAACAACCATTCACCTATGGTTCTTTGGTTCTCCTTGGCCAGAGGTCTCCCTTCCATCCAAGAACTCATGGCGCACCTTCCGTGGACTATATACTTCTTTCCTTCGGAAGCTATCGGCATATGCATAGTATCTGTATGCATAACCTGGAACAATGAGGGCGTAGGTGTTACCTTTGGAGGCATCTTTACGTAGTCCTTCAGGCGGGTTTGGCAGATGTGGCAGTATTTAACATAAAAGTTAACATCTGCCTCCAAATCTGGCCACCAAAAACGTTCTTGCAATAGAGACTTGGTCGCAAATACCCCTCGGTGTCCCAGACTATCGTGAGCTGCAAATAGTAAATACATTCGTTGTTCTTTTGGAACAACTAACCTGTGTTTACCATCTGGATCTCTTCGATACATTCTTTCTTCATTGAAAAAGAACTTCCTTCCAAAGGTAACAAAGTTCTTGTACCTTCTGTCAGTCATTCCTTCTGGTCTTGTTTTGGGATCCCTTAACCATTTCCTAATGACAAGTAAATCCTCATCCATCTGTCTTGCTTTTGGAGACCTGTGCTTGTCACTGTAGGGTTCGTTTTCATCTTCCGTCGGAAGCATTAACTGAGGCATCTGGGCCACAATCTTTGCGCCTTCGGGACAGTAACCCGCAACTTGTGCCCTAGTTAGGTACTCCATATCTCGCTTTTCCATTACGTCTCTCATGAAACTTCCAAGGGAAGTGTCGATCAGGAACCCACCCCTGGTATCAATGCCTTCCTTGAATTCATCATATTCCAAGGTAGTATCATCGTTACCTGTTTCAACCTCGAACCTGAAAGGCTCAACATCATGATAGTATTCGTCTTCTGGGTTGGGGTATTCCTTGTCACCTTTGGAAGGTTTCCGCCAGGACAAACCGTCAGGCCCAAAAGTCTTCCCTTCCACATGCCTTAGAGTGAAGTGAAACATTAGGATTTGTTCTATCCATTGATTGATAGCAGCATTTGGGGCTTCATCTGGATGTTGAAGCATCCCCTTGATGTACTTGGCATCAGTTTCTATTACTAGATTTCTGACGCCATACAATAAATGCTTTGTCGCTAACAAGGTTTGATATAACCCATATAGTTCTCTCTTTGGTTGTGAAAATCTTGCTTCTCTGTCATTTAGAGTAATAGAGCCAAAACGTATAAATTTAGTTTTAGCTTTGTCTCCGTCGGCACTTAGTTGTCGAATATAGAATCTGGCAGCCATGTAAGAAGTATCCACGGAAAGTATTACCTCCCCGCTGCTTTCTAGGTTTATGTTCCCTAGGCATGGACAATCCACTACAGCTTCCTTTAGGTTTGAGACCGAACGGTATTGATCTGGTCCCATTTCAAACCTACTATCTTTTCGTAACAACTTTGTTAAACCGTTTGCCTTCTTAGCATAATCTTTGATAAACATCCGTAGGACACCAGTAGTCCCTAGGAAGGCTCGAATGTTACTGACGTTTTCAAATTGCTCCCAATTTAAAATGGTTGCAACTTTACTTTGATCAGGTTTCCTCCCTTCGTAGCTACAGGTATGTCCTACTACTTGAAACTCATCTGCACA
The DNA here is from genome assembly GCA_004369135.1 of Dendrothele bispora CBS 962.96. Lineage (NCBI taxonomy): Eukaryota > Fungi > Basidiomycota > Agaricomycetes > Agaricales > Dendrothele > Dendrothele bispora. Next base: position 240,777 of record ML179085.1, on the reverse strand, counting down.
TAGGATGGCTTTATATCCAGAGAACGTTCCGCCTGCATATTTCATTCTTTGGACCACTCTGTTTAGGTTTTCGAAGTGTTCCCAGACGAATCGCCTAATACCAGGGTTCCCCGGTATCATTTCATAACTTCTGTCAGAACGTTCGTACCTTGTCTTCGGACCCCTAATTGCCACATCGTCTATGTAAGGGACAGTAGTGTGAGGTATTTCATCTTTGAGAATGTAAGTCACATCGTCATGGAAGATGGGTACTGAGTTAGTCCATCCCATGGGAAGGGTTACTAGTCTTAGAGCTCCAAAAGGGATTTGAAAGGTAGTATAGTCACGACTAGATTCAGCTAAAAGCCTTTCGTCGTATCCAACATACAAATCTAATACACCTCCACAAGCTCTTCTGGCGAAATGCGCTGCAAGCTCGTCTGTGGCCGGTGGAATCCCTGAGTGAGCAATAGTCACTGCATTGAGGGGTTCTAGACTATGGACTAATCGCAAGCTCTTTCCATCTTTCTTTACAACGGTAAACCAACGAGAGCGATATGACGAGTTCGAAGGCTCATATACTCCAGCATTGATTTTCATCTGTATGATCTTACATACTTCAGGGTAGAGTGCCGGTGGAATGGGTATATTCTTTAGTACCCAAGGAGTATGAGGTATCACTGGCATTTCTACCGGCGGAAAGTATTCCTCCTTGAAGTGTCCTCTTTCCTCGTCATTCCAGACGAAACCCCTCTCTTGTTCCATCATGAAATGATGCATTAGCTTACGTTCCACAGGCCACAAGAAGTCTCCTTCATGTACCTTGTCTATAATTTCTTTTCTCTCTTGAGTATACCTTCCAGTCGGTTTAAATTCTGGAGGTTGAGTAGATAACTTAGGCATCTCTGCTAGAGGATCCCCCTTTATATCTCTCACAATACGAAACTTCTCTGGTAGGGAGGCAAGGACCGGTTTGACTTTCAAAGTGACAGGTTTATACTTCTTAGAGCCAAACACTGCCGTCGGTATGAATCCTTGTCCTTCCGTTGAAAGATCTACTTCCGTATCTACCAGGCTGTTTAACAAGACAGTATTGCTAATGGCACAGGTACACATAGGGTGTGAGCAGATGTACGAGGGAGAGTGCAGAGGGGCTTTAGATTCCCACTCAGACACTTTTCCTTCTGTCATTTTGCCTATTGGTTGAGCTCCCGCTGGACGATTTAGGTCAAATAACAGTACAGTTGGATCTTTCTTGTGCTCTGGTACTTGGAGACAGACTGCTTCTGCAATTCGTCCCTGGTCAGTCGGCAGACTTGTTTCCGTCAGAATCTTCCTTCCCTCAGTACTATAAATCTTTGACAAATAACTCTTCAAGGTGTACTCAGCCGGTTTGTCATGAGTGACTCCCATTGCGGAAGCTGATAGATAAGTTTCTACCAATTCCTCGCTACTAAATACAGATTTCTTCTTTGACTTGGATTTATATCCTTCCCTCGGAAGGCAAAATTCTTCAATCTCAACTTTTCCATCAGGGGCAACATTCAAGATGATAGCAACCTCTCCTTGATCTTCAGTAATCAATTCCTCAAGGTTGTTGGAAAATCCTCCATGCCCTTCAAACTATCCTTCTCTTCAGTCGGATGTTTGACTGCTAAAGGCCGGGATCGTCCCCTGGGAGTAGTGGGTATAGTAACTTTTCTTTTCGTATTCGGACAAGTGATAGTAATCCTCTGACTACCATCCTCATCATTCTCCACCACGCTTTTGGTTAGGCAATCGAAGGGTCTTCCTAGCAGCATTTCATAGGCGGGTTCGTTTAGAACATGTACTTGGAGGTACAATGTTATTCCGTCGAAATTGAAAGCCACATTCCTTGCCACACCTAAGGATTTCTCTACTTGCAGCTGATGCTGTAATTCACATCTAATTGTACATGTCAAAATGTCAACACGACAATTGCAAGTGTAGCCGTAAGGGCCATTTTAAAAATAAATAAATAATAAGAACAGGCTTACATCATGCTATATTACCCTTTTTGGGGTGAGGTCCCTATCTTTGACTGGAATTACCTGTTTGATCAGTGTTTAAGAGGCAGATTTGTCATTGGAGCTAATATGAGCCATTTAGATTCTAAAAGTAAACAAATGTAAACAACTTGATAAACATTGCTTTTAGAGCCTTCCCTAACCCCAAACCCTAACTCTAACACCCTAACACTAACCCTAACACTAACCCTAACATCCCTAACCACCTAAGTAGCTAGTTGCAGGGTACAGTTTGGATCCAGGGGGGCATTTTTAGATAGGGGCTTTTTAAGGCTTTTTGGGGTTCAGCCACCATGGACACTTACATCTACACTTGCAATTGTCGTGTTGACATCATGACATGCACAATTAGAAGTGTATTACTGTATCTGGTGCTACTTGACCATTTGCCGACTGCATAAAGATGCAGACCTCCGGATCCCAACTTAGACCTAGCTCTTCTGCCACCTTCCTCAAAGTTGAGACTATCTGAGAGCCCGAGTCGTATATAGACTCCACTCTCATCTTTCCATTAACTATCGGATTGACAGCTCTAATGGAAGAAGTCTCTTTTCCGACAAAAACCTGTTTGGGTTTTTCCCCCAGTAGCAAGTTTTCTAGGTACTGTAGTACAGGATCTGAAATCGCTGCACCTTCCCCATGAGGTTGTATAGTCATTTGTTCCAATACAACTGCCGGTGGTAAATCTTCAACTAACAAACACCCCTCCATCGAAGTGGATGTGTCGGGACTTCCCTCGGAAATCGCAGGAACTTCCGTTGGTTCAAATTTTCGCTTTCTTCTTCCTCTTCCAGGTCTCGGACGAAATTGAACATGTGGACCTGCTGTCTTGTCAAGACATGCCTGGCCACAATCTTTCGTCGGACTTCATCACGGACTGCTTTTGACACACTTAATAGGTCTCCAACAGTTGCTGCCACATCGGTATCCATTATCTTCTTTACCAGTTTATCTACTGTGTTGGCATCCTCTACGGGTGCCTTGTTTCGATAAGCTGGGTAGCGTTCTCGAGGAAGGGGTATAGGGTTATCCTTTTCCACTTCTGTCGTGCCCTCAACCTTATCCTGATTCTCTTTTGGATAGGTTCTCTTTTCTTTTGGGAAACCAACCTCCTTAACCATCCTATATGGTGCAGCTGGAATCGCTTCCCAGTCTGGTAGGGGTGTGGGGATCCTTTCTTTTTCCTTTCTTTGATACTCTCCCTCGGAAGTGTCGTCTTCCGGCGGATTTGTACCAGATTGCTGCTTTTCCGCAGCCGACTTCAAATCGCTCTCTCTTCATTTTGCAGGGGGTACATATTTTTCCAACTCGACTCCATCAAACTTCACCTTCTTTACGGCCATAGTTGTCTTATTGTTCTCCGGGGGCTTTTTTGCAAAGTTAGGTTTTGCTGTATTATGAGTGCCCACCATCATCGAACCATTTAGTTTTTCGACTGGAGCTTTCCGTCGGAAGAGCCTTCCATGTAAGAAAGTGCTGCGTCTTCCGCAATGCCATTCATCAACTGGGTGGTTGGATGAAATGCCATTCCTTCGGGAATAGGGATGTTATGTTGAACTAGAGCGTGGATCAAATATTGCAACCTCTGCCTTTCTTGCTCAGCTGTCTCTTCCCCTTCTCGTGCCTGGTTAATGAAGTAAGTCTCACTCTGGGACTGTCCTTCACTCTTACCGGGGGCTTGAGAGTTGGGCTTGGGCTTGCTTGCCAAGTAGTCATTGACTCTCTTTTGGTTGGGCATCCTTTGTCTGGCGGGAATAGGTGGTAAACGACTCCCATCCCACATAACCGTTCTGCCTTGATCATTAATGTTGATCAAACCCTTCTGGGCATACTCGTGCCTGGTAGGACAGTTTTGCTCGATGTGACCAAACAAGAAGCAGAAGTAACACTGGAGTTCTTCCATCATCATTTTGTTGGCCAGCAGAAAGTTGGGCATTGCAAAATTCTGCCTAGGAGTGCCTTGTACACCAGCAGGAGGCTTAGCCTGATTTGCATACTGTTGGTACGGGGGGTACGGAGGTACCGCCGGAAGCATATAGTTCATATTGCCTCCATATCCATACATCTGGGGTTGAGTCTGAGGCTGAGAGAAAGATGTCATCCAGTTTCCGACTGGAGGTGCTGGAGCAGGTTTCTGGCTCTGGAACCAGGTCTTCATTTCGTTGAAGCCTGAGCTCATGTCAGTCTTGATAGACTCAAATCTTTCCCCAGTCGACTTCTCTGTCTTCTGCATCCATTCTTTCATGGTCTGCTCCGAGGTCTTCATTCTTGCCTCCAGAGGGTCGGTAACCTCTCTGATCATGTCCAAGGTCTCTCTCTTGAACTTCCCCCTTTCCGACAAAGTCGATCCGACGGAAATGACTGCATCTCTGGTGTCACTACCGTACCAAAGCTTAGTCTCAGGCTTATAGTTATAAACCATTTTGTCGGCTTCTGTGATGAGTTCCTTAAGCTCGAAACGATCTTCCTTCAGAACTAACTTTGCTGGGGTAGACTTTTTGACTTTGCCTTTTAGGCTCATTCGGTCTACTAGGGAGTCTCGGAAGGACTCACTCAACTTCTGCAACCACAATTCCACTGCATTTTGGTATACAGTCCGTCGGGAAGTAGCTGCCAGTATCCGACGAAAATCCTTTTCATATTTCCATAGGTATCTTTGTCTTTGACCGAGATACCCACATACTTCTCCAAGGCTCGAACCATCTCGGACATGGTAATCCTTTCTTCATCCGTGGTATTCGGATAGGATTTCATGATGGCAGCCTTTACTTGGGCATACGGACTCCTCAAATAGTGATCTCCGAACTTGAATTTTGCCAGACCTCTCCAGGTCAGCTCAACCTCTTCATCCAGATAATCCAACAAGGCGTACTTGTTCTTCTTTTCATCTTTGGTAACAGCGCACTTCTCAAACCAGGCTTCTAGTTTGCGCCAATACTCTCTTAGCTTCTTGGGGGAGGCCACCGCTTCCGCATCAATTCTTGGGGCCTCTTTCCCATGGAAACTGGGCATAGTCTTAGATTCGGCCATTTCAGGTGTAGGTTGTAAAAACGATGATAAGGATGATAGGGTTGAAGTAGATGAAGATTCTGAGGGAAACTCTTCAGTCGGACGATGAGATAATTCTTTGGGAAGGGGAGGATAAGGTACTCTTAAACCGTTGTATAGTTTGTATAGGTGTTTTAGTTTCAAAAGATTTCCTTTGGGATCTTGGGAAAGCTTGGCACACGACGGGTATTGTTGATAAATGAGGTATCAGCTCGTGTGATAGCAGCAATCTGGTCAGGAACCGATCCTTCTTTGAAACGACCGAGGAAACACCGGTAGAGTCTTATCTGCCTTGCCAACAAATCTGGGTCAGTCGCTTCGACTGTGAGGAGGTTTTCCGACAGTGTACTTCGTCTGGATGCAATTGTGAACTTTTGTTCTAGTCTGTCCTGGGACAGTAAAGGTTTTCTTTTCGAACGGAACTTTCCGTCGGAAATGTTTTAGGATCTGGATTTTCACCCCTCGCGGTGGGCTCCAAATGAGAGACTTGCTATGCAATCGAAGCAGAACAAAAGAAAAAGGTTTATGAATATAAAACCTCAAACTCTACTCTCCTCTAAACCTCAAAAACACAACAGTCAGGTGAGTTCGGGGTGACGAAGTATAAAAATGCTTCTTTAATCGAGATGGGGAACGTTCCGCCAGAAGGTAAGGTTTCGTCGGAAAGCCAAATTACCGAGGGAAGACAGTAGATAGTTCTTTTGGGTAGTAGTGTTTAATGACAATAGTCAGATAGAGTTTGAGTTTGGAAAGGACAAAGACTTTGACACAAAAACTAGGTCTGGACACTGTATAACTTCTTGACTGGTTACTAGGGACTTGTTCTCAACTTAGTTCACTGGGTCTATATGCTTTAAAAACTCTTTATATTCTCTTGGTTCCAATTCTTATCTTTGGTTAGGGAAAACCCTGAGCTATCTAAGAAACTAGACAGGCAATGTCCAGCAGGGAAGAAGCTGAGGTCTACTACAATAATCTACGGTTTATATACCCTAAAAAATATTAGATAAGATGGTACTGTATAGTTACAAGCCACACGAAATAGCTCCAGAGGATGGGTACCATAGATAACCGTTCCGCCGGATATGCGTCGAAATCAGGTGCAGTCGGAAATATGGCGTCCGTCGGAATTAAATCACTTGATCGGTAGGATAGGTAGGTAGTAGCTCTGGTGAATGGAGTATACAGGGGAGCTGTTAGTACAGTGTTCCGCCGGTACAGAGTCTACCTTCGGACAGATGCTTCCCAGAGGTATATTCTCATAAGGTTACGACCCTCGGAAGTGAGGATTGAAGGAAATATCGCTAAAATTACCGGCGGAATACTGCCAGGCATATCAGTGACTCCAACTTTGGCTCACTTTGACTCGACTCCAAGCGACTCCACTCCACATGCCGGTGACTCCACTCTGGAGTTGACTTGAGTTGGCTGAGTCAGTGGAGTCAGTTTATTAATAGTAAATACATTTTTGAATAGAAATTCATTAGATTCAGCTACTTCTGGAGTAGCTCAATTGCCAAAAGGGGTTTCTCACAGCTGATGACTCGATATTTGGCTCAAAATCACACTAAGTCACTAGAGTCATGAGTCATTAGTCAGATTTGACTTGACTCAAAATCCAACTTGACTCCTCGACTAGCTGGAGTCGAGTCTGATTCATGATATTCAATGTGATATTCAGCGACACAATTAAAGGTATATCATTTTGGTCACCTGTGTTGACAATTGTACTGATATAGTCATACAGTTTCTACATTTATAACTAATAAATACCAATCACTCAACAGTCTACAAGTATGATTAAAGACTGGCACGAGTCTGAGTCGTTAGCAAGTGCTTGCAAGTTGATCCATGAGAAAACCCGTGGGTTTGTTGACCTGCAGGTCAAATACCTGTTTCTCACAGATCTTTGACGGGTCACAGGTCAGCTATCAAGAAAAATGAATTTCTAAAAGGTGTGACATATACTGGAATTTAATAAATTTATACATAAACTCACGGATACTTGCTAAAAAACCTAAGACTTGTAAGTCAAGTACCTGTTTCCCACAGATCTTTGACAGGTCACAGGTCAGCAATTTTATGACACAAGTACTCGTTCACGGATCACAGGTTGACCCAGATCTGGACTCATGCCAGTCTTTAAGTATGACTGTATATTTCTTTATTATTATTGTACATATACTATCCGTGACCACCATGTCGGACAGACCCAGTGTTCGGACACCACATGTCCGGCATGATAAACAACACCAATCAAGCCAATTTTTTTTATACATGATTCTTATGACCCATGTAAGCTCTCATAATTACCAGGGAGCAGGATGTGCTCTAGAAAAAATTCAGGGATTTTTTTGGGAGTTTTTGTTTAATTGTGAAACGAAAAAAACAGGAATAACTAAGCCTCTAAGAAACACCGCCATTCGTGATGTAGCCTACATGCAAGGTATTCATTGAGAGATGCTTGAAATAAAAAAAATTGAGGGAAGAGCTCTGAATGCGAGCTGTAGAGGAGGTGAAAATGGGGCAGATGTCTGGAACTGTCAAAGAGGATGACCACGCGTGTGTTGAAAAATGTCATTGTTCTTTTCAAATCTCAACAAAACCCTTGATATTCAGCCAAACTCGATGCACATCCTATCATGCCTCATGAATCAAGTACTCAGAACTCGGCCCACTCAGAACTCCCCAAGGAAGAAAGAATTCGGCTTGCGACACAAGAGGTCCGCACTAATGGGATGAGCACACGAAAGGCAGCAAGTGAATTTGGCATTGCACCTTCGACGCTCTTGGATCGGCTTTCTGGAAAGCACAAGCCTGCTGCTGAGGCTCACGAGGATCAAATGAAATTATCCAAAGCCCAAGAAACCAGCTGTAGCTGTTAAATCTCTTAAGTATAGTCTGATAAAATGCAATTTTGTTTTTTAGGATAGCCCAATAAGTTTCCGATAAGCTTTTATATACTGGAGGTGCCATAAACCGGCATAAAGCTTTTGTCCGGCATTCCGGCATCAAAATCAAAGTCACGGGGATGCTTATTGTGGCTGATAAGGGCTGATATTGATAAAACCCGATATGGAAGAGATAAGATAAAGGTGTCTCGGACAATCCGATGCAGAATTCTTGCCCGATTATGGATCTGATTTCCATTTTTGGATAGGTGCTGTGGCTGAGGAGAAAAATGCAAAATAAATTCTGGGAGCCAGTGATAAAAAATATAAAAGGGGGTATATAGGGGTAATTTGGGTCGGGGAATTCGAATTTTCAATCATTTTTTTGATATCTGTAGCCGTTCCCGAGATATTCAAGGAATACAGCTGAAAAAAGCAGGAAAATGCATTTTTCTTTCAGGCGGCTGCAAATAATTGCCTTTAAAAATCCTGAAAGGGGGTATATAGGGGTAATTTGGGTCTGGGATTCCAAACTTCAACTTATTTCTTTGCTATCTTTAGCCATTCCCAAGATATTTAAGGAATACAGCTGAAAAAAGCAGGGAAATGCATTTTTATTTCAGGTGGCTGCAAATGATTGCTTTTAAAAATACCAAAAGGAGGTAGGATAGTGTAATTTGGGTCAATGGATTTGAATTTTTAACTATAACTTTAATACCTTAACTGGTTCCTGAATTATTCAAGAAATATAGCTGAAAAAAGCGACAAAAATTGTACTTTTATTTCAGGTGGCTGTCAATAACATGAGTAAAGGACATAGGATAATGTATTGAATCTTGGAATCTAAATTATTCTCAGCTGTTCATGTGACACTCACTTACCTTGTACTTTTTATCTCAGGTGGCTGCCATTAAAAACACAGAAAGCTTTTTACTCCAGGGCATTGTGAATGATGACTAGCTTCAAAAATGGATAGGATGCATCAATAGCTGGCCCATTAGGAAATTGGAATCCCCAATCATGCACATCATATCCACAACTGGGTAGTGTAATTGTATACCTATATACCTGTCTCACAACTACTGTGCATCATGGTTTTGCAGTTCAAAAGATATTATTTTACAAATCATTTTACATTGAACACTCAATTATTGTCCTTGTTCTGTAAGTGATAGTACTGTGACTATGGATCTGTATTCATAGTTAAAAAAGTGTAGTATACAAAAGCCAACAGTTATTATCAAACCTTTCATATCTCTAATATATATCCAATTGTTACATGATTGGGTACACCATATATGTAGGTTGAAACCAGCACTAAAAAGTGATATTTATGATTTTCATAATGTATATAGTGATCAATTAATGTGAATACTTACATTTAGGTTATGGAAACAAATCCATATCAAGTAAATTTCACAATACACATACTGCCCATTTTGGACATGTCTTGGATAGACTGATACAGTGGCATTGAAGATTTGTATTAGAATTGTGGTCTATGTGTATCATAATTGATTTCATGATAATGGTTGCTAAACCCAATGGTACCACCCCTCTTGTTCATTCTTAAAAACAGTTATTTGCAGCTCCCAAAATTGTAAGAGTATTCTATGGTGTACATATATGTTGTGTATCACAGTGGGGGCTTACTGTATGAAAGCATTGCTCATGAGCTCACTATCCTCTTCTTTCGGGTGGAAACAATTTGCAGCCACCTGAAATAAAGAAGGACAATTTGAGTGGTATTGCTTGAATATCCTTAGAAACACTGAGAGTGTTGGGATAGACTACAAATCTGGATCCCTTACTCTAGCCTTGACTATGCTATCCACTTTGGTCATTCTATCAAGAGCCACCAGAAATAAAAGTAAAGTTTGTTGCTTTTTGCAGGTATATTTCTTGAATAACTCAGGAACCAGTTAGGGTATTAAAGTTATAGTTAAAAATTCAAATCCATTGACCCAAATTACACTATCCTACCTCCTTTTGGTATATTTAAAAGCAATCATTTGCAGCCACCTGAAATAAAAATGCATTTCCCTGCTTTTTTCAGCTGTATTCCTTAAATATCTTGGGAATGGCTAAAGATAGCAAAGAAATAAGTTGAAGTTCGGATTCCCAGACCTAAATTACCCCTATATACCCCCTTTCAGGATTTTTAAAGGCAATTATTTGCAGCCACCTGAAAGAAAAATGCATTTTCCTGCATTTTTCAGTTGTATTCCTTGAATATCTTGGGAACGGCTACAGATATCAAAAAAATGATTGAAAATTCGAATTCCCTGACCCAAATTACCCCTATATACCCCCTTTTATATTTTTTATCGCCGGCTCCCGGAATTTATTTTGCATTTTTCTCCTCAGCCACAGCACTTATCCAAAAATGGAAATCAGATCCATAATCGGGTGAGAATTCTGCATCGGATTGTCCAAGACACCTTTATCTTATCTCTTCTATCACCTGTGTGTCCCAACTAATACATCTAATTAGATGGGACCACGGGACGTGTGGTCCGGTTCAGTTTGATAGGATAAGATACCCCTCCCGATAGTGCAATAATTATGGATTAAATATAAAGATTTAAGGACTTTAGTCGTGTTATTGAGGTGTTATAGAGGTGGGAGCGCTCCCTGACGGCACATCGGCTGCCCTGAATGATGTAATGTCCGCTCCCGGATGTCCGCCAGGCCCGCTCATTGTGTCGGACAGCGAGCGCGCTCCTTCCTTTAAATAAATCGCAAAAATTGCGGAATTTTTATATATTGATGGAACTATCTACTGGATGCTAAAGGCTGTTGTGTACGTAGTCATATAGTAGCCCTTTTTCTCAATTGTGCTTGCAAACATGTGACAGGTCAAAGCAACATATATTGAACAATTGTTTTCGGGGTAAAGACTTTCTAATACATGAGAAAGTAGCCTCAAAATAAGAGTATGAACATAGATTCTGTAGGTTTACTATGTAGTATGGTAAGAAAGGGAAGCTAGACTTAAGGATATGTAGTAACATTGAAAAACAGCTGTGGGTAAAGGAAGCAGGAGGGGGAGGGGGAGGGGGAGGGGGAGGAGAACAAGGAGGAGGAGAACAAGGAACCAGCATTGGGGATCTGGTTGAAAACGCCTGGAAGAGGAGAGGCATAAAAGGTCCAGAAGAAAGGGGTGGGGTTTTGGCACTATCAATAGAGGAGAAAACCATCATGAGCACGTCAAGAACTAGCATTGGAGGTTTGAATTTTGAGATACTTACATCCTTTAGCTGATACATTACTCAATATCATCATCGGCGGCATTGTCCACAATTTCCGCACTCTTGGGTGCTTGTTTCTTGCGTTTTTGCTGGGTATGAGACGTAGAGGGGCTGGGGTCGTTCTCTGAGGTTCGGGGGCGTTTCCTAGGGCCACGAGTAACGCCCTTATCGCTTTGTTGCTTCCTCTTCTTCGATGGGGGGGCGTTTGTTGTGGTGGTGGTAGCTGGTGGGTTGATGTTTGGCTGGGTCTTCCGTCCGAGTTCTTTTCCATCAACTTCTACCCACCTGCAGGTCCCCACTTCCAGTTCACGATGCAGGATTCGGAGGTCGTCCACGTTAAGTTTCGAGGGATTGGCAACGACGCCGTTGTTGCAGTTGGAGGGCCACAGGAGCCGGACTTTGTACTTCTATACAATGGCATGGTCGTAGTTGTCGTAATTCATAGTGACGCGGCCAGCACGAGCAATAACACCTGTTGAAGTATACAAATAAGTTGACAACACAATGGAGACAAATAAAACCAACTTATGAAGACCTTTCAATATCCAGTTCGCACACTGGGATTGAATTTCCGGCCCTGATTCCTGACCTTTTCGCTCTGCAAGTGACCAAGTCAGCTTTTAGATGAGAGATAAAGCTAAGTACTTACTTGTTCCCTTGGCCCCGAACATTTGAAAATCGGCCAGGATATCCCATGGTTCATAGCCCAACTCCTTCTTAAAGAATGCGAAGGTATCCCTTCCTGCAATGCCCCAAGCAGGGGTACCTTTACAGTCACGGTTACCAGGAGTAATGAAAAAAAAGCCTAGAGCTCCGGTACATTGGTTGAGATGATGGAACTAAGTCAATCAGAAACGGAGAAAGTTCAGAGCTCCTATAGAAACATACCTCTTTTGCTACAGTGTCAACTGTATGACGAATATCTTGCGCTGTTGAGTTGGAAGAGACCCGAGCGCCTCTAGCCTTTTGCTCTCTGTTCGTCATAACCTCCTCCTTTAAGAGTGCCATTCGGTCGTCGTCGTGGGCTATCTTGTAGAGGTCTGATTCTGGATCTTTGAGATCGTGGTCGAGCTTTTGACGAAGTTCGTCGGGCTTCATCTTCTCACCACGTTGTAAACCTAAAATATATGAATAGGGCGTTAGAGAGTTTCAAATAGTAAGACAGGATTCTTACTGCCGTTTTCCTCTTTACTAAGATAGTGCATGAGAGCATTTTGACTAGAAACCCCTCTCATGTTAAGTTGGAAATGGTTCGAGGTGCTGAGAATCTCGAATGCCTTCTCAGGCCGGTGACCATGCTTTTCAGCGATGGCCTGCACGTTTGTCTCATATTCGGTTTTATTAGCAAACAGCTCACCCACAAACGCGTCACATTTGGCTTTTGCAACGGCAAAAGCAGCTGCTTTCTTCTCTCGTTCTGCTGGGGTGGGCTTCCGGTAGTTTTGGGACCGAGGATTTTCATCAGGAAAAATACTTTTAGGCCATGGCACCCAAAGTATGCCCATGGAGTGTGCCATGGCATATTTTAAGTGCCATGGTGGTCCTGGGAGTGTCTCAGGGTAGCCTGGGGCTGTCCTGGGTTTGCCTGGGATAGCCTCAGGCTACCCTGGGACAGTCCCAGGACTACCATGGCACTTAAAATATGCCATGGCACACTCCATGGGCATACTTTGGGTGCCATGGCCTAAAAGTATTTTTCCTGATGTTGGGCAGGTACATGATGGGTTTGTTCGGTGTGTAGGGGATAGTCACTGGTCGTTTCGTATGGGCTGGTAGTGGAATCGACGGAGTCGTCTTGGCAAGATTCAGCGGGCACGGTAGAATCATGTTCGAGCGAGACGGAGGCAGTGGGATTAGTGGTGTTACTAGATTGAGAGACTATGGCGCTAACAGGGCTAGAGTTCGAGTTTGTAGCGACGTCATATGGTGTATGTTCTGTGGATTTAGTAGATGTCGTAGAGCCAAGTTCAAGGCAAAGAGAGGAAGAGGGAGCGGTGGCGGTGGCGACCGTGGCGTTAAGAGAAAACTGAGTACCATCAGCGTTGCCCTGGTTTTGTACAAAGGAGTTGGTCAGAGGCAGGCGCAAAGGATGGGCAGCGTTAGATGATTCATCTGTAGACTGAGTAGGATCCGAGAAAAAGGACGGGCCATAGCTCTCGTCAGTTCCAAATGAAACACCATACGGCATTGGATTGTAGGTGCCGGAGACGTCTGCGATCGTCTGGGCCGAGTAAAGGGAGTCGGAATAGTCAGAGTACACAGGGGCCTGAATACCACCAGTGAACATTTCAGAGTTAGAGAATGGGAGAGTAGCGTCAAGTAATTCCTCCATGACTGATCCTCTAAGGGGAGGAAGAAAGTCATAATTGGCAGCCTGTGTGTTGTCCTCACGGTGGGAAAGGGGAGGTGTGCTTAGTCGGAGACCGGCAGAGTTATGAACGTCGAAGAAATCAGGCTGGACCATAGGAGTAGTCATCCTAGGGGCTGTTCCTGCAGAAAAAAGGAACAAGTGGCTTTCGGAGAACTGAGAGACCTGCAGAAAGATATAGTTTCAAACTCAGTCAACAATCCACCAAAACTAACGCGTCGAGACGCGACGCGCTCCTGTGCATGACTTCAACCAACGGAGTTGGATCTCAGGCGGCCACCGGACGAAACAAGAGCCATATTCAGAAAAGGAGAAAATCAAATGATTATCCTTGTAGCGAGGCTCGTGACTTACGATTTGGGTCTTGTGATCTCACCTTTTGTCTACATGTAGAGCATAAGCGAGGACTACATCTTCAAACTCTCATTGGCATCCATATGCATCCATATGTCCAGCTCGATTTTCAAGTCCGCGAACATCAACAAACACTGGACCTACAGGTACCGCAGCAACCGTGACCAGACTGTTGATTGTTGAAGTTGAACCACACCCATCTTTTTCCGAACCTCAAATCTTGTCCTCCTTCCCTCAACTTCTCTGTATCCTTTTCACCTTTCCTAACGTTCCTCATGGGTGAGTGTATATCTTTCTCTTTATTTACCCATACGCTGAACCATTCAAGCCAAAAAATCTGTACACAAGGACAAGGGGAAGCAGAGGGCAGCTAACAAGAGACCTGCTACTCCGCCTGGTGAGCGTGTAAAACTGACTTCATCTTTATATTTAATGGAACACTTTTAATAGATGATAACTCAGCGGTAGTGGCTGCATTTCTACTAGGTATGTATACGTTTGTCTGCGTTCTTTTTTTTCTTGATTTATTCTTGAAATTGTGTTCTTCTAACACAAAAAAAAACAGATAAACAACAACAGCAAGAGAAGTCCCACCAGCGCATCAGTAAGTGAGTTTGTCTTAGCAGACTCGAAAAACTCACCTCCTTTGCTCCCTACGTAGCTGAGTTAGTTCAGCAGATTGGGAGTATCTTAGCCCGTGCGTCTTCCCCTATATATATTTTCCTGTCTTCATTCTCTATCTTTTTTTTTCTTTTCCCCACAGAAAATGCTGAGACCGACTTCCATGTTGAGGACCAGCCTGCACCCCCCAGTTCCGATAGCGAAAGCGCCAACAACTCGGAGTTCTACGATACCGACAGTGGACCTGAACTTGTCCAACCTCCAAGCCACCCCCGAGCCCCACCTCCATCTTACCAGTTCAGTTCACCTAAAGCCGCTCTTTCAACTACGCGATTTACCCAGACGCCGCTCCGATCCAACGTCAGCCCTTCTGTAACCAACGCCGCCGGTCCATCCACTTCAAGACATGTCTTAGTAGCAACGCCTCGGGCCCCTAAGAAGTGGGCAGCATACGCCGTTTACAGAGGCAAAAAAGTCGGCGTATTCAAGCAATGGTATCTTTTACAGCGTCTTTGATCTTACTAGTATTAATACCCTTCTTTTTTCTCCAGGTCTGCCGTGTCGTCCTCCGTTAGTCAAGATAGACATGCTGTATATAAAGGATTTCAATCGTTAGACCTTGCCCACCAATCCTTCAACCTTGTGCACAACTCTGGTATACTTGAGTTGTTGACATATGCCCCTCCATCAGGAGAGCCTTGGTTTGTTGTGAGCAGCGGCGTAGCACCTGGCGTTTACCATGGCTAGTAAGCTTTCTTTTTTTTACTTTACTTCTCCTTGAGACTGATTACTACGTACGTACTAGCTATGCAATGATGAGAGATGGTCTTTATTGGGCAAATGGTTCCGTACATGTTTTTGATACTAAGGCAGATGCAGATGCACTTTTTGTTAGCGAATTCATGTCCCACAACATTACGACTCTTCCACCAGCCTTTGAAATCGTCTCTCTTTTCTAATTTAATAAATACAATTCTGTTTACTTCAAACGACGTATCTTTTGTACATATTATTCTGAACAAATATACAAGAAAGTATTCTTTTACTATGAGCTCTTGGAGAAATGAGCAATGTATACTGCACAAACAGATGCGAGAGTACAGGAACCTCAGAGTAGAGATCTTCACGAGTCGATCCGGACAAGTACTTGGATCCGGCATGCAAGTACTTGCTGTCAAAATTGCCTGACCTGGTACTTGCACACAATCCGTGGGAAACAAGTACTTGACTCGCAAGTAATCTTACTTGCGAGTCAGTACTTGCAAGTATTGTCCAACAACTAATATATTTTGAAAGTTTGTAAGTATTAACATGTCAATATTAAATATAACATCAAATAAATTAGATACTTAATGATTCAAAGCATATCTTTATGAATTTTCATTTCAATACATTACATTCAATAATTTTTATTGCCAAAAGGCATACTTGTGACTTGTGTACGACCCGTGGGAAACAAGTACTTGGATCTGCAAGTAAAATACTTGCAAGTATTTTGCCGGATCTACTTGTGAGTACTTTTAAACGATCCCAGCTCGTGAAGGTCTCTACCTCAGAGCTGATGCTAGGTGCAGGTGGACTTTGAGAAAAGTTTAAATGACTTACTAAAAAAGGCAAGTGCTCCTCATCCTTCCTGTTCCTTCAACTGATAATATGGCTCTAGTAACGTGTAGTCCTCATGTACACACAGAATTTTGATTTCATCTTTTCCAGAGCAAGAAACAGTATTTTATGAAAATTTTCCAGAGGCTGAACTAGAGGTTTGAAGTCGTGTTGATTAAAATGCTTGTTTTTGCTCCTCAAAATTATATGTAGTCATTTTCGTGCCCTAAAAATAAGAAAGGCTACTGAGCTTTTTTATAGATGTAAAAAGAGCTCAGAAAATAATCTGCAGCTCCTAAGTATCATACTTTCAAATACTATGAACATGACAAGATTGATTATTTCAAGTTTCTTCTAGGTATTGTGAATGAGATTCTTAGAACTTTGTGCTGAAACTTTAGGATTGTTGTCAATTTATATGGATTAAAAACATACGTGAACAAGAAGTTGATCTGAGAACTTTTTTTTTTTTTTAATCTTGAACGAGGTATCATGTAGGTTCTTTAACGACTTCGAAGTCATTTTGTGTACCACAAAGAATGCACTCATTCAAAATGCACTAGACTTGCAAGGAGGTCTCTTATATATATTCTTATTTGTTTTGCACCATCCTTTTTCCGGCCTTGGAACTCCTTCGTCCGTCATCGTTGTTTTCGACGTTGACCATGAATCCTGGGTTGACGGGCCGGGCCTTAACATCCAATAAGAATCAAACATTTCACGAAAACTTCGACAAGTAAGGTGCATATCCATCAACTTTGCATGCATTGGTTTTGGTACTAATATGCAGCAAGAAAGTACATCTGATGTATTTACTATGTATTTACTTTGTAACAGTTAAGGCCGCAATCTCATCCAAGGTTACAAACATCTTCAAAACCTCCTCCCGACGACCAGCCTTCCGCTCTTGGACTCTTTTGAACTCTGCAGCGTCGCTTAGCCTGATTTTTTCCTCAGCTCGGCTGCCACCATCTAACCACCGCCATATTCCACCCACGGTGTATTGAGTGATGGAGTATCGT
Organism: Dendrothele bispora CBS 962.96; assembly: GCA_004369135.1. Classification (NCBI taxonomy): domain Eukaryota; kingdom Fungi; phylum Basidiomycota; class Agaricomycetes; order Agaricales; genus Dendrothele; species Dendrothele bispora. The sequence continues at coordinate 223,593 of ML179085.1, read as the reverse complement.
GTTTCGTTGGGTTGGACGCCGATATTCGAATGGAGAAGAAGGGCCGAAGGGATCAGAATGGTGCAGCCCGGGGGGAACTCGATGACGAGATTCAAGTCCCACAACACCAAGTGGCCGCCGAGCTTGTAGTTGAACTTACCGCAGGATGTGATTGCACACATACCGTGCAGCGTATTCTTGGAGTCAGTATGAATATGCGTCCTCGTCCTCGGCCCAAAATTGATCGTCAGGCAGGCAAACACTGAATTGGGAAAGTTCGGCTCCAACTCGGGTAGAGCTGCAGAAAGGCGTTTCATGCCGTCGAAGTAGTAGCGGTAATTTGTTGGTGAAAAGGCAGCATAGGTTGCTAGATATGGGGTCAGTTGGTGGATAAAAAGATAAAGTGTATGGGGTCACCGCTTTGGTAGTGAGCTATTCGGCGGAAGCATGGCTTTTGTAGGAGTTTAGCCATCAAACCAGCCCTTCCTCCTGAGAGACGCATTGGCTTCGGCTGGCCCTTACCGTACGAAATTCCGCATGCTTCTGCGGGAAAGTCAGAGCCGCGTTTATGCCGTCGGTCAGCAGTTTTGAAGGCCCAATCCTTGCTCAGGCGCGACTGTTCGATGAGGTGGGCTGCTTCATCAACAGCAGCCTGCCAATCCGGTGTTTGGACCTTCTTGGCAGCTACGCCGACGACGCGCCCGTCGGAGGCAACGAGTGGGATGGAATAGCTGACTTTTGGTTAAAATAGACCAGTGGAGGTGAAGACAAGGCTTACCTGCCGTCCCACTCAACCACCTGAAACCCTTGCTCTCTGAACCAGTCCAAAGAGCGCTCGACGGTTCTTCCTCGAGGGGACTGGTCGACACCAACATACCCACCGGCGGCTGTGGCAGAGTTCAAGGTCTCGCCCAGCGAAACTTCAACCGGCTTGCAGCCGTCCAAGGTTACCGATGTTCCGTATCCACCCATATGCCCGCGTTCAGCACAGGCCTTGGCCTTCTTTCTTTGGCGCTTGCGACTCCGGTAGGTGTTGGTGCAGGGGGACGTATCGCTAGGGTCAGAGGTGGGGTTGAGGGCGGGTGCGTTTTCGTGGGACGTGTCGTCGAGACCACCGTGTTCATCAACCGATGATTTGCAGCTGATGTGGTAAAACTTTTTGAAAAGTACCTGTTAGTTACCTGGTCGATATTTTAAAAAGTACGGGTTAAGGGTTACGTAGCCCAAAGTGGGAGGGGGAAAAATGACATTTTTTACCTGTTTTGGGGTGGGAGCCTTTTCCTTATATGGAATTCCCTGTTTGGAAGGTGTTTTAATGCTAAAATCACCATCAGAGCAAGTGTGAGCCATTGTAGATGTGATTATAAACATAACTAAACAGTTATGTAAGCTGTACAGAAAACATCATTTATTGAGCTTATATGCATAGGAGGAGGTCCCTAACCCTAACCCTAACCCTAACTATCCCTAACCCTACCTATCCCTAACCCTAACAAGCTAGTTGCCGGGCAGGTTCGAATCCGGGGGGGCAGATTTACATTGTGGATGCAGGTGGCTGTGCCTTTAACCCATACTTTTTAAAATATCGACCAGGTAACTAACCCGTACTTTTTAAAAAGTATGTCTGCATCTGGTGCGATTTGCGCTTGCCGTGAGTGGTCGGAGGGGTGGGGGTGGGGATTTTGCAGCGTTCTTGGCCTTCGTCGTCGTCGTCGTTCTCATGCTCAAATGCACGCTCCACAAGGGGAGCTAGTTGGATTGAAGGGTCGAGGTGAAGCGGCTGGATGTCGCTGTATGACTTTCCCCCGTGCAACTAGGATGTTTTGCAGTTAGATTGAAGCTAGGTGAGGTTTAGCTAAGTAGGACTCACCTTCCTAGAATGCATCTGTATACAATACAGACGTAGTAGACGAATCAATCAGCAACGGGCAGGGTGAAGAAGCGAAAGTAAAGGGGCTCAGCCTTCAACGCGTTAGCTCGGCGTTTCGTTAGGCCCTGGATTGGACCATGTCGAACCACCGGGTCAACGTTGAGGATGGCTGAGCAATCGAAACGTTGATGTAAAAGCCAACGTGCAATAAAAAAGGGGACATAACTGATAATTCGTTGAATCGTTACAAGACTCGGATGAGTCTAATAATCAATGTTTATTGACGCGTACATGACCACGTGACTGTCGCGTCTCGTTAACAATGGTCCGTAACAATCAACGTCTCACTGCTCTCAAAGGAAAGTCGGCCATTCAGCGTCAACGTTTCGTCAATCCCTACGAAAGCCATGGGACGTCTGGTCCAGCGCCCAAGACAAAGCTACACAAACCCAAGGAGATACGTCAGCTTCGGGCCCAAGCTGCTAGTGAAGAATTACTTTGTAGTACGGACGATTCGGATTCGCGGCACTGGTCATCTTCCATGGACGTCGATGTTGATGACGATGGAGGCTGGATGGATGATGTTGGAACGGAATACAGCGCACGAGATGTGCTAGCTGGACGTCGTCCTATTGAAGTCAGTCATGAAGGCGGCGAGGCATCGGTGTTGTTTGAGTCTCTATATGTTGGTAGAAGGAGGTAGGTCTTTGCACTTCTTGTTGCTAACAGCTAATGATAATACTTTACAGGAAGCACATCGACTTCAGAACCCGGCAGGACCGCACTGAGCGCCGGACCTTAGCATTTGAGGTCCATATCGACGCAATGGTCAGCAATTATATGGCCTGGAGTAGGAAGCTCGGCGATGAAGGGCTGGGTACGAGTACTTTCGACGAAGAGATCCCAGAGGGAAGCATACTCACCAAAATTCGCGTGGTTGACCTCTTCAGTATGTCATAAGTCGATCCTCCATATAAATTGAGCTAACCGGTTTGATAGCCAGCTGTGAGATATTGGGGAGCATCGTGCCACACAATTTAGATATAAATGTAGAGGAAGGTTAGGACCACATAATGGAGCTGGTTACAAGTATATTTCGCAGTTGGCTGGCCTTGCAACTGCGTGAAGATACTACAAAGTTTTCTACCTACTTATATACTACTAGTTTACTACAAAGATAGATATGACAACATAACTACATGACGAGGCAATGATAAAACTATGATGCTATGGTGAAGTAGTGCTGTGGCTACTGTGGCTACTGGAGTAAAACAATCAAAAGATCGTAGTTAGATACATAGCTATCAACTGAGCTAGTAAATCAGTTTATCGTATAGAAATTCCAATACTTCCCCGCAAAATGTTGCAAATGACAATGAAGCGACAATTTTGTACCTAAATGAATTTCTGCAAATATAGATCTGAATTGTAAATCTGTGAGTATTTCGTTATTCAATCAATAGAGATTTTCCTGTAAATTTCCGAGTATATCTGTGGCCTGGAATAAATTTCCTGCAATTTTCTTTTCTCGTGATGGCCCAATAATTCCAATATTTCCTATTTCCTTCATACTGCTCCTTTCCATCCCTATGAACCAGACTTGGCGAGAGTTTGTGGTTTTCGTGCAGTTGGATACAGTAATTCCATGATTTCGTGATAAAATTGATGAGATCAAATGAGAGTCGATGGCCTTTGTGGCAAATTCAATGGTTCCAATATAAATCAAATGTATAGCCCTGCTGATGGAGTGTCGAGTTCTGATATGAATGAATGATGTCTTGTGATCCACATGGATATTCCGAGTGCTTCTTGATCCAAATAACAATATGTCAATTCCCTGAGTAAATTCCTGTGCAATTCCATATGCACTGCCAAATAGCTTCCATATGCAACAAATGCAATTACCACTTCGTATGATGCAACAAATGCAATTACCCCACTCGTATGATGCAACAAATGCAATTACCCTTCTATGATGCAACAAATGCAATTCCCCACTTCGTATGATGCAACAAATGCAATTACCCCACTCTCGTATGATGCAACAAATGCAATTTCCCCACTTCTATATGGTGCAGCAAATGCAGTTCCCCACTTTGTATGATGCAACTAATGCAATTTCCCAACTTCTATATTATGCAACAAATGCAATGACCCTTTGTATGATGCAACAAATGCAGTAATGGGTGTGGGCTTCCTGGGGTGTGGGTAAGGGGTTCTGGGTCTCCTGATGAATAGATCTTGATGGATATGATGATAAAATGGAGAGCCGATGATAGGGAATGAAATGAATGAATCCATGGGTGACAACTCCTGTGCTGATAACAATAGCTGTACAACGAGTACAATAAATCCTGGGCAAATAGAACAGAGTGCATTGCGAGCACATGAACCTAAATTCAAATAAACGAGGGTGGTCCTGCAATATGAGCTTTTTCAACAAGGTGCTCCCCTTGGGCGTAATTCAGCATGTTTTACAACCAGCTAGGTTGGACGCAGTTGTGTGAGATATTGGGGAGCATCGTGCCACACAATTTAGATATAAATGTAGAGGAAGGTTAGGACCACATAATGGAGCTGGTTACAAGTATATTTCGCAGTTGGCTGGCCTTGCAACTGCGTGAAGATACTACAAAGTTTTCTACCTACCTTATATACTACTAGTTTACTACAAAGATAGAATATGACAACATAACTACATGACGAGGCAATGATAAAACTATGATGCTATGGTGAAGTAGTGCTGTGGCTACTGTGGCTACTGTGGAGTAAAACAATCAAAAGATCGTAGGTTAGATACATAGCTATCAACTGAGCTAGTAAATCAGTTTATCGTAAAATAGAAATTCCAATACCAGCATGGAGCGACAAGTTGCTGCTCAAAGAGACTACGGATCCATTCACCCGGCATCGCTCGTTGGCCAAGGCCTGTTTCTCTGCTCTCCTAGTAAACCCTCCGTCGTTGTCACTGCACGAACGCTCGAGTACTACCGTGTCCTTTTTCTACGTTGCCCGCGGCTCTCGATCCAACCGTTTGTCAAGACGCTATGCGACATTCACGGCGTTCCTTACAGATCGTATCTGGGACAGCAGTTTTCCATCTGCTTCGACCTCTACCTCGACGTTCTTTCACGAATCAAGACCCGCGTCAAAAAGGTTCTTGGGAGGAACAGTTTCAATTGGCGTTTAGAAAACGCCTGCCCTGCCTGCGAATACAATCTCGAAGGCGAAAAGGAGCTCAAGTTCAAGATGATGTGTTGCATGGACGGCAACGATTCGCTGAAGAGAGTCCATAGGAAAGGAGCCGGGGTTGATGAAGGGGGGAATGAAGTGCCAGGCTGCGGCCCCTCAAGAGAGCGCATGGACTCCCGCACAGGTGGCGGAGACTACTACTTGATGCGTGAAGAAGTGGACGCGTTTTCGAAAGCGTTGTCGCAGGACATCGTTGACGAGCTTAGTGAAAAAGATACCCCCTGCAGCCCACGGTGGCAGCCGATGTGGTAACACTTTTTAAAAAGTACAGGTCTATTTACCAGTGCACTTTTTGATAAGTACAGGTAAACTTTGTCAGGTATACTTTTTTACACTTTTTAAAAAGTAGTTTTACACTTTTTCATTGGGTTTTTTAAAAAGTACCTGTATATTATTCATCAGACTTTTTAAAAAGTCACAAGAAATAATTATAAAATAAGTTTAAACTTGCTTTATATCATGCTGTATTGGCTTACTAATACCGTTGTGACCCCTCCCAAGGTGGAATTGCCTATTTGAAAGGATGTGGAAGGGTAGCAACACTGTCAGTGCTAGTTGGAGCCATTTTGTCCCTAACCCTAACCCTAACCAACCCTAACTACTAGCTGCCGGGCAGGTCCGAATCCGGGGTGCAAGTTTTACGATAACCTGCGTAATGCTTTTTAAAGGGCCTAGTGAGTGGTAACTGTTTTTTTGCTTTCACAAGCCCAAATAAGCCCTACTAAGTTTACCCGTACTTATCAAAAAGTACCCTGGTAAATAGACCTATACTATTTAAAAAGTACCCTTGCATCTGGTGACGGTGGAAGAACATGAACGATAAAGCAACGGCTTCAATGTGGGGAGTGTTCAATGAGACTGGAGTTTTCCTATGCCTTTGCCGGCATGGGTTCGTCCTTCTAATTGCAGACATGGTCAAGTCTGGGGAGCAGTGCGTTTCTTATTTATATGTTGTCTTTTATTTTGCTAACAGAACTAGGGCAAAGTATGCCCTTGCTATTGTCGACAGGTTGATCGACACACTAGGCGAACGCCTTGCTGTAGGCTACGATATCGGATGCAGCTTCAAAACGACATTTTCAAAGAGTGCTATTGGTCCCAAGGCGAGAGAAAAACAATACACCTCACTAGTAGGTACCTTCCATGGGCATGCACACTGTCGACTGTGCCAGACCGACCACCTGGGAACCTACGTAGAAGGGAATGGCCTTGAAGACTCGGAGGGGTGCGAACGTTTCTTTTCAAAATCAAACACCCTTGCTTCTTCAGTCCGCCACGCCAGTATCTTCCACCGGCGTCAAGCTATCGCGGCGTTCGCAGAACATATGGACGACTTCGAAACGTATGCCCAGGTTACAACCTTTCTCCTCAACAACTACAAGCAAGCCCTCGAAATTTGTAGCGGATACACCCTCCTTCTCCACGACATGCGCGGTCTGGGAATTGATCGCGAGTCCCGGTTTCTAGAGTGGTTGGCTGAGGAGAAAGCTTACCTTACCGGGTTAAAGCGCCAGCCCACCGAAGAAACTTTGCAAATGGACTACTATCAATCTCTAGTAGGGCTAGAGAAAGCAGAGTAAGTCCTTACATTCAAAAAATGCTTCAGTTACTAATCAGGAAAAATACTTTTAGGCCATGGCACCCAAAGTATGCCCATGGAGTGTGCCATGGCATATTTTAAGTGCCATGGTGGTCCTGGGAGTGTCTCAGGGTAGCCTGAGGCTGTCCCAGGTCTGCCCAGGACAGCCTCAGGCTACCCTGGGACAGTCCCAGGACTACCATGGCACTTAAAATATGCCATGGCACACTCCATGGGCATACTTTGGGTGCCATGGCCTAAAAGTATTTTTCCTGATGTATTGACTAGGCTTTAAGCTTTGAACTCCAGCAGGCAACGAAAGCATGGGTTGCCGAGCGCCCGGCTGGAGTACCCCTAAACGTTGCAGCTGGAACTACCCATGGGCTCGAGACAAAACAATGGCACGCTCTCGAAACTCGTGAGGACCTTCAAGTTCGAACCCAGTGCCAGCTTTTGGAACAGAAGTTGGGAGTTGCACGGCGATGGGTGCCAGGCTCACTGGAGTGGGAGGATGCGAAGAAGCGGGTAGAGCTGGCCCAGTATCAGAAATGTGTGGATAAGCTAGAGAGCCTCGTCGTCGCTCGGTTGTTTGAGCTAACCAGAATGAACATGTCCCAGACAGGTGTGTTATAACCTGATACTAATAAACTGACAAGTATTGACCCTTATGCTTGCTAGGATACAAGCTCCGGAAGCATATAGGCAAAGCTCTACAAGCAAGATCTCAGGCCATAAGAACAGCCCTCACTAACTTCAATGCCACTGCAGCCGCCCTCAAACCACCTCGACGGCAACTTGACTGGGAACAGGTGGTCGAGTGCACCTTCCTCGCTGACTTTGATCTGCTACGTGACGTTAGGCAGGACGTTCGGGGCAAGTGTTGGGCAGAACCTCACGTGCGTATGGTAATGGACCGATACTTCAAGATAGTCCGTGCCCGTGAAGAGATCGAGCGCCTCAACATTGAAATTAGACGCGTTGCCACGTACCTCGACGACGAAGGCCACTTTCTGCTTACCAAGGCCGAGGAATTGGCCCCTACTGACCCAGACCTTGCCTATCAAGTCCTGGTTTACCATCGTCGCCGAGAACGGTTCTACGACCTGCACTGGAAACGGCTCCGTGAGATTGCCAAACTGCCAGGCTTCTCAGGTACTCTGTGGCCGGGTATAGGTAAGCTTTCTAGAAAAGGTAGGCTGCCACGCGTTAGGAGCAATGAGTCGACTGGGTTGGATGGACAGGAACACAGCGAGGACGAAGCCACCGACGTAGAGGAGGAAGAAGCCAATGAGGACTTTGAGGAGGCCGAAAGTATTATGAGAGTAGCGCTAGATACACGAAACACGGACTCTTTTAATGTACCCTGATGCCATTGTATACTATGTAGCATTAAATATGATTTTTTAGAGAATTTTTGCGATTTATTTAGAGGAAGGAGCGCGCTCGCTGTCCAACACAATGAGCGGGCCTGGCGGACATATGGGAGCGGACATTACATCATTCAGGGCAGCCGACGTGCCGTCAGGGAGCGCTCCCACCTCTATACCGCCTCAATAACACGACTAAAGTCCTTAACTCTTTATAATTAATCCATAATTATTGCACTATCGGTAGGTACACCTTATCCTATCAAACTGAACCGGACCACACGTCCCGTGGTCCTATCTAATTAGATGTATTAGTTGGGACACACAGGTGTCTTCTATATCGGGTTTTATCAATATCAGCCCTTATCAGCCACAATAAGCATCCCCGTGACTTTACTTTCTGGTGCTGGAATGCCGGACACAAGCTTTATGCCGGTTTATGGCACCTCCAGTATAAAAGCTTAGTCAGAAGCTTATCGGGCCATCCTAAAAAACGAAATTACATTTTATCGGACTATACTTAAGAGATTTAACAGCTACAGCTGAAGAAACAGCTCTGGTTGACTGGTGCCGCTATCTGGATCTTACTGGTCATCCTCTCACCTGCCGCTCTATTGGACCAAAAGTGCAACAGCTTTGTGGTCAATTCCCTGGCAAAAACTTTCTGTCTCGGTTCTTGGAAAGACACCATAACGAATTATTTCATGGCCGAACTTCCAAACTAGACGATCAACGTGCTCGCAACTTCAATTTCAATACTGTTCGTGAATATTTTGAGAAGCTGGATAAATTCATGGCGGACCAGTGTATACCTTGGGAGAATGTGTGGAATATGGACGAGAAAGGTGTTCAATTAGGCGGAGGGCAGAAAAATCGAGGAGAGAAGTACATTCTGTCAAGGCGAGGAAGAGCTAAAAAGAAAACAACACATTACCGTGCTTCTTCATCGAATCTGGAGCTGGTAACAGTGATAGAATGTGTTGGCGCCACCGGTAACTTTATGAAGCCAGGATTTGTCTTCAACGGACAGCGTCTCATGAAGCGCTGGTTCACAGAAGAAGCAAGTAGAGAGGTCGGAAAGTATGTATTACGTACCATCATTTTTGTTACTGTTCTTAACTATGGTTTCAGCATCAGTGTGTCCGAAAATGGGTGGACAGATGACCACCTGAGTCTTCAATGGTTCCAACAAGTATTTGTTCCTGAGGCCAATCAACTTCGTATCGATGACAAACCTATCCTTTTGGTCTGGGATGGTCATGGCTCCCATGAAACAATGGAGATAATTGACCACGCACAAAAACATAACATCCATTTCTTCTCGTTCCCCTCCCATACAACTCACAAGCTGCAGCCACTTGACGTTGGTATATTTGGTCAGGTTGAGATTAACTGGGGATGCCGAGTGGATGAGCTTGCTGCTGTCGGACGCCGGATCACAAAAGATAACTTTATTGAAAATTATTTGCAGGTCTGGAAGAGCTCGATGACTACACAGCATGTCGTTTCAACCTTCAAAAAGACTGGTCTCAATCCCATCAATCCAGAGGTCTTTGATGAAAGGGACTACAGACCTAGCTACACTACGTCAACACAGCCACACGCTCCAGAAAACTATCCGACGGCCCATAATTCAGACGAGTCCGACCAGGATCTAGAAGACGAATCCATTCAGCACTCATCTCATCAACCAGACTCCCCCACAAGTATTGCCGAGAGCCGTGCACTCCGATTCTCACACAAGCAGAATACACTTCCTGGCCCACATGCATTGAAGGAAGAGTTATGGGATACGGTGCAAAGATTGGAGAAGGAGAAAGAGAATGCTTACACACATGCAGAAAAAGCATCTGCTCATGCCATCATTATGGGTCAGGAGAACACAAAACTGCGGAATCAAGTCGCTGAAAGAAAAACAACTCGCAAGACCAATCGTGCACAGTTTGCTGCCAATGCGCGAAGCCTCACTGCAGGTGAAGGATATAAGCTCCGAATGCGAGAAGAGGCAGAATCAAAGGAGAAGAAGGCTGAAAAAGAACGAGAACGAGCACGGAAAGCGGCTGAAAGGGAAGCAAGAGCAATAGCAAAGGAAAAAAAGGCAGCCGAGGTCTGAGCACGGAAAGAGGAGCGAAAACGGAAGAGAGAGGAAAAGGAGGCTGAGAAGCAGGCAAGAGCAGCTTCAGGACAAGGTAGAGGCCGAGGCCGAGGGCGTGGTCACGGTAGGGGAGGTAAGGTTGTCCAAACATGGGAGATTGCAGAGGAAAAGGACTCTGAGGCAGAAACTGAGTTAGAGATTGATCCCAATGACACATCTGGGTCTTCTCCATCATCTCCATCATCTCTATCATCAACTGTTCCTCACCGTCATTGTCATTCTGAAGCATTTGAAGACCAGGGTGATGTTGATGGACCTCCGCTGAAAAAAATCATCAATTTGGGAAGAAAGGGCCATAGAGCATATAAGTAACAAAATAGAGTGTCATAGTAGCTTCGTTGTAATGTAGAATGTTCGTTGTAGGCCGACAGACATGAAAGCTCACTGGAGAAAGTGGTGTCCGAGAACCCGGGTAATCAGTCCAGTCGTGGGAATTCCTTGGGACCCCAACAGGACAACATCGAGTGGACCCTCAAACTCTGAGCACCTCAAGACCACCATTTTCCGGCCCTGCGAGTCCATTGGTAAATTCAGATTTATAGAAAAACCACGCAATTCTATGTTATTCACAAAATATTCTTAAGTGTCCGAACTCCCGGTGTAGGATAGTACTTATTCCAATAAACCATATAAATCTGTTTTCTATTTATCTTTTCTGGGCACATTTGAGGAGCCAAAATTTACCGTTTAGGGAGAGAAAAAAAAGGAGAAAATGACACTTTGAGTGGTGTTAAAAGGTCTGTAAGTTGTGGACATATATGTAGTGAAATTTGACTATAAATGCACCATACTTCACTCCCCAGGTCAATCTTTCATTATTCCCTGAAACCGGTACTTTATTACTCTTTCAGGTCTATTATCTCTCGGCACCAGGTGTAATTATGAGGAGAGAAATCCCCCAGTCCTTGACTCACAGTGGTATCTGTGCCACAGACAGATGAACTATCAGTATCTGTATCATGGCACTGGAGTTATTGTCTTTCTAGAAGCATATCTGCAACCATGTCTGTATCCTTGATTAAGATCTTTTTGCACTTTGTTGGAAAAATCATTTCGGCATTATGATGAGATTGGCATTATAATGCCATGATGCCATGATAACATGATCATAAATTAGAACCAATGACAAGCCATTTTTATGGTTCTGGGCTCGAAAACCGATAATAATTATGTGAATAGCATAGTTCTGAGCCTAGATACTGAGGGGAACTGAGGGTTATAGCTATTCCCAAGCTGTTAACCAAAAACTAGAGCTATATATACTGGAGCTTAGTGAATCTACTAAGTAATGAAGGTCCTATAGAGGTGCACAGATAAAATCTGACATTACCCAAGTCATCACCAACAAAACATTCAAAGAGATATAATGAGTAACAAGAGATATAATACAGTATTACAACAGAGTTCCTCACAAGTTGCAGGTCAGCGCAAGTACTTGCGGATGAGCCGTGATCTGACCCGCAGGTATTGGGGATCCGCGGATCCAGGTACCCATAGGTTCAGGTCAGTTGCGAGTCCAGGTAGCAGAAATTTTTTATGATCTTGACCTGCAGGCATCAGGAAAAATACTTTTAGGCCATGGCACCCAAAGTATGCCCATGGAGTGTGCCATGGCCTAAAAGTATTTTTCCTGATGCAGTGACCCAGAACCAGTAATTATGATGACCCAATAGTGAAGAAGAACCAGGATACTCAACAGTGAGCAAAAAAGGATGAAGTCAGCAGGAGAGAGACAGCAGGAGAAGAGAACACACCCCAACCCCATGACGACTGAACAATTTGAATGAAACAACGTCAGAGGTGACATGTAGAGACTATGAACACTATGAATGACTCCATGAAGCTTCTCAAAGGACATGTAGACTGAATGGAAGGTGAGAGTGGACTTAGAAGGGATGATGAGTGTTAAGAAGAAGAAAGAAGTGGGGAGGCCATGCAGTATGGATATAGATATACGGGTGGACATGATCCAGGCCTGTATTGCAATACCGCTGGCATATTGCCACACTGGATCATTGGGGGAGATATAGCAATACGGGGTGGAGGCCTCTGGGCAGGGCTCTCGGAGCCATGGAGCACTGTCGGCATTTTATGGCTGGAAGCAGCATCACGGCCTGATAATGTCATACAAAGAATTACTTGCACGTGCTGTGGCCACAGTGGCTGATAGGGGCTGTTTTGAGTAAAACCCGATATGGGTCAGATAAGATCTAGGTGTCTCAGTTAATCTGGTGGGGATTCATTACCCGATGATGGATTTGTTATCCATTTTTGGATAGGGGCTGTGGCTGAAGAGAAAAATACAAAAAACTCGCCAGGAGCCGGCGATGAAAACACAAAAAATTATGTAAGCAGGTGTATAGGGGTATTTTTGGGTGAGGAATCTGAATTTCAAATCAGTTTAGTCATATCTCTCACGGTTAGTGAGATATTGGCAAATTACTGCTCAAAAAGACAGGTGTACTTTGTTCCCAGGATGCAAGTGAGGATTGAAAATTTATGTAAGCAGGTTTCTAGAGGCATTTTTGGGTGAGGAATCCGAATTTTCAATCAGTTCAGTCGTATCTCATACAGGTAGTGAGATATTCACAAATTACTGCCCAAAAAGGCAGACAGATGTACTTTTTTCTCAGCAGGTGCAAATGAGGATTGAAATTTTATGTAAACAGGTCTCTAGGGGCACTTTTGAGTGAGGAATCCGAATTTTCCATCAGTTTAGTCATAGGTCTCAGGGGTAGTGAGATATTAACAATTTACTGCTCAAAAAGGCAGAAAGATGTACTTTTTTCCCAGGGGGTCCAAATGAATATTGAAAATTTATGTAAGCAGGTTTCTAGGGATAATTTTGAGTGTGGAATCCGAATCTTCAATCAGCTCTGTCATATCTCTCATGATTAGTGAGACATTAACAAATTACTGCTCTCAAAGTCAGAAAGATGTACTTTGTTCCCAGGGTGCAGATGAGGATTGAAAATTTATGTAAGCAGGTTTCTAGGGATAATTTTGGGTGAGGAATCCGAATTTTCAATTATTTCTCTTACAGGTAGTGAGATATTAACAAATTACTGCCCAAAAAGGCAGACAGATGTACTTTTTTCTCAGCAGGTGCAAATGAGGATTGAAAATTTTTGTAAGCAGGTTCCTAGGTGTATTTTCAGGTGAAGAATCATATTTTCAATCCATTTAGTCATATCTCTCAGGTGTTTTCTGACTGATAAATCCAAATTTGAAATGTCGTTACATTTTATGATTTGAAACCAGTTTCCATGAGTGATATGGGTTGGAAATTGCAAAAATCTTAGTCATGGGTATTCATATATCTGTACTAACATCTCCAGAGACTTGTATGTTTATACTAGAGATTGACTTTGAAAACATCTGGCATGAGAGGTTGGTAATCATTGTACTAATTTAATATTCCAAGAGAGATATATGAGATCAACATTGAAAACATTTGGAATGAGAGATTGTAAATGATTCTTAGTCAATCTACTACAGATATATATCAGATGCTGCATAAGTTCATATTATCTTGTTACCCATGAGTAGTCAATAAAATGATTTACTACAACATATATGTTTGCACATAGGTCAAATACCACAAACTGGGTTATTAAATGAAACTCTTTTCCACAAGGTAAAAACTATCTATGTAAACACAAAGTGATATACAGATATGTTAGTACTAACTCAGTTCTTAGAAGGATTTTTGAACTTCTGGTCATACTTCCAACTTTATAATTAGGGATTGTCCTCTGAAGTCATAAGTTTATGACAACAAAGTAATACTTCATCCTGATAACATACATGATTTTCAATGTTATCTGAATCAAATTCTTTGACCAGTAATCTTAAGATATCATGACAACTGCATGAAAAAATTCATTCACTAGCCTGAATTAATGCACACTGGCATCCCCCTATGAAAAAATACATCTTTCTCTGTAATTGAGCAGTAAAATTGCCAATATCTCAAAGGCCATGTGAGAGATATGTTGAGATTCAGATTACTCACCCAAAATACTCTGAGAAACTTGCTTACATAAAATTTTTAATTGTCATTTGCACCCCCTGGGAAGAAAGTACATCTGTCTGCCTTTTTCAATAGTAATTTGTTAATATCTCACCAACTGTAAGAGATATGACTGGAATGAATGGAAATTTGGATTCCTCTCTCAAAGTAGCCCTAGAGACCTGCTTACAAAAAATTTCAATCCTCATTTACACCTGCTGAGAAAAAAGTACATCTGTCTGCCTTTTTGGGCAGTAATTTGTTAATATCTCACTACCTGTAAGAGAAATAATTGAAAATTCGGATTCCTCACCCAAAATTATCCCTAGAAACCTGCTTACATAAATTTTCAATCCTCATCTGCACCCTGGGAACAAAGTACATCTTTCTGACTTTGAGAGCAGTAATTTGTTAATGTCTCACTAATCATGAGAGATATGACAGAGCTGATTGAAGATTCGGATTCCACACTCAAAATTATCCCTAGAAACCTGCTTACATAAATTTTCAATATTCATTTGGACCCCCTGGGAAAAAAGTACATCTTTCTGCCTTTTTGAGCAGTAAATTGTTAATATCTCACTACCCCTGAGACCTATGACTAAACTGATGGAAAATTCGGATTCCTCACTCAAAAGTGCCCCTAGAGACCTGTTTACATAAAATTTCAATCCTCATTTGCACCTGCTGAGAAAAAAGTACATCTGTCTGCCTTTTTGGGCAGTAATTTGTGAATATCTCACTACCTGTATGAGATACGACTGAACTGATTGAAAATTCGGATTCCTCACCCAAAAATGCCTCTAGAAACCTGCTTACATAAATTTTCAATCCTCATTTGCATCCTGGGAACAAAGTACACCTGTCTTTTTGAGCAGTAATTTGCCAATATCTCACTAACCATGGGAGATATGACTAAACCAATTGGAAATTCGGATTCCTCACCCAAAAATACCCCTAGAAACCTGCTCACATAAAATTTCAATCCTCATTTGCACCCTGGGAAAAAAGTACATCTGCCTTTTTGAGCAGTAATTTGCCAATATCTCACTACCCGTGAGAGATATGACTAAACTGATTTGAAATTCAGATTCCTCACCCAAAAATACCCCTATACACCTGCTTACATAATTTTTTGTGTTTTCATCGCCGGCTCCTGGCGAGTTTTTTGTATTTTTCTCTTCAGCCACAGCCCCTATCCAAAAATGGATAACAAATCCATCATCGGGTAATGAATCCCCACCAGATTAACTGAGACACCTAGATCTTATCTGACCCATATCGGGTTTTACTCAAAACAGCCCCTATCAGCCACTGTGGCCACAGCACATGCAAGTAATTCTTTGTATGACATTATCAGGCCGTGATGCTGCTTCCAGCCATAAAATGCCGACAGTGCTCCATGGCTCCGAGAGCCCTGCCCAGAGGCCTCCATCCCGTATTGCTATATCTCCCCCAATGATCCAGTGTGGCAATATGCCAGCGGTATTGCAATACAGGCCTGGATCATGTCCACCCGTATATGTAAACCGGTACTGCCATGGGTGAAGTGGGGAATTGACGAAGTTTTGAACATCATGTGACTTTTGAACATCACATGACTTATAGCTAAAAAGGAAGTGAAGACTCTATCTACGTCCTAGTTTCTTCTTTAGAATGTCTTGTTGTTCCTCCCTCATTTACAATTTTTCCTAGAAGAAAAGAGAAAGAAACAATGAAGAGGAAAGCCAGGGGTAGTAGGGGTCCCAAAAAGGAAACTGGGATGTAGTTACATCCCAGTTTCCTTTTTGGGCTTACTCTTGCTCGTCAAGTGGTTTCCTTGTTGTATAGTCTTGAGATACTTAATTTACTGGTGTTTTAATATTTTCTTGTGTAGTTATATCAATATCAGTATCAGTATCAGTTTCTGTCTATATCCAGGTCCAAGGAAAGCCCTGGGACTGTCCTGGGGCACCCTGGGGACCCCTGTGGCAGCCCTGGGGAGACCCTCAGGGCATTCCAAGAATGCCCTGGCTCTCTTTGGCTGTCTAAGACTGCCAGGGCCTATATTGGTAGCCAGGGATACTTCATGGCTATCTCTGTCTGACCATGGCCCATACGCTTTTTCCTGATGAGGTACCCGTCTGTACAACATCTAAGATTTTCAGCCACTGTACAACTTACATAAATTAATATCTGAGTCTGGGAGTACTTCTAGTAAGTACATATATTTAAATTTGATCTCTTCTGTTACAACAGACAGATAGAAAAACCCCCACATGGCATTATTTCAATTTATTTGTAGCTCTAAATATGGAAATTCTTCCTGCTCACAGAACTTCTGAGGCTTGTTTGGCACAACTAATGAGCTCAAGTCAAATCCCTGTAGTCACTTGATGGATTACTGTTTCTAGTAGTGTCTTAAATAATTTGGTGGTTTCTAGATAAAATTTGACAAAGTTATACTTTGTAGATACTCCAAATTGACAAGTTTGAGCTGTAAACTGAGATAAACTCTCTCAATTCTTATCTAAAAATCACCAAAATGTTTAAGGTACTTCTGGACACATTCATTCATTTAATGACCATGGGGATTTAGCCTAAGGTCAGTAGTTGTGCCAAATGAGCCTCATATGAAAATTATTCCTCCTGACAGCACTTCTGAGGTTTTTTGGCACAACTACTGAGCTCAGAACAAATCCCCATGGTCATTAAATGGTTAAATGTGTCTACTACTAAGTGCTTCAAACATTTTGGTGAATTTTAGAAAAGAGTTACACCTTGTAAATGCTCTAAATTGTCAGGTTTGAGCATTAATATGAGATAAAATTTCTTAATTCCTATCCAAAAATCACCAAAATATTGGAGGCACTACCTGGCACATTTATTCATTCAATGACCATGGCTTCACTTCTTGCAATGCAAAATATCAAATTGAATATGCAAAGAATGTATACTTATTTATTGGTCACTATTTTTATTCACTTTCTCTTCTCCTGAGCTCTATATATTGAGTTGTAAGTCAATATAAGACTGTCCATATATGGACTTTGGTGTAATTATTAATCTTTACACAATGGCCTATGTCCTGCATTTTTAGAAGTATATCCTTTCTGTGTAAAAAATTGGTGCCACAATTCTTGAGTGATCAAATAAATAATCAGGGAGGCACCTCTGTGACTACTTCCAGAAATAAAAAATGTGTGGCTTTGAATTATATTTAGAATGATACATAACAGATATTAATTGATAGTCTATTGCCCAAGATATGAAAAAATCTTACCAAACCCTGTGATTGCTTCACAGGTACAGGATTTGAGCACTCCTTTAAACACTAAATCTTATTTCACCCATATCTCCGTGAATACTTGTTGTAAGCTCTCAAAAATGGAACCATTGGAAAGCCAGATATCGAAAATAGTTGGAGCCAAACTTTCATAAGATCTTGCCCACAGATGAACGAGCTTGGACACAAAAGCCCAGAGATGGTGAAAATAGCATTTCTCACTCCTTTGAACAGTGTCCTGAACAACGGAACCCAAGGCTCATGTGGGCTCAAATGTACTGGAATCACTATTCCCAACATGTAGAAGGATGATCATGAAGAATGGTCACTACTATCACGGAGGGACGTCTGTTTCTGTACGTGCCAGACATGTTGGCCTGGTGGGAAAGTTGGCCTAAAAAGGGATAATCAATCCCATCCTCTGTAGTTTGTCACAAGCAACTAAAAAATGGGCGTTCCTATATTCATACTGTTAGTCTGCATTGTAGGAGTCCTCATCCTGTGCTGTTACATGATGCTAAGTAGTGTTCAGGACGAAATAAGTTTTTGTCAAAACCAAAAATTCCACTTCATAGCCTACCAGCAGAATAGCGAAATGTCATACTGGTGTTCTCTCTGTCCAGATGGCTTAGCATGTTATATCTATGCTGTAATAAAGCAGATTTAGGGCTCCCATGATGTGGTAGCTGAAAAAAACTGTACTGTTTAAGTGAGTGTAGGTGTTTAAAGGAGTGCTCAAATCCTGTACCTGTGAGTACTTGCCGAGTACTTGCCAAGTAACGGGTACCTGCAGGTACCTGCAATCCGGATCCGGCAAGTCCGGGTCAGGTTTCCCATGGGTAAGCCACAGATCTGGGTATTGGTTTTATGATGTGTATAACTGCAGGTCACGGATCTGGGTCACCTGCGAGTTAACTCATGCAGAACTCTGTATTACAATAATGTAGGTATATAACACGTATATCATTCAGATGTTAAGGTAGACGACATGCAAACGCGTCCAACCCCACGTGGCTTTATCTGACATTCCTAAGATGGTAATAATTTGCTGTCTGAGCCTTTCGGAGGCTCTATCACTGCAACAACTCATCGGAGAGCAAATCCCTGCCATCAATTTATTGGAACCACTCACAGGATGTTGCTTTTTTTTTCTGGTAAATTTTCGTCAAGATCTGACTGACTAGATCGTAAATTACTGTTCAAGACTACCATAATCAATCCATTACATGTATAGTTTGCGAGAGAATATGATACAAAATATTCGTAGTTCAAAGAGTCATCTCAGGATGTCTCATCTGCTCACCCCAACACCCGTGGTAAATCATGATTGTCCAGAATTGGAAAAAGAGAATATCGTGTAGAGAATTTTTTCATTGATTTCTTGTGATCAGAGCTCGAAGATCTGTCTGCTAATCTATCCATACTGTAGAAATATTTTAGCTTGTAGCATATCATTCTTGTAGGATACCAATTTTGTGTTGTATGTACTAATAATGATGATCTTGAACAGTAATTTACGATCTAGTCAGTCAGATCTTGACGAAAAAATACCAGAAAAAAAATTCAACATCCTGTAAGTATTTTAAATAAATTGATGGCAGGGATTTGCTCTCCGATGAGTTGTTGCAGTGATAGAGCCTCCGAAAGGCTCAGACAGCAAATTATTACCATATTAGGAACGTCAGATAAAGCCACGTGGGGTTGGACGCATTTGCGTGTCGTCTACCTTACTATAATTTTGGAATGCAATCAGAAGTTAAAGTAATGAAAGGATACAAGAGGAATATTACAGGTTGTAACCCTATGTTATAGTAACATGGGTATATTATAGATAACAAGGGCTATATTACAGTGATATATCACTTTTTTATCTACTATAACCTGGCAATATGGTAACAGGAAGTATACAACATATTATCATTCAGTACTACAAGCACAGAAGGTTACTAAAGAAGAATGAGTTGTTCCAAAAAGGAACAGAAACTAAGAGGTTGAAGGAATAGTAACAGAGTATGGAAGGAATGAGATATAACTGAATAAGGAAGAAAACACTTAGATCGTTGAGGTAGTCTTTCGGTTTTTCCCTTTACAGCAATGATGTTTCCAATCTTAACTGACCAGGGCTCTACTCTCAACAATTGAAGCATTTGTATTGTAATAGACAATTGAAAGTAAAAGAAAAAGGGAGGGAGTATGGCTCAGTACTGTAACAGATACAAATACCGACTATTTACATGTGTAACGAATACAACACATATACGCTGTAACAAATACAAGCGCGGAGGACAGGGAAATAAAGAGAAAGCACAGGAACTGAAATACTCAGCTTGAAATAAAACAAATGTCAGCTTGACAATGTTTTAAAGGCTCTAAATACTCAGGCTCTAATTCAGGGCTCTAGACTCAAGGCTCGAGGTTACCAGATGCTCTCTGGACAACCAATGTGAAGGAAAGAAAGAAAGGGAAGTGAATTTCGTCTACCCGAGAACTCAAGTATAAGTGGAAATAGAGGGTCTGTGACCAATACAAATTTAGTAAATTAAAAAGAAGTCCGTGTATTTATAAATTGAATTGAAATCTAGGCACGTTTGCTTCAGCCTGGGATCAGAATAATTCCCAAGGGCACTAGTGGCGATCAACAGAAGGAGAGCCCACCTCCAATGTACTTGCTCAAGGTACGCCTGGTTTGCGCCAGCTAGCAATCCTTGGTCAGTGCTCCTCTCCTTGACCTACACTCTTGGCTGGGAAGACTAATAAAATAGCATAGAAAGAAACAGCGATTTCGACGGAATCAGAATATATGAATGATTTCAGAGTGTAAGAAGTGTCAAAAGAAAATGTAAATGAAAGTCAAAAGCACAGCAGATCTACTCAAATGGAAAGGAAGACAGCTTTTGGTATTCCCGACGTCAAGGCATCGGGGAGAGTGATTTAAGTGCAGAGAAGTGAGTGCATCTATGGACTTGTCGGCATAGGAATACCTGTGAACTGGTGATGGAAGGTGCTATTGACTATCAAATCGATAAAATGCTTAAACTTCGGTATAACCACAACACACCAAAAGGACAATGTAATGACTCTAGAATGAATCAAACAAAACCACAATCAATGTATAAGTGTTTCTTGACCAAAACCTAGTTCAGGCGGTTATGCGAGTGGTGCTTAAGTGTAGGAACCGTTTATAGATATCGTAGAACAAAGGTAACTGCTTTCTAGAAGACGTCTAGTGTTTCTAGAACTGTCTCTAATTGAAGAATCACACTAAGTGCCAATAGTACTCTCACTTCGAGATCAAAAGGTATAGGTTTTGGTTACTAAAGAGCTATTCCTCTGTACCTAACACACTTGGGTTAAGAGCAAGGCCTCTCACACTTTAGTATAGTGTCTAGAACAACAATGAAGGTGCAACAGCTCTGTACCTAACACACTTGGGTTAAGAGCAAACTGAATTCACTTCTTTTAAGTTTTACGTCCTAAATTACACACTTGGGCAACTAAGATGTTATGACCAGAAAGTTATAGAACTCTCAAGCCAACAAAAACAGTTCTAGAACCAATTAGGTCTCTAGAAAAGGCCAGCAAAGATAAATGACTTAAATCACTTGATAGAACGCTTAATATAAGCCACAAAAACGATGATAAATTTATAGAGTTATCTCGGACTCTCGGAAATGTTGGTGACAGAGGTCGCAGTCAGGTGCTTCTGTAAGAGTACAAGAAGTTCCTGCAAGCTGTCTGCCAATATCCCCTTGTCCTTCTAGAGCTATTGTACATGGTATTTATACTGTCCAAGAAATAAAAAGAAAAGAAAAATACAAAAACATATATCTAAGTGACATCTGGTTACCTATTGCTATTCTCAGGTAGTAGTGGTATATTCTAGGTAATTTGTGCATTGTTCTAGTCCACAATTTCCTAAGGTCTACTACTTGCTTGGGTATATTTGTTCTAGATACGTTGAGGTTTCTCCGTATCTGCTATCAGGCGGTGAGTTGAATCACCCCTTAATATCAACTCTCGATCAGTGGCGGCCTTGAAGCCTCTTACTAACCCTTCGTCTCGAGATCCTATTGGTTAATCGCAATATGACTCGACTCGCCCTATCAGCAGCATGCGTCATTCTCACAGCACTGACCAGTCCGTTAATATCTAGAAGTGTGGAGAGCACCACTACTCCCTGTCGGATGTCCCTACTTAGGTTCTAGAGCCTCGTGCATACTTATCACACAGTCTCATGATTTCTAGAACCCGGATATCTCGGTAGAATATTCAGATCTGGGTCGGAACGTGTCTCCAAACAGATTGATAGGCTTTTCAGACTGTCGATCCTCTCCGTTAAGTGTCTACGTCACTTGCGCCACATCGGCTTACGACTGACTTAGTCACAATGTTCCAGCGTTGTTCTAGAGCCGTCCCTTAGTATCTAGAGTCTACTGTTGACTCTGTCTTTGGTAGAGATTACTGTTACTCTCTTGAGTTGAATGCGCAATATCCTAGCCAACTTCCTAATACCTTTGCAAGGGTACTAGTATTGAGATTCTATGTTCTACCTAGTTCACTCGTCCTACAAGTCATAACAACTTGGTTCTAGAACCAGTACCATAGTCGTTTTACTTGATTCAAAGGCTCTAGGATTTGGGTGGAGTTCATATCTCAATTGTAGACTTTCTAGAAGTCACTGACCCTACTTCTAGACAAAGAAGATATTGCTAACATCCTTTGACTATTAGTTCAAGACTCACTATAGTCTAGAGCATGACACGAGTGAACTTGTGAGTGACTCGTGGTCATACTTGCAAGTATTTAAAGCTTAAAGATCTATACTCGCATTCTTGAAGCACTCGTGGGAAATGCCACTCTTATCCGCGAGTTTGCTACTTACAAGTTCACAAGTACTTGTGATCCAATAGACTCGCAAGTAATTTGCAAGTAACTCATGAGTAATTCGCAAGTAACTTGCAAGTATAGTATTCAAAAAAAGAAAGAAACAAAAATACTACATAATTAATCATCAGAACCCAAACTATCTTCCACCTCAAACACCTCCACAGCCCTCTTTTTCCCCTTATTTCCCTTCCGCTTGTGCAGATCATTGAAGTATTTAATAAGTGCAGGTCTGTCCAGAAGACCATGTTCATGCCATGAACCTACTTTCATAGCCACACAAACACTGGTGTGCTTGAGGCCATTCTGATGTTTTGTTACCATAATCCCTCCATGTGAAAAGTCACGCTCAGGCCCTGTAGATGTACCTGACGAAAAATAAATACAAATTACAATAATACAAATATTTCACTCACTGGGTATAGAAAAGATATCAATAGCCATCCGGCACAAATTTTCATCATATGTTCGTAAAGGAGATTGTCGTTGAAGTGACCACCACTTAAGGACATTGTCATCAACTTCACCCTCCATCTTGACTGGACCAGTTGCCAGCCAGTCGTCAAGAGGATCTTGAACCATTACAACTTGAGGTGGTTTTTTGAAAGGATTATTAGACTAAAGAATGCAATAAGGTCAGCATTTCAAGTCATACATTTGAGTAAAACCTTACTGCGGTCATGCTGTCTTTTGTCAGTTGAGGAGGAGGCTTGGACTTAGGCTTGTAGTAGGTTTCCCAAAATGTCTTGAGCGTCTCCTTAGCAGTCGTGATCCAGTCATCAGGCCATTCTGCTTGTGTGAAGTATGAAGTCTTGTACGATGGGTGTAGCACTAAACAAATAAACATGATTATAAAATTAGACCGAGAGATCTTTTCACCCACGCATAGCAGAGCGATAGATGAGTGAATCATCTGTTTTCGCATAGTACTTGTTGAGGAGAGTGATGCCCTTTTGCGCAGCAAATCAAAGTCGGCTATCCAAAAAAATGTTATCTCTATGGGTTTCAAAAATTTTGTAGATCTCGTCCATTAAAGGAATGACTTGATGGACTTGAGGGCATTTGTTGCCTTCCATTTCTTTTGTAAACCACACAAACGGCTAAAGAAAGACTAAGCTAAGCCTTGAAAGACACAGGAATGAAAGGAAAACTTACGTTGAGCATATCATATAGGCCCTGCAACAGTTCCCACTCTTGTGTGTCCAAATGCGGAAGATTGTGAGGATGGCTCTTACATAGCCGATCGAGAGCCTTGCAAAGATGAAGAACAGACTCGAACATGATCGCATAGATGTTCCACCTAGTCTTGACAATCCACTTGACGGTCTTGAAGGTGATATGTTCTCTCTTGCAATGAGCTTTGAGTTCCACACGAAGAGACTCAGACCAGTGGATCTTCTGTGCAAGTGTCTAGACCTAACACCTTGTAAGTCAATACATGAACGAATAAAGGAGTGGAGGTTTTATACAAGACACACCTTCCGAACTATAGCTCGAGTATTTTTCCACTCTCCCTCGCTGATGACAACTCCAAAAGTCATATCTTCTTCGACCTCCTTGGTAACTGCCTCAAGGATCTCATAGTCCTCCAACTCTGCTTCAGGGTCGGCTTCATAATCGTCTTCACCATCTTCTTCTTCGTTAACATCTTCACCATCACCGTTATGATCGGGCTGGTCATTTTGCTCCTCACCCTCCTCCTCATTGTCATTGTTGCCGTGATCCTCATCATCCTCGTCCTCATCCCCGTCCATGGGCTCATCTCCTTCATCTGAACCCCCACCATCAAGCAGTGCATCATCGGCGTAGTCTTCTTCAACCTCTGCATCTTCATCAACCTCCACAATAACATTTCCGATCTTCCGCTTTTGAACGGCCTTGAAAGGATCAAGAATCGAACCAACGACGAGTTGGATGTACCGACGTTGGCACAGGAGCATCATTAGCACCATCTCCAGTCATAGCACCCAGGTGACCAAGAGATACTAGACAATGGCTGGTCATTTTGCTCCTCACCCTCCTTCTCATTGTCATTGTTGCCATGATCCTCATCATCCTCGTCCTCATCCCCGTCCATGGGCTCATCTTCTTCATCTGAGCCCCCACCATCAAGCAGTGCATCATCGGCGTAGTCTTCTTCAACCTCTGCATCTTCATCAACCTCCACAATAACATTTCCAATCTTCCACTTTTGAACAGCCTTGAAAGGGTCAAGAATCAAACCAACGAGAAGTTGGATGGTGTGCCTCATGCAGTGGACATGGGTGGAGGGTCCAGCTGGACAATCCAATAGTATGGTTTCGAGGGATTTGATCATCTTGTTGTTGCTGGAGTGGTTGTTGCCCACTAGCCTGAGAACCTAAACAGCTTTCTGTTAACATCGAAAATACCTGCAGGATTATCCTCAAACGTACCCCTTTCTCAAGACCAAAAACCTTAAGACACCTAACGACCTTCTGTGTGAGATATTGGCCAGTATGACGTTTTCGAAGCCTGTGAAGCAAGTCAGAGAATATAAAAAGACAATGAGCCCAAGTACGCATGGTGCAAAGTCTAGGGTGAAGCTGACAATGTCACCAACATCATTTGCATGGTGGACAACAATGTCGAAAAACGACTTGACATTTGACGCAGTCCAACCATCGAAACTGAGGTGAATGAAGTTCTTCTTGAGAATTCCCTGCAGATAGTTCGCAATGACCAGAATACTCTTGTCATGGACTCGAATGACATCCCTCACAATTGTCTTTGCAGAGGGCAAAACGACGCTCTTGTTAGCTACACAGAACATGTGTACAAGTTCAGGGTCAGCAATTATCTTGTAGGTGCGGTTCCGATGAGCAATCCAAAGGGCTCCATCAAGTCGCAGTTCACCCTTGTTGTAATAGCCACCATTAGTGTACGCTGTAATAGCTTGCGCTGGAGGTGTGACCTTCTTCTCGCAGGAATCACGGTGGTTTACAAGATTAGAGGTGGCAGTGTCGTAGCGAGCTCGAGTAATGAGACAGGAAGAATTGTTAGGATGGCTACCGACCCGAGTGACCATCAGTTTGGGGTACAAGGTTGAGGAAAGAAATGACTGCCACCTTCTACACTGGTACCCATATTTCACGATACCGTTGTCATAGACAAGCTTGGGCTTCAAGTAGTGGTCATAGACCAAAGATTTTCGTTTTGCCCACTGCTCATCTGAAGTGATTTGAGCACAAGCACATGGGATGAAGAACAAGCGGGTAACACACCGAGTATTTCCTGGTCAGTCATCTCAGGATAATTGGCCTTGAAGGCAGCATCCTTGCCCTTTGGAGTGCCTGCAGAATATACATCCTTCATTCTCGCCTTTTTCCTCACAGGTTCCTCATCCTCGTTACCCGAGACATCACTGTCTTGTTTGTTTTCACTGGCAGAATGTGAATGTTTGTTGCCGACTTTTGTAGCAGAGGATTGAGAAAGAGAAGAGGAATTGGATTTCTTGGAGTTTGCCGCAGACTTCTTTTTCTGTTTCGTTGAACCAGAGGCCATGGTAGGAAGAGAGAAACGGTAATCGTCAATTCTGAGTGTTTAAATATTGAACAAAAAACTCATGTGCTAACAAAGATAGGTCAAAGCGCAAAATGTGTTGATGGAGTAGGACCGTTTGTAGAAAGGGTTGAAGATCAAGCAGCGCGAAGCTGACTTGAACAACGAGAGAAGGGTTTGGACGAGGAAAGGTAGTAAGTAGTTGGAACTCAGATACAGAGTAACAGTATAATAAAGAAAGAGCAGCCCAATGCTGTAGCGGATACAAGCATTGTAATCAAACGCACATAACGAATACAAACGCATGAACGCTGTAACAAATACAGGCGTAGCAAGAGAGGGATTGATGATGATATAGAGTATCAGTATAATAAAGAATGAATGAAGAGAGCAGCCCAACACTGTAGCGGATACAAATGTTGTGATAAACACGTGTGACGAATACGAACATGTGAACGCAGTAGTAACTACAAGCATCGCAAGAAGAGAGATCGATGAGGTATTCCTGATCGAATTAGCAGAGAGAACAAGTCCATATGTGACATTGAGGGTGGGTGTGAGGACCGATACGTTGGTGGTCTGAACGTAGGTGTAAGCAAAAACACCAAGAGAATTAACATCCCAGACTGTAGAATGATAGATAAAAAAACTGCGTCAGGACAACCGGTCTTTGTAATGCAATGCAATCTGAATCGCTCACCAACCTGGCGAGTCACATGCCTAATGAAGGAGACAATTCGTGTACAGGAATTCATGGACGGAAGAGCATGGGAAGTAGTACAAGTCATGGACAGAAGAGCATGGGAAGTAGTACGAGTCATGGACAGAAGAGCACGGGAAGTAGTACGAGTCATGGAACACCCTCTGGCGAGATGACCTTGGCGGCAGCGGCTTTGTGGCATTGACACAAAGACTTGATGATCATAGCCATTGGTAGCCGAAGGCCAATGATAGAAAAGAAGCGCCTTTGATAGCGATACCAACGTTGGCACAGGAGCATCATTAGCACCATCTCCAGTCATAGCACCCAGGTGACCAAGAGATACTAGACAATGCTCGGGGAAGACAAGCAAAGCAGCAGAAGGAAGGGTGCGTTGAACACGCTCGCAAGCAACAGAGCAAGCACCACTGATACCTGTTGCACGTTGATTCCAAGAGCGAGCAGGACTGTCACAAAAGGAACCCGAATGGAACTCTTTCATGTTGTTTTTTTTTCGATGTCACCGGGCTAGCGAAAACACAAGGAACAAGAGATAGAGAAACGCGGATGGTCAGACCTTCAACTACTTCCTTACTTCCCAGAACACTCACCACATCAAAAACCGTAAACTGCCTCCCACCTTTCTTCTTGTGTTACAAAAGATAACCGCCTGAGTGCTCGTCACAGTCTCATACACTCTTCCGGGCATACCCACAACAACGTGGACACCTTCTCGGAGTTTCGCTGTGCCCTCTTGAACACCTGTACCCCAAGACAAGTGTGACACTCAACGTTGATGTAACGTTAACGTAATCGCCAAGCGTAATGACGTCTTTTTGGATTTGTTGAGCTGGCTCATGAGTAGAGGCGAGGATAAAAACTTGAGTGCCTTCAACGTTTGTGTTGGGCTAACAAAAGGAGGGGTTCAAGAGAAGATTTGGGGACGTAGAACCGGTGAGAAAGACGGTGGCAGTAGAAAGCAAGAGGAGCCATATGGAGATGTAGAACTGGTGAGAAAGAGGGCGATAATGAAGGAAGGGAACGAAGGAAGGGAACGAAATGAAGGGCCGTTACTTGAACACACTTGCAAGTGGTACGGAGTTGATGGAGGGTTCGAGGGTGTAGTGCGGAGATGGAGGTTGATGACAAGAAGGAAAAGGCACATGACTGATTACTGATGTCTATTCATACAATAGCGGCAGGCAATCATTTTGCCACGGAAAAATCTGGGAGTACTTACGGAGCTGTATTTTCAGATTGCCCAGGAATTATATGTACACAGGATTGGTCTGATAGGAAAGAAAGGACATGTTCGACATCGAGTCAAACATTAAATAATTGATGTTCACACTCATGTAGCACCCTCTGCCAAGATTATCTTTACTTCGATAAAACGCAGGGGAAACTCGCTATGAAGCACTGGCAGCTATGAGCGCAAAAACACACACACAACCACACAACACAAACAACACAAACAACCCAAGGGCTAGTTATGTCGAGCAAGTTAAACCAACGTATGTTAGTTCGGGGGGTTCGGAGATAGGATCCTTTATCAAGTAACTTTAGAATACGTTGACAAAGTAGAGTATTATTGAAATAAACTCAAATTCCTTCGAAACTGATTGACTCTTCGACTAATCACAATGTCTGATTTTAAATAAAATCCGACTTTCATCAAGACGTCTTCTCAAACACACAACACTTAAAGTATCGAACGTGTTCAATTGGTTTGTCTAACTCTACAACGTCGGGATGTAGGATAAACGGAAAGTTGTAACACTATGCACACAGGGCACTAGCACTACGAGGTATGCGGTAATTATAGTCTCTGTAGACTCAGAGTCCTCAACTGCAAAGTGCTGTCACTAAGCCGTCTGCCGAGAAACTCTAATTTTGAAAAGCCCAGCCACCAGCAACGCTCTGCCAGTTCGGAAACTGTACTTTTCAGACCCTTACTAGTCAAGTCCCTGTGGACCGGAGCTAGGCAAAAGTATAAGCTGGCGGATTTTAAGTGCTACCAAAACACTGAGACCAACGCAAGAAAAACCGATTTAAGGCTAGAGTCTGACTTTGCAATACCAAGGACATTTATACTGCTATCCTCATTGGACCACAGTGCCCTTGAGCTCCGTCATAAGACTGAATTCGGACTTCGCAATACCAGAGACATTTATACTGCTATCCTCATTGGACCACAGTGTCTCCGAGCTCAGTCACACTTAAATCATACTTCCTGGCGAGTAATCTGAATTTCTGGTATATACATACAGGCCTTTTATACTACGATGAGAGAGACTGTCACAAGAAAAATACAGAAACAGTAGAAACTACCGAGATCGAGAGATATACATTTTTCTTTTACTCTATATGGCAATTTCAGAGACAAAACAGAAATAAAACTAAAGTCCGTTTTAAAACATATGTGCGTTCCAGTCCATTTTTGTATATAAAATATTAGGTCAAGTCGAGTCAACCTCTTTGGATCGGATTTTGCTACGTGTCAGTGTGGCACCGGCCCTTGCTATCCGCCACTTCCATATGACTCCTCCATGATAAAGCATCATTTATCCGTGTATCCGGTGACACTCCATCGGATCACTTTAAAATCAGCTTTTGTGATTGGCTCTTCAATGCCTCCACACATGTGGCACCTACGTGTCCACTACATGTCTATATTTCCTCCTACATGTCCTGTTATTATTGACACGGAAACAGATTTTACTGCTCCTGGTTCCTGTCGGATTTTCCTGACTCTGAAACCAGAACATCCCATGAGTCCCTTTATTACCAATTAGACTAGACGTCGGTCCAGTCAGATGGCAATAGCTCTACCGTCAATCCGTTATGTCCGATTTAACATTAAGTCCGATTTAAGCCTACAAGCTTTTCTTGCTAAGCCTGACCTTGGACCTTGTAGCCGACAAGCCCAACATTCAAGTTTCCTTCTTCCCGTGGATATAACTAGAGTTATCCTATTGCTAATAAGATCCGATTATATCTTACTAGACAATGTGCAGCATACAGATGAACAGATGCATACTTAGACAACATAGGACATAATAACTTGATAGACTTGTCAATACTACCATAGTTATAGTTCCATGGTTGCTTCAGTACGACTTGGGTAAAGTCGGATTTTACTGGCACCTCGATAGGACCTTCATTACTTAGCAAATTCACTAAGCTCCAGTACATATAGCTCTAGCTTTTGGTTAACAGCTTGGGAATAGCTATAACCCTCAGTTTCCCTCAGTATCTAGGCTCATAACTATGTTATTCACATAATTAATATCGGATTTTGAGCCTAGAACCGCAAAAATGGCTCATCATCGAAGTTCGCATTCGTTGATGACGGAGTCTGTCATAATGGGAACCTGCACAATGTATTTACCTGTTGATACACCCATTGATGCATCGTGGCTGGCCGAATCCGCCAATGGAGAGTCTCAACCCAGAGTGAAGGTGTAATTCAATCCTCCCAATAATGGATAGCAAGGCCTCAACACACTGTATTGGTTGCTTCTACTATTCTTGGGAAGAGAAGGAGCCGTGTTTGGCATCAGCGTACTTCACCGACACGGTCTCCCCGTAATTATTGCAAACTTGATTTGATAACATGTAATTATGCATACTTACAAAATAAAACTCATGCCGATGGCCCGGTATTTCTATATGCAGGCCTTGATTTTGATGTGATGGGTTACGGTACAAACTGAGATCACCAAATTGTGGTTCAAAGGAGTAGGATTGATATTGTCAACGTCTCGCTAATCCTCTGAGAGTTATTTCAGATTTTGATCAGATTCAGCAGAGTAGTTTAATGTTAGGAGGGGAATTCTTTAGACAGACTTTGTAAACCATCTATCTCTCTATTTTGCAACCAATAATATCTTTTTTGAAAAGGGATTTATAGATGTAAGGCAAAGGGTGTTATATTTGTGTGACACCATCAAGAAATATCATAATATTTCACGAGTACTTGTACGGGTTTCTGTTAATTCCCAAAATGATACTCGTACTCTTGGGCAAATATCTGCATGGATGTGGGACACTCACGAGTGCGAGTTTCCCACAGGTTTCCCACGGGTATACTCACGAGCACCCGCAAGTTTTGCCCACTCGTGTCATGCTCTACTATAGTCCTTGTTTGCCCTATGATTACTTCTAAAACCTTTTAATAGGTTTCTAGAACAATACTAATTAATGTAAAAACACAAAAATGTACGCTTAAACGCATTCAAAGTGCGTTATCGATCTACACCTCCACATAGAGATCCCCACAGGTGTATCTGTGGCACAGGTACCTGCAGGTTTCATCCATGGGAAACCTGCAGGTTGGTGAACCTGCGGATACAGGTACCCGTTTCCCACAGATATCTTGCGGATACAGGTCTGCATTCCACATATTTAAGTATATCTGCAGGTATCCGCAGGTATCTGTGGTTTCTAAAGTAAAAGAATGAAAGGGGCTTGATCATGTATAAGAATTGAATAACTTTGTAAACATTGATCACCACAACATTTTCTGTGACCACAAGTTGTTGCAGATAAGCTTATCTTGATTTACATATACTCAGTAGAGAATGAGTAAAAAAAAGAAAAGATATATATGCAAAATATATATCATAAGGCTAAAAACTGAACATATTGAATAAGTTTATGGATAAATTTTTTTATGAAAGCTTTCAGAAATAAAAGTTATTGTGGATAAAAATCCCTTCAGTTTGATACCTTAAACATTGAAAATGGATGGAAAATGAGGAAATATGCCAAATACACCTGAAGTTCCAACTTTTTTGCAAAAACTGAACATTTTGAATAAGTTTACAGTTAAATTTTTTTATGAAACCTTCCAGAAATGAGAGTTATAGTGGATGGAAATCTCTTTAATTTGAGATACTAAACATCAAAAATGGAGGGAAAATGAGGAAGTTATATGCCAAATACACATGAAGTTACAACCTTTTTGCAAAAACTGAACATATTGAATAAGTTTACAGATAAATTTTTTTATGCAATTTTCCAGAAATGAAAGTCATAGTGGATAAAAATCCCTTCAATTTGAGATACTAAATATTGAAAATGGATGGAAAATGAGGAAGTTATATGCCAAATACACATGAAGTCACAACCTTTTTGCAAAATGAATAACTCTGTTTATACTGATAACCAAGATATGCTCCATAAATGAAATTCGGAACAATTAAATTCACCTTTATTTAGGCATACTTAGCATAAATATTGAATAAAAAACAAAAAAGATATACACAAAACACATTTAACAAGGTCAAAATTGAATATTTTAGTGTTTATTTGCGGGTACCCGTACTACCTGCAGGTTTGCATCCACGGGTTGAGGATACCTGTTCCCACGGATAGGTGGTGGATACAGGTAAGACTTTTATAGATGTAAAACCCATGGGTATGAGCACGGATAACCCGCAGATGTATCCATGGGGATCTCTACCTCCACATTACAAACAGTTACAATGGGAGATAACGGGGGAGGAAGAACAAGAGGTTTCCAAGTCTTTACACAAATCAAATGCTAAGGGTGGCGTAGGGTCAATGGTTGTGGAGATAGCAGGGGAGGAAGAACAAGAGGAGGCTTCTGAGTCTTGACGCGAATTGACTGACAGAGATGGTGTAGGGTCAAGGGTCATGGAGATACCTGGAGAGGAAGAGCAAGAGGACGTGTCCTCAAACAATGGCGGAGGGTTTAAATCAGCAGAGGCTAGAGGTGTCATGAACTGGCCAGTCCACCACCCCGCCACCATACCAGAAACCACATTGCCTAATCGGAACAACTTATTTCCTATTCCGAAGTGTGATTAGGCATGGGATCATTACTAATTGCACATTACTAATTGCACTTCCGAACACAGCATACAACATGTTAGGGGCTGTCCCCTTATGTGGCACTGAGACTTGGCGGATTGCAGGGGTTGACGGGTGACATAGGGATGATCAGACACTATAGGTAGCAGAGAGGAGGAGGCATTATAGCTGTTAGGAGTATACTCCTTTACTTTACAGTATATATACCTTGTACAAGTATTAGTACTATTTAGAATCCAATCTTAGTTGTCATAGGGCATATTGTTCTATTGATCCTACTTTCCTGGTAGGTGACGACTTGCTTATTTGCATCACTCTAGTTGTCAACTCAGCTCTGAAGGCTGTCTATATTGCTATTCTTCTTGGTTTCCATAGTACTAGTGTCATTCTTCCAGCCTTCTAGGCTTGTAGTCTGAGTTAGAGTTCCTGGAGAGTCCACTCCCGGGTAACTTGCACCTCCAACCCACGGGTTTTGGGTTCCAAAATGTCAGACTTCCACCCCCACCAGACCCGTGGGAAATAAGACTTGCAACCCACGGGTATCAGACTTGTGGGTACAAGTCTGCAGGTTTGGTGCGAGTACTTGTAGTTTTGACTGTAAATGTATATAATACAGAGTGAATATACCTTTTGGAGAGTCATTAGAAAGAAATACACATCATCTCTTGCATTTTTTATGTTAGTTGAACTATTAATATAAAAATGTATACATTATTGCAAACTTGCATGGGTTTTTGAATTTTAAAATCCAGACTTGCACCCGTGGGTTGCGGGTGGGGCGGGTTGCGGGTCTGTGGGGGTGCAAGTTTCTCACGGGTTTTTTTGCAGGTACCTTGTGGGTACTCGTGAGTTTTGACACCTCCACCCAAACTCTAGTCTGAGTCGCCAACACTAGGTTCCTGGTTCCTCATAGCTGTGGCTATTGTAAATCACAGTCTGATATAGGCTTATATTGACTAATCGCAGTATTCTTGAGGCTTAGAGGGTCAGGTTCTATCGCACAATCGCTGTCACTTTCCAACAGGTTGCCTAGGATAGGCAGGAGTGTATTGCTTTTAGGTCAGGTTGTGACAAGAGGCAAATAAAAATCTATAAGAGTAAAACAAGGAAAAAACATACTGGAGACAAGATCATCATCCAACCCTCCATTCTCCATGTCCTCCTCTGCCTTTGCCTCTCTCTCAACTCTTGAAGACTCAGCATTTTTCACGGCATGCTCCAGATCAAAGCTTTGAGGGGCGTAAAGAGGAACTTGATGGCATGAGATAAGTTAGCAAAAAGAACGTTCCCAAAAAAAAAACTGCAAGAAAAAGGAAAATGCTGCATTTCATGCCCATGTTCGGGTTTCAAAGAAAACACAGCATCAGAGAAAAAAGGAAGGGAACCGCTGTGTACATCTTATGCCCTTGTTTGGGGTTTGAAGTACACAATGGGGCAATAGGGAAGGAAAAAAAAAAGAAAAAAGAAAGAAGAAAGAAGAACACACCCATGGGATTGTTGAAGAGAGAGAGCGTTGAGTTTATTGATGCTGATACGCCTGGCAATATTCCGCCGGTAATTTTAGCGATGTTTCCTTCAATCCTCACTTCCAAGGGTCGTAACCTTATGAGAATATACCTCTGGGAAGCATCTGTCCGAAGGTAGACTCTGTACCGGCGGAACGCTGTACTAACAGCTCCCCTGTATACTCCATTCACCAGAGGTACTACCTACCTATCCTACCGATCAAGTGATTTAATTCTGATGGACGCCATATTTCCGACTGCACCTGATTTCAACGCACGGCCGGCGGAACGGTTACCTATAGTACCCATCCTCCGGAGCTATTTCATGTGGCTTGTAACTATACAGTACCATCTTATCTAATATTTTCTAGGGTATATAAACCGTAGATTATCGTAATAGACCTCAGCTTCTTCCCCGCTGGACATTACCTGTCTAGTTTCTTAGATAGCTCAGGGTTTTCCCTACCAAAAGATAAGAATTGGAACCAAGAGAATATAAAGAGTTTTTAAAGCATATAGACCCAGTGAACTAAGTTGAGAACAAGTCCCTAGTAACCAGTCAAGAAGTTATACAGTGTCCAGACCTAGTTTTCATGTCAAAGTCTTTGTCCTTTCCAAACTCAAACCCTATCTGACTATTGTCATTAAACACTACTACCCAAAAGAACTATCTACTGTCTTCCCTCAGTAACTTGGCTTTCCTACAAAACCTTACCTTCCGGCGGAACATTCCCCATCTTGATTGAAGAAGCATCTTTATACTTCGTCACCCCGAACTCACCTGACTACTGTGTTTTTGATGTTTAGAGGAGAGTAGAGTTTGAGGTTTATATTCATAAACCTTTTTCTTTTGTTCTGCTTCGATCGCATAGCAAGTCTCTCAATGCGTTCACGTACCACCATCATGTGGTCATTCAACAGCCTTGGACACGTGACCCGACATGCGTCTTCATCCAACACGTTGACATATCATTCAAATTCATCAATGCCCTTTGTCAACTTCAACTCCAAGTCCTCTGGTTCTGAAAGAGAGAATGAAAACTTAATGTTCAAGAAAGCTCAGGTTATATGTACAGAAACCAGAAACTGCTCCCAAAAAAACACCTCTGTCATCCCAAAACACATCTACCAACACATTCCCTCCCCAAAATCTCAAGCCAAGCAAGTTGGATGGCTCAAAGAAACAATTAAAGAAGACTCCCCACTGGAATCTCCCTTCTCAACTGATGGCAGGAATGATTACAACGCAGGTGCAGAAGAGAGCAATGACACAAAGAGGGAACAGATGAGACAAGATCAAAATGAACTCGAACCCATACATATCAAAAACAAACCGAGTATAAACCAAACTGCCACCTCTGTCAACTTCTTATGGAGTCAGTCATTCTCTATATCACTCTCTCCCTCAACGAAAAAAAAACCAAACCCAAAACTAGCCATGTTTCCTCAACTATCTCCTCCAAGGAACAAGAACATCACATCAAAGCCATCACTGAGCGCACTAAGATTGGAACAATCTGATAGTGAAGAAGAAATCAGTAGGTTTTCAAACCCTTTTTACTAGCCTTACAAACAATTTGTTTGGAACACAAAACACTTTGCCCGTATTGTGATAGAAAAATGCTGGAAAACCCTTCTCCAAAATTGCAACAGCTCTTGAAAGATATTGAAAAAAAATCCATCTTTGCACCTTAACTGCCAAACTCTTACAGATGGAAAGCTTTGCTTGCTGATTTTAGCCTTGTATGCCAATAACATGTCCTTGAAAAGGAGATGATATCGAAAGCAATACTTGAGGGTTGGCCTCTTTATATCGACTTCAACTCAACGAGTATGGCAGATGAAGAATGAGCTCCAAGATATCATCCAGGAAGAGATGGTGCGCAATTCCTCCGTTCTATGGTGTGATGGTATAGTTTAAATCAACGAGAATGGTATGGGAAGTATTAAAGGATTTATGGGCTGTTATAAATCATTTCATAAGGTCCAACCCAGATAGTAAATACTGCTCTTGCTCATAATTGTTTTGTGTTTGACGTTACTTATATGAAGTTACAGCAAAAAAGGCCTAAGTATCATCATGGAAATGCTATATACCCTCTTTAATCAATACACATGCTGATAACTTTGCGCCGTTAGATTCTCAAAATTTTTTCAAATGGATTCTGGCACCAGAGGTTGGTCTTTGACTCATTATGGGCGATCACAGCTTGTCCAATGCACAAGGCATAGAGCAAGGGTTAAAGATAATGAAGGCAAGCACATCATACAGTGCTGTGATATTTCTGGATGATCCAGATGAGCAAGTTACCCTTGGTTTCATTGTTGAAGAGAAAGGGAAGATGTTGGATGGTCCATCTAACCCACCCAAACCAATCCGAAGAGTTAATCTCATTGTCAAAAGGGTGTGCATTTCATATCTTACTCTCTTCTATGAATATTCTTACACAAAATCTATGGTTCAGGATCCAGTGAACTCAGAATCAGATGAGGAAAACCTAAGTGTTCCAAAAACGCAATCAAAAGTAAGCAGCTCAATATTCTTTGAACTGTCAAAAACAAACAAACTCATTTGGGACAATAAGAACAGTACTTGAAATGCTTGTCAAACACGTTTGAAGGTAAGCTATTTATTTTTCTTTCACCCTCAAATCATTCTGATCTCTACGTATAACCAAGAAATTACATGTGGAATCCGACAATGAAGATGAGCATTCATTAGATGAAATCGAGAAGATAATCGAGAAGAAAGAAGAAAAATCAGCAAAAAGTAAGGCCTCGAATCATCTCTTTAAGACAGGTGCCTCCAGTCACAGAGGTCACAGAGGTAGCTCTGGCAAGATTTCAACGAGAAGAAAAGTTGCATGAAGTTTTTAATGTTTTTTATGTGCTTATTATCCGATTGCATTGCTCAATATACCTGTATACTACCCATATGAGCAATATACAAAGCCGTTATCCTCTGGGTCCAAATCAAGTTCCTCATCATCATCACTGTCCTCAGCATCAAAATCAGAAGGCTCGTTTGTTTCGTCTTCCCAGCTTCAGCTTCTTCATCCGTCAAATCTTCCTGCTCATCATTCTCTTCATCTGTCACATCTTTCTGCTCATTATCTCCTTCATAATAATCTCCCTTACTCCCATCATCACTACTGATTTCTTCACTGCTATAATCAACTCGCTCGATCCCATTGCCATCTTCATTGTAGCACAGTAAAACTTGTTCATTGATCCTTGCATCCTGAGCAAATCCAGTGAGATGTTCAAAAAAGTGCTGGTGTCCAATACCACCCCCTAGAAATAACATAGTCATATCGCAATCTGAGAAACTTTGAAACAAATTTAATGAAGGAATTTTCTGAAAAAAGAAACATATTTAACACTCACATATTGACATAGTAAAATTTCCAATCCTTTGTTTCTAACTGGCGGGAACTACTTGGTGTTATGGCCTTGTATTGTCTAGCGATAGATGTTGAAGGTAGATAACATTGTGTTCTACCATAATGAAGTGCCGGAATGATGTGAATGCCATGGAGAACATCTGTAGGATGGACAAATCCAAATGCAGATGGGTCTTTGAAATTGATAAAAGAAAGACAAGGCTGCTTTGCCTGCCAACTGGATGGATAGTTTGAGTCATATCAATACCATTGAACCCATAAGAAATCAATACGGTGATGATGAATCGCTTTAAAACATGATGTTTCTTAAGTTGAACATTGCAATGAAACACTCAAATAACCCGACCATAAGTAAATGGATAGATACTATTTGGGGGTGAGAGCACCATGATAATGGGGTGAGTCCTAGGATTGATCAAATCTTGATTACGTCAAAGGTTGTATGTGATATAGTTGATTTGCACAACTTTGTGTTGGTAGATATGGTTGTTTTCAAAATTCAATGTATCAAGATCCCATTCCATTTAGTCTCGAGAATCCAGACTGACGATACATGTAACATGTATGTAGTCTGGTAAATAAGTCATAGGACTGGCGCCCATACTTTTTGATGAGCTAATCTGCCCCTCGGTCCGAGAATAACCGAAAAGTTAATGATGTGCTGGCACGACTCTTCTGTATAATTGCTGCATTTGTACCTCTCTTCACACACGGATTCCACATTTCTGACTCTCATGCCCTTCAAAGAACGTAACAAGACTGATGTCCCAAAACCACGCTGGAAATGGCTCACAGAAACCAGTACTCAAGTAGTAATATCCCAGCCCCCTTCTGATGCAGATAACTACCGACTACCGACTTCCTCGCAACGATACCAACCTTATCCTATGTCCAACGCCTTCGGTAACTCACAGAATGTCCAAATATGCAATCAGAACAACTCTCCATCCTCACAATCTCCAAATATTCCCGCAAATCAACGACCTTCCCTCAATATCACAATCCCTTCTTCAATCTCGGTCAATGGCTATGATTCCTGTCCTGAAACACCAGCAACACTCGTAAATGACTCCCCTAGAAGCCCAGTATCTCCCTTTCAACTAGAAAACTCCAATTCTTTTGCTCGTATCCCGGTTCCAATTCCCAATCCTCAACATCCATTCTCTTCAACAGTCAACATTCCAGAAGTTGAACCGATAAAACCTCGTCAAGTGAAGCGGACCCAAGAAGAAATTCTGAAGGAAAACCTCGACAATGTTTCTGATATACTAGACCAGGTCCGTTCTACCTTTGGGTGTATTGGGGATTTCTTGATGTTGTTGTTTTGGAGTCGTAAAAAGAAGTCGGATCCGGACCACAGACAGCGAAATCATCAGGACTCGGTTGCTCGGTTTCTTTCAGGACATAACAACATCAAGGTGGCTGATGTCGACAATGCCATGTATAACCATCGCAACAGCCAGCCTTCTTGGCGCTCTCCACAGTTTCACCAACAAAATCTTGCATTTTCACTTACAGAAGACCCAACTTCTATCGGATTTGCACGTCCATCCTTGAAGGCCTGGGCCGCTCAGCTATGTGCAGTTCAAGCTCTCCGTGATATCAAGGTTCTTACTCGGAACAACCCTGACCATCCCGAATACACTCCTGCCATTCTACCTGTCAACAATGTCTCCTGGGAAGACGTCATGAAATTCAATCCTGAACGGGCCATTGATACATTCCGGAAGCGCACCGTTCTCCTCTACAATCTATGGGAATACTTGTCTGTACCATGGAAAGATGGAAAGCCTGTGGAACGGACTCATAGACCACCTCACATGCGTATCCTAGCTTCTCTCACACCTCTCATCAATGGACATAATATACACGTAAACGGCTATCTGTCTTTGCCCCTTGGAATCCATCTCTTTGGCTCTCAGGCCCACACCGATATTAAGCAGCTTGCATCACGGATGGGATTGTCCGTTCACGATGTCTCTGCCCGTAAAGCTATCGCTTCGATGACCGAGAAGGCGAAGGTAGAAATGAAGGAAGGAACTGTTGAGGCTGCTGAAGGTGGAGATGTTGCTCGATGTATGGTTGTAGATAATTGTCAGCGGTATGTTCCGGTGTATGAGAGTGGGACTTTGCGTAAAAGCCAAATGAAAACAGGTACCTATGGCTGTTCTGTCAAATTAGAGCTTGTCCCTCCTGGAGCATGGGATCTTGCGGATCATTTGTATCGGATCGTAGCCAACAAATGTTGCAAAATGTCAGTCGATTCGTTATGGGAGGATATTAATTGGGGTCATTTCCATGATAGCATGGTACTCTATTGTGTGAAAACGCTCGCTGAAGAAGTGAATGTCCTCTCATTCCTTACTTCCAATGTATCCAAACGCTTCCGCACCGAACCAATGGCTATTCATCGACTCCCTGATGAGCTTCGAACGTCCATTCAACCACTCGGAACCAATGCCAAAAATGAACTGGAGACTCAAGGCATGAGGTGTGTCATGGAGGACTTCAATGAACAGATTGGATATCCTCGAAATGCTGCAGAGATGACAATTGAATGGGTTGGGGGAGATGGTGGAACATTTGCTTCTGTTGAAAGAGTCAAGAAGATTCTCGCTCCCACTGCACTTTCCAACCGCGATACCTTCCGGAATAAGATTGCAACACCTGAAGCATGGCACGCAAAACATACAGCCATCAAGGCAATTTCAGAAATTCACTTCGGTCCTGTAAACAGCTCCAATCCTTCCTCGCTCTCTCGACTGTTCAACTGTGCAGGCCTAAAGCGACCGGCAAATCCAAAACAGGTGGACCACTATCCAATGGTACATGGTTTTAGACTTGTTTGGACAGCTATGATTCTTGACTGCTGGCGGTAAATATCACTATGGTTCATATACCTGAACTTGAAAGCTCACAGTATTCGAACATCCAGTGTCGTTCTTGGGACCGATGATTTACAATCCCACTTCAATGCCCTTGCAGATCAAGGTTCCCTTCCAGATTTCGATAGTTTACTTGCGACTGCAAGCATCCTTGTTCAGCAGTATGTCTCCGTCGCTGCTATCAATCGAGTCCTATCATTACATGATCAAGACACACTCAAGAATCCAAAACTTCAGATCAAAAAGGGTAAAATTTGGACCGCTCATTTGTGCCAAAAATCAAAGGAACAGACTGCGCAGGCCAATTCCGAAACAATTACATGCGATCCTGATGACTTTGATGGTGATCACAGTCTCGCAAACTCGATTGCGTTCAAGATGCAGTTTGGTTCGTGGCTTTTACTGGACCATGCGATCAAAGGTGGTGATGTAGGACGAGTAATGGAGCTACTGAAGGTGTGCAGATTGCATTCTGTTCAACGAAATGTCATTTAAAATTCACTTAGATATGGATTTTTATGTTTGCCGGCTCGAATCATCTCAAGTATACAACATATCTTCTCGGACTACACTGTCTTCTCAAGTATGAATCATCTGAAGCTCTTCGGGTTGCAATACTCAACAACTATCTCATCAAATTTGGTATTGAGGCTCAGGAACGAGATCTCATGATCGAACACCATGTATTCAAACTAGAAGACATGGTCTCCAAGGCTGGTGGCAATTTCGATGGCCATTTCTACCGAAACATCATCGCACCCAATGTTGACAATATGATCCGTCTCAACAGATCCTTGATGTCAGCAGTTGATCTTTCCAACCGGAAAAACACTCACACATCACCGAATATGTGTCCCGAGCTTCTCATCCTTATGAATTATTTGAAGGAGAGTGAGCTACACTTATTCCGTTCAACTCGCACTTACCCAGGTCATATCGCCACTGATATACTATCAGAAGGTTATGAGAAGCTTGGTGCTGGAGGAAAACTCAATTCTTTCATTCAAGAATCATCAAAGAAAGCCAAATTTATCGAGGCTATCGAGAAAGAAAAGAAAAGGATTATTACTGCTGAAACCACTGAGTCTTCATCTGTACATCCAAATCCAGCTCCATTACGTCCATCCTCCCGACTCGATTCTGAGTCCGCGTCCAAATCCGAGTCCGGGTCTGAGTCTGAGTCCAGTTCCGAGTCCAGGTCTGAGTTGAGCTCAAATCCCAGTAGCGAGGACACTAGTTCAGACAAAGAAGAGGTTCGACAAATGAATACAGACGGTAGTGAAATAGATGTTGAGCAAGAGGATGAGGAGATGGAAGTAATAGGCAGCGGTTGCGAAGACAATTGGTCAGACTATTAGGTATCGGAATGAGTTGGTAAATAAGCTTACCTACCCTCGAGCTCGTTTTGTTCTGACTGGACCCATATCAGCCATTGCAGATGCCATACTAGGTGGAATTGCCCTCATATTTGTCTTTCAAGGTTTACACATTGGCCTTTCTGGAAGATTTGTGACTTTGACAACAGGTAGAGGTGTAGGCGAAGGAGGTTGTGTGGGACTACTACGTGGAGAATCCGGTGTATCATTGGATGTAAATGTATTGCATGATTTCGCTTTTTTCGGACGTTTGTCCGGGTTTCGCTCCTCTGCCTGTTCTTGACGTCGCTTCTGCACGGTATCCTGAAAACTCGACAACAACCGCCAGAGAAAGTCTGACTTTGCCTCTCTGTACCGCCAGGAATGAGCTGTCAGAATCGAATTAAGTTCCTCCTGGTTGGATATGAGGAGAAATTTGTCAAGAATTACATTGATAAGAGAGTCGGGAAAGAAAGCTGCGATGGGATAGTTTGAGAGGTTAGGTTCAAATGGCTCAAACTCACTCCAGACAAGCTTTTGGAAATCGACTAGCCACATGCACATACTCTCCCGTTCCTGGTCGCTGATTTACGAGACCGAGATTCCTTAGGAGGAATAATAGTTGGAAGCCACTCTAGTTGGTTTG
Source organism: Dendrothele bispora CBS 962.96 (assembly GCA_004369135.1). Taxonomy (NCBI): domain Eukaryota; kingdom Fungi; phylum Basidiomycota; class Agaricomycetes; order Agaricales; genus Dendrothele; species Dendrothele bispora. The sequence goes on along the minus strand of ML179085.1, from coordinate 181,378 downwards.
CAGACTCTGGTGCAGTAAATGTGTACTTCTCGCCGTAACGAGTCACACACAATGCACAGTACACGAGGTGACCGGCAGCCTTGCAATCCAGACTGGCGATTTCCTCCGGCAGATTCCCATAATGAGTGTTGATATTTGCAGTATGACATATTGTTTCGGCTAGAAATGACGCGACTTCTTCATTCATGGTGATCTCGGAGTTTTTCTTCGTCTTTTTCTTTGTCTTGACAGTAGCAGTGTCACCTCAACAGCCTGTAAGTGTATAAGTGCAAATGCGACAACAAAAACAAGACCAATTTACTTTCTACAATGTCCTTAGCTATCTTCAAAGTTTTGACAGGCACCAATGCGATACCTCGACACAGAACGTCAGGACTATGTCCACATCAACCAGTGCCCTGCCAAAAGTCATCCAGTGTATCTGGGAAGCGAAATGCGATGCTGTCAAGAGGCTGTTGACGGTTGATTCCTTGCTGGATACTGGGTGTCCCAATGACAACTTGAAGGAACGGATCAGAATCTATGAGGTCGAATGTCTTGTGATTGTACTCGTCTGGACAGGTACTGTGGTACATTCGCATCCGGCGGAGACGGTTATATTGGGGAGGAATATGATCCCACAGAAACTCATAGATGGCATACGCCTCGGGGATAGTGTTGACGTGAATAATGGCTTTGCGACCGCTGCGCAGAATATCGAGTATTGCTGAGTACTTTGAAACACCCTTGATCTTCTTCAGGGGCTTGACAATGATCTTCATGTTGTAGCGCTCGTTTGAGCGTCGGCAGAGGTTGTAAGTAGTACCCATCATGCCCAACGCATGACACAGTGCATGTGTCGCATCACCTGGTGCACATGTAGCAGTAGTAGCAGCGATAGAGACAGAATCAGGAAGGCAACCTTTAACAAAAGCACCAATGCTTTCAAAAGAAGGGCGGAAACCACTTGTACCCCAAGCACGGACCAGGTGAGCCTCATCAACAAGGAATAAGATAAGATTTGAACAGTAGGTTTTGTGCTGGATGATATGGCGCCACTTGGGCTCAGAGAGATGTTCGGGATCGATACAAATGAGATTCCACGACTTGCATTCACAGATTAAGGATTCAAGATCGATTTTCTTGATACGGTATTTGGATATTGTTTCATGACAGTACGAGAGGCCTTGAATTCCAAAGGCTGTTGCTTCGTGAATCTAGAAATTCAATATGCTCAATAAAAAGTTACTGAAAAGATCATAGAGTACGCACAATACTTGTTGCAAGCCCCTTCGTTGGTGTTATAACCATAACAACAGGATCTCTCTGTACTTTGAATGATGGATACGATGTTGGATTTGAGGAGAGCTCAAGATGGACAAGAATGGGAACAATGAATAAGGCAGACTTTCCTTCACCTGTAGCTGTAAATGCGATGAGGTTTTGACCGTCAAGCAGCAGGGGAATCCATTCGAGCTGAAAATCACAGAGGCCATTGGGCCATTGCGGTATGCAGGTTAAAACAACACTTTTGAGTGTTTCTGCGCTGTTGGGCTCGGTCCATTTGAGGTTAAGTGCCATCACGAGTAGAATTCTTGCGTCCAGTGTTGATATAACGAGTATGTCCGTAGATGTAGATGGTCAAACAAGCTTAGTCTCTAGAAAGAGAAGACACGCGTCACCTGTCCAGCCTGACGTGGGGACGGATTATGTCATCAAAAAGTACGGGCGCCAGCCCCCTGAACATAACTACCAGACTACATTCCATTCAAGAAGCTGAAAACGGTCATCATCTTGAAACAGCCAATTGAAAGCATAAATCTTGAGATCTCTCTCAAAGTCCTAGAATCTCAGTTAAGCACTAGACATCTTGTTATTTTATGATTAAAATATACCTTTAGTGCAGTGTTCTCATTGTAATTGAATTCATTCAAATCCAAAAAAAACTGCTTGCCAAATGCCATATGATACTTAGCCTCTGGGTCAGTATATGGTAATGGCTTGATTTGTGATTGCATCAGAGTGAGTTGTTTTTGAGCTGCCTCCTGATTATTTCTTTCTTGAATACCATGTAACAACATTGTTCGGTGATCATGTCAGGCTATTTGAACTTCATGGTCCTGTTTATTTGTCCTGTCGTAATAAGCTTTCACTTGTTGATGTTGACTTTCACCCTATATCTACATGATCAATTCTGGTAAGTAATATTTATGACTCTAGATAACTTATGATAGAAGTATCATAACTATCTGTCGTTCCAAAATATTTAATAGACTGGACAAAATCCCTGAACTTCTTTGCCTTTGGAGCCAATGCATTCTGTCTTGGGTTCCACTGATGTCTAGATGCTGCTTCCTTGGGTAATTTAACCATTGGATGCTTGTTAGCATTTTTGGTGAACTGATGCAATATATGTCTGAGGTCTGTCATGCTTGATTTGAAAAATTCAAGTGTGGAACCAGTATGTAATTGGAGATCAGCAAATGAATACCATGTCACTGATACAAAAAATAATTCCTACATCAGCTCCACCATTCCAATGTTGGTGAACAGCTCTTCAATACAAGGCATTGCACACTGTACATATTAATAAGTGTTTTGAAAGATAGAAAAAGAACAAACAATTATTATATTATTGTAATCCCGCTCTGCAAGTTTCTTCATTGCAGGTATATTATTGCGAAATTTCCGAACCACTCTTTTCTCAAAAGTGGGCACTTGTTGAAAACTGTATGAATGAGTTCTCATATAGATATTTAAATATAAAGATTAAAAGAACTTTTACTTACTGTTGATCCATCTTGGTAATTAAATCATTACTGCAAGTATAAAGAAGTCAAACAGATGCCGCAAAGATATCTTTCTCTTTTCTGGTGCTCCACATATGCAACATATCACTTGGATGCATTAAGAAATGATCAAAACCATACTTGTACAGTCACAAAGACCATGCATTCTATACTACGGTAAATAAAATAAATAAAAGCACCATTAATCAGAGACTTACCTGGATGGGTGTAAGTGACTCGCTATCAAGAATACTTTTAACTGCCATGCTTTCAACACCATAGCCTTTTTCAAAGATCAGTTCCTGTGCTTTTTGAATTTTCAATTGGTGATGTTTTAAATCATGACGTTGACGAGAGATTCACATTTTGAAGTCATTGACTGTTCCCAGTCTATGGATGTTGGACTTCTTGGCAAGACATCCTGGACAGAAACATTCGGCAATACATGCAGATTAGTAGAATCCTGTTTTGATAGTAAATATTTAGATTGAATGATTGTAAGTATCAAGCCTACTGATCCATATAGTCCGCCGAATACGTATAAAAATGAGGGAAAAACCTTCAAACTTTTCTATATGCACACTTCTCAAAAAATCCATGCTGGTGTGCATGAACAAACTTGTCATTCATAAGTAATGCTCAGACAGCCTGCATGATCTCTTTTTTCAGAAACCGGAGAATCCCTGCTGAAGGAATTTCACCTATTTTTTTATAATGTTCAGCACCAATAACATCCGGAAGCTTAAATCCAAGTTATAGAACAATTGGTCACAAATAAAAGAATTATTATTACTTATGGATGGGATATACACCAAATGATTGGCAGTGAATGCACTTCTATTACATCGGATGTACTTGGACAAGTTACTGATATAAATGTAAATGGGCCATAGTGAAGCTGTTCCAAATTGAGCTAGATGTGTTGAGTCGGACCAAACCATTACCCAAATGACTATGTTTTCCACCTCCTCTTCTCCAGATACAGATTCTGATATGCTTTCATAGACTGTCTGCTCAAATTCAGCAGCACAATCAGATGCATAGGCTTCTCCATATACACACATAGCAGGTTGTTCTGGATTGGGCTTCCAGAACTGCTTGAAAGCTTTGAGGTGAAAGTTATCAAACATTTGGCTCTGACAAGATGAACATATGATTTCTACGAGACTTCAATGTCCTACATTGAGTAAGAGCCTTGGTGCTTTATCCTCAGATCCCCATGAATGGCCAGTACATGGCATAGAGACTTGAATCGTGTCTTTTGTCTAGTTATTCAAGTATGAAGTGGGAAAGGGGGTGTTGTCGGTAGAAGATAAGTTTGTGATGTGATGAGTCTTGTATTGATTCATTCGTTTGTATTCCTTTTCTGCTCAGAAGTTGGATAGATCATCATGTTGAATTACCTTATGAACCAAGGGTATCTAGAGTGGCAGCAGAGGTAGTTGAAAAGGTATAGCTCCAGTCTACTAGGCCAAATGTTGAAAAATTGTTAAATGGATTGCGTGAATTTTTATTTTGATTCAAAGATGGGAAATGGGGTAATGAAGTGTGTTCAGAAGAGGCAGGGCCAAAAACTGTTTCAATATTGGCTTTTGAATTTGCAGATTCAAAATTTGGGGCATCTGCAACATCGTTGGTAGTTGTGACAGCATCAGGATCTTGAAAGGGTTTTCTATGTTGATAAATTCGAAATAGATTGTGGGCATTCATCTCTGTCCTGAAAACGTTAATTTCTTCAAGCTCAGGTTCAAGTTCAGTCTCTGTCATGTCTGCTTGAGGACTTGTCGGTAGAGGAAAAGAGAGGGATGGTAATGGACGTCGAGATTTTCTAGCTTTAGTGAGTGCAGACTGATTTGAGACTATAAAATCTTGGAATCTTGCAGGAACAATGCATCTGTCAGAAACAAGGTCTAAGATCAGTGAACCACCCAGGTCACACCAAAGTCAGGGCAATAGATAGATAGATAGGTGAGCAGCCAAGTGCCAGCTCATACAGTACAGACTACAGTGTGCAGTGTAGAGTCAAAGACGAAGTGGACAAGCTAGAGAACTATCTACAATGACCATCGGCATATATGACAAGTAATGAATAGCTAAGAGTGTCCATAGAGATATATATCAAAGAATGGAAGCAAGGAAGTATCTATCAAGGGAGAAGCTGATGGTAAGAATGGAAGAGAAGCTTGTGATATGAAGAATGGAAGATGATGATGGGAAATAATAGCGAAGTGATGGTAACAAGGAAATATATAGGGAAAGATAGGAGCTAAGAAAGAATAGGAGACTAAGACAAGGGAAATTCGTGACAGCATCTTCGTTTGGTAAGTTGTGTTTCCGGATTCAAATCGTGCTGAATATAAAGTTGAAAAGTCTGAATCTATTTACATTGGGCTATTATACCTGTACAGTTTTGTTCCTAACATTTCCTACATCATCCTCTTGACCCATTACCTCTCCTTCTATATCCTGTCCCATGACCCCTTCAACACCTGTTTCCATATTGTCAAGCCGCCCCCATAAGACAATGGACCCTCAGGCACCGTATTTGATTGTTCAAGGAGTTTTCGCCAATGTGGGGGTTTGGCAGGGTATGTACATAGTACCAGGTGGGGGCAATTTAAAGAGCTGAACTCAGGCCATTGGCAGTAGCAGCATTGAGCCAGAATGTTAGAACATGCACCCAAGTACCTAGTTTGGCCAAATAAAGTCAGGATTAAGAAAATTTAGTAGATCAATTCACTAGGAGGTCTCGATAGATTGCCTGCTGAGCAGATGGGCAGGCTATTCAATAGCTCACTAGATTGACAGGGTTTGAATTGGCGTTGACACCAGATTGCCGCCTTGAATATTGTAGAAGCTGATTAGGGTGATAAATTGGTATTGTCAGAAGCAGTTGGCAGGTATTGTGGTGAAAGGTTGTTGGGTAAATGAGTTTGGATTACTTGGGGGTTTGTTGGACAAACTTGATACAAAGAATATTGACGCTACTGTACTTTGAGAGAACTAATGGTTTAAATACTGAGGAGAGAAACCAAAAACATGGTAATGTAAATAATGGGAAATATTTAGTAGTATGTATAAAGTAGTGAGGGGAGTTGCAAGGTAACCATCTTTTAAGATGAGTTTGGTATTGATTGGGGAAAGTTGTATGTTTTGTTAGTAGTCCGAAGGTTCATGTAGGTCTCTGCCGTTGGTGGCAACCAATAGGAAAAGGAAAATTTTAAAGTCCAGTACTCAATGATTCAATTTATTTTGATTTGTAGAGATGGCAACCAGAGTCCTGTTAACACGCTTTGAATGTGTTTAAACGTGCATTTTTGCGTTTTTACGTTAATTAGTACTGTTCTAGAAACCTAATACATCAGGAAAAATACTTTTAGGCCATGGCACCCAAAGTATGCCCATGGAGTGTGCCATGGCATATTTTAAGTGCCATGGTAGTCCTGGGACTGTCCCAGGGTAGCCTGAGGCTGTCCTGGGCAGACCTGGGACAGCCTCAGGCTATCCTGAGACACTCCCAGGACCACCATGGCACTTAAAATATGCCATGGCACACTCCATGGGCATACTTTGGGTGCCATGGCCTAAAAGTATTTTTCCTGATGTAAAAGGTTCTAGAAGTAATCATAGGGCAAACGAGGACTATAGTGAGTCTCAAACTAATAGTCAAAGAATGATAGCAATATCCTCGTTGTCTAGAAGTATGGTCAGTGACTTCTAGAAAGTCTACGATTGAGATATGAACTCCACCCAAATCCTAGAACCTTTGAATCAAGTAAAACAACTACGGTACTGGTTCTAGAACCAAGTTGTTATAGCTTGTAGGACGAGTAAACTAGGTAGAACATAGAATCTCAATACTAGTACCCTTGCGAAGGTATTAGGAAGTTGACTAGACTATTGCACGTTCAATTCAAGAGAATAATAGTAATCTCTACCAAAGACAGAGTCAACAGCAGACTGCCCGAGAACGAATGGTTCGTCTCGAGGAGGTCCTCGACGTTGAGCATACTACCGGTTCTGTTGACAAAGATATAACCGGCTGAAAGTCTGGTTAAGTTTTGATACTAGAAAGAGAAAGAGCGTTACTTACAGCCAGCGTGAGCACTGAAGTTTGGGTCTCGAAGCATGGCATGATGCGGGAGTTTGGATCTAAGGATCTAGAAAAAATGTTAGAGAGAATGAAGAGTTTGTAGAGACTAAGACTTACACGAGTAGGGACACCAACAGGCGCAGTAAGCGCTTCCTCGTTAGTGCCATCCTGGACGTCAGGGTCCTCCTCGTTAGTGTCGGGACGTTCTAGAGCCGGAGGTTGTCGAGTTTTGGAAGTTCGGGGGTGGTGTCGAGTATGCTTTACGGTCTTGCCCTTCTGTTTAGGAGGAGATGGAGGACGTTCGGTGTCGGAAGCCTCTTCCTTGGATGCTTCTACTTCTTCCACTTCTTGTTCGGCAGTCCTTTCTCCTTCTTCCTCCTCTTCTTCTTTGGAATCTTCTTGAGTACCGTCGTCGATAAAGGAGCTCACAGAACGAGCTTTTGGCTTTGGACGAATTCTAGAGGTTGATGCGGGTTTGAGAGGAGATACAGGTCGATTCTAGAGCAATGGTTTAGACCAATATAAAACAAGAAGAAAGTAATGACTTACTTTGGGGCGAAGCTGACGTGTATTAGTTGGCTTCGGGGCATGCTGTTTGGCTTTCTAAAAAAAAAAGAAGAAGTCAAAATCAGTTATAGAATGCCATAGAGTAGTCCCTACCTTTGCAACTGGAGTCTCGTCGGGACTATCTTCAAGATGTTTGGACATTGCGGCTTCTTGGGCTTCACGTTCGAGGGCTTTGACCTCTCTAGAACGCTTAGTCAAGGGTTTGGCTACTGGGAGCAGCTTTTTGACGGTAATTGGAGGTAGGATTACAACTTGAGGCATGGACTTGGTTGAAATTTTGCGAGAAGTTGCGGCAGGAGGAGCATCGCAAGTAGTAAAAGAAGATGGTTTTTGCGGAGTAATCCCTGGAATGGCGCCAGCTTTGGTAGCGGGCTTCGTAGACTTAGGTGCAGGTGTCTAGAAGCAAGAGTAAATATTTAGTGAGCAACTTGGATCGAAAAAGTCGTCGAGAAGATCCATGGGATCACAAGGTGGCTCAGGAGGCAAATCTCGACCAAAATGGTCCTGATAAAAGGGCTAGCTTAAAAATCGAGTAAATCAGCTGAAGAGAAACACTTACATGGTGTTTGGACAGCGATCGGAGGCTATCTTTGCTGAGGAACCAGTCAGGAGTGTCGGACGCGTTGATATTGGCACGTGCATACTTGGACTTGATGTTCATAATGACCAAATGGAGGATGAAAATGGCAGCGAGAACCCAATGGGGGATGTGTTGAGTCGCCTCGAAGAGGAGACAGTTGACTAGCGGAGTGGCCTGTTGTATGAGATCTTTGTAGGCAGCTGGAGTTGTGGCGCAACCATTGACGTGATTGCTTTCGAACGGTGCCACAAGGGCGGTCAAACTGAGGGCGGCGCAAACCTGGTCGTCGGTGAGACTCATCTGGAACGGAGTTAGTAGGAATCAGTATGAGAAAAGGGAAGAAAGAAAGACGAAAAACTAAGTTTTTTTCTTTCCCTAGACCCTTATAAGACACGTCGCGTCTTAATTAATCAGTATGTAAGAAAACAAACTTTATTTACTGAATAAGAAACGACGGTGTGGCTCCATTTCTGTGAAGTATTACTTCACAAAAAGAAGCCTACAATTAGAACAAGACTTTTGTGAAAGGTCTGAAGGAATTCACATTCGGAAAAAGTCGGAATACGGAAAGTTTAGGGCATGATAGCACATAGGTGCATGCTTGAGCAAGCTAGCGGCAGCTTGGTATCATGAGAAACCTGGCCTAAAAAGGCGTGAACTTCTGTTTTGGTTAAGAGATTGGTTATCGACCTAATGATCGCTATTATAATACTGTACCTCGCTGACTGAGGGCGGTCCGAATTTTAGTGTGGGGGAGATAACGCGCTTTGAATGCGTTTAAACGTGCATTTTTGCGTTTTTATGTTAATTAGTACTGTTCTAGAAACCTAATAAAAGGTTCTAGAAGTAATCATAGGGCAAACGAGGACTATAGTGAGTCTCGAACTAATAGTCAAAGGATAATAGCAATATCCTCGTTGTCTAGAAGTATGGTCATGTCATGAACAGTGGTCTTAGGGGCTTTTATTTCCTTTTACGCACTTATTTCCATTCTTACATGTTGCCATTTCTTCATATTCACAGTCTTACATTTCATTCCATCAGATCCCTTAGCTCGGGAAAATTCCTTGCTATGACACTCCCAGGACCACCATGGCACTTAAAATATGCCATGGCACACTCCATGGGCATACTTTGGGTGCCATGGCCTAAAAGTATTTTTCCTGATGTAAAAGGTTCTAGAAGTAATCATAGGGCAAACGAGGACTATAGTGAGTCTCAAACTAATAGTCAAAGAATGATAGCAATATCCTCGTTGTCTAGAAGTATGGTCAGTGACTTCTAGAAAGTCTACGATTGAGATATGAACTCCACCCAAATCCTAGAACCTTTGAATCAAGTAAAACAACTACGGTACTGGTTCTAGAACCAAGTTGTTATAGCTTGTAAGACAAGTGAACTAGGTAGAACATAGAATCTCAATACTAGTACCCTTGCGAAGGTATTAGGAAGTTGACTAGACTATTGTGCGTTCAATTCAAGAGAATAATAGTAATCTCTACCAAAGACAGAGTCAACAGCAGACTCTAGATACTAAGGGACGACTCTAGAACAACGCTGGAATGTTGTGACTAAGGGACGACTCTAGAGCAACGCTGGAATGTTGTGACTAAGTCAGTCATAAGCCGATGTGGCGCAAGTGACGTAGACGCTTAACAGAGAGGATCGACAGTCTGAAAAGCCTATCAATCCGTTCGGAGACACGTTCCGACCCAGATCTGAACATTCTACCGAGATATCTGGGTTCTAGAAATCATGAGACTGCGTGATAAGTATGCACGAGGCTCTAGAACCTAAAGAGGGACATCCGACAGGGGGTAGTGGCGTTTGCCACACTTCTAGATATTAACGGACCGGTCAGTACTGCGGGTTGACACATGCAGCTGATAGGGAGAGTTGAGTCATATTGCAATTAACCAATAAGATCTCGAGATGAAGGGTTAGTAATGGGGCTGCAAGGCCGCCACTAATCTAGAGTTGATATTAAGGGGTGATTCAACTCACCGCCTGATAGTGGATACGGAGAAACCTCGACGTATCTAGAACAAATATACCCAAGCAAGTAGTAGACCTTAGGAAATTGTGGACTAGAACAATGCACAAATTACCTAGAATATACCGTTACTACCTGAGAATAGCAATAGGTGACCAGATGTCACTTAGATATATGTTTTTGTATTTTTCTTTTCTTTTTATTTTCTTGGACAGTATAAATACCATGTACAATAGCTCTAGAAGGACAAGGGGATATTGGCAGACAGCTCGCAGGAACTTCTCGTACTCTTACAGAAGCACCTGACTGCGACCTCTGTCACCAAGATCACCGAGAGTCCGAGATAACTCTATAAATTTATCATCGTTTTTGTGGCTTATATTAAGCGTTCTATCGAGTGATTTAAGTCATTTATCTTTGCTGGCCTTTTCTAGAGACCTATTCAGTTCTAGAACTGTTTTTGTTGGCTTGAGAGTTCTAGAACTTTCTGGTCACAATGTCTTAGTTGCCCAAGTGTGTAATTTAGGACGTAAAACTCAAAAGAAGTGAATTCAGTTTGCTCTTAACCCAAGTATGTTAGGTACAGAGCTGTTGCACCTTCATTGTTGTTCTAGACACTATACTAAAGTGTGAGAGGCCTTGCTCTTAACCCAAGTGTGTTAGGTACAGAGGAATAGCTCTTTAGTAACCAAATCCCATACCTTTTGATCTCGAAGTGAGAGTACTATTGGCACTTAGTGTGATTCTTCAATTAGAGACAGTTCTAGAAACACTAGACGTCTTCTAGGAAGCAGTTACCTTTGTTCTACAATATCTATAAACGGTTCCTACACTTAAGCACCACTCGCATAACCACCTGAACTAGGTTTTGGTCAAGAAACACTTATACATTGATTGTGGTTTTGTTTGATTCGTTCTAGAGTCATTACATTGTCCTTTTGGTGTTTTGTGGTTATACCGAAGTTTGAGCATTTTACTGTGAATCCGATTAAGCCCGACAGTCTGCCGAGAGGATGTGTTGTAACAGTTCCCCCCCATCAAGCCTGAGCCCTTGAGGGCTTGCAAGATGTCCTGCTCTGGCAACTGATGCAACAAGTCTCCGTTGATTGAGTTTTTGGTCGATAGTGAGCTGGTATAGATCGGAACCATGGTTGAAAAGGTTTGTCCCTTCTTTCGTCCTTGAGAAATTTTAGGAATATTTGTAGCAAAGGACCTAGGGACTAGGTTGTTTCAAGAAGAATGAATCGCTCTGCCACATTCATCTGCTCTAGGAGTCCCTGACCAACCGCCAATGGTGGTCGGACGAGCAGTACGATGAATATTCCAAGGCCAGACAACGTTGGTATAAAGAGGGGAATTCGTTGTCATTCATCGACATTCCAATCCACAGTCTTATCGCTCATATGAATCATGTTTCCCATTTTCCCAATCCTACTGGTTTTGTGCCCTTGTTGGAAGTTGGAGAAGACACAGGGTCCCCTGGAACTGGTCTTGAATATCCAGCTTCAAGGTATTCTGTTTTTCTCGGTTCTCCTGACTTACCCTCACTGACGTTTCACAGTACTGCCCCAGAATCGACGAAACCCCTGAGGTCTGATAGACGGGGACCTGGAGATACGGATGTGATGGAGGAGCTCCAGAGGGCAGTTGAGAGAAGTCAAGTCAGAGAAGAACTCGCAGGTCAGTTCCACTTGCGATCATTGCTACATCAAGTGTACTGATAATGCTTTCAGTCGAATGAATACTTTGAACAACGAGTTGATCTGGGTAAATGCTGAAAAGGGTGAGTTTTTTGATACCTCATATACGTTCTCTCTGGACTTTTTGGTGACCGTCATCCTAGGTATCCTTTTACAGCGTTTGTCGGATGTGTCCTTTCTAGGGATATGTATGATCCAAGGGAACCTGATTCCTTTGTTTGGTCACCTTTATCAGTTTGTTGACGAAGTGTTGTTGAAGATCTACAAAGCTACCACTCATGTGCGAGCTAACGAGGGTATCCCTGCCTTGGTCGCACTGGAGAGAGCTGTTGCCCATTTAGACAGGTGCTTTTCTTTTCTTCGTCGTCTTGAGGTAGCACCCGTAGTTGTGGATACTATGCATAGTTATTGATAAGTAACCACAACATGTTTTGCATAGTTACTGGTTAAGTCTCAGGCTATCATAATGCCTACCACCTATCAATGCGTAGTACTCTGCATTACTTCTTCATGGCTGTCATTCACCCCAACCGTTGAGTGAAGCCGTTATACGGCACCTCCTCAAGCTAAGCACATCATGCCGGTCGGATGGCAAGTCTAAGAAGACTTTCTCACGTGTAAGTGTCGCACGTGATCTGAAAGCAATGTATATAGTGAAAGGCCGACTTTCTCGTGTGTATTCCAAAAAAGACAAACCTGTAGCATGTGATATTTACAAAAGGTATACTAGTACTTCTTATTTAGGTGGTCCCTGACCCCGACATACTAGAAAGCTTGTGAGGAACAAAGACGTTTGGTGGGCAGATCATCCTCCGTATTTCCGGGAGCTTTGCGTTTAGGGGGTTTCCTGATATGCAATAATACAGTGAATGGCATGGCATGTGAGTCAAAGCAATTGAATACGTACTTCGCCGCTCTGTTCATACATCCCACCACCGGTGTTGCTCAGTTCTGACTCTCTCACTTCTGTCCCTGATTGCACACTCACTTTCAGAGCGTGCACATCTAATTCATGAGATGCACATTCATTTCTGAGGCCCACATATTCAACACAAAACCACCTCATTCATTCTGACTTAGAAAATTTTTGTAAAGAGATTACTAAAGTACTAAATGATTAAAGCTAATTTCTGTCATCATTTCAGCCAAAGTCACGGTAGTCATCTGAGGTTTTTAATTAGTACTGCTATGATTTGCACAAGTCATGGAAAGACTATACCAGACATCATAGCACTGCCAGTTGAGGACCCTTCACCGAAAAAACCATTCACGATATTGTCCCAAGACTGTCCAGATGCAAACATATCAGTATCCAGTACTAACTGGTTGTCAGGAATCCCAAACAATGGCATGGAGGAAGATTGATGACCGTAGAGGTCAGATGACATCGGACCAGGATTCATTGGTACTGAAATGACGAGGTCAAAATGATTTGTAACTAACGAAAAGTATAATGACTGACCAGATTGATAGAAGTTCGTAAGATTCATGTCCAATAGATCCAGCTGTTGAATACCTGGAGTAGAGAATCTTAGTAGAAATACGTTGATTAAGACGCAATACTCACCATTTGAAGAACCATGGTTTGAATCCATGTTCGACAGATTAAGCTGTGTAGCTGAGGATGCACCTTGATCAAGTGATCTTTTGTAAATACTAAAACTTAATTGAAGTTGCAATATAACACTTACGATTCGATGACTCTGAATAAATGGGTGCTGGGTTAGTCTCGAGAATCCAGACTGACGTTTCACACTGAGTATATGTGTGAAAGTAGTCTGGTGTTAATCTCGCAGGCGTCACGCCCACAGAAAATTATTAGCTAATCCCGCGTTCCCATGGTAGCTTTTCCCGAATCTCTCTTACTTCTGAACATACTTGCAAGCTTTCACATCAGTCTCATTGTATTTTTATCAAAGAATATCATCAAGAATATCAGGAAGCATTGATTCCAAACCAAAACCCCGCAAGAAATGGTTTACAGCAGCTGACGCAAATCCTACTTACTTATTCCAAGAACTGTCTCTAGCAACCTCTGGCTATCAGTGCTATCACCCATATTCAACACCCAAACATGTTTATCCAAGCCATATTTTTGACATAGAACCTCTAGGAGTTCTCTCTGTGCCTCAACATATTCAGACTTCCAAGCAAAACACCGGCCATCTGACACACCTCAAACTACCAATATTTCACTTGAGTCTTTCCAGAATAACTACTTGGTAACCTCCAATGACTCAACTAAACTCTCGGAACGCATTGGAAATGTGCTAGACAAAAAATGCGTGGTAAAAGAGCAAACCATTATGATGGTAAGAAGTAAAACACGTGTCTGTGCTGGGCATGTTTGTGGCAATGCCTCTCGGATTACCTAATAAATTTCTACTGCTGTTCCGCATCTGAGATAACCATAAGACTAGTGCTGGGTATGGACTGGCTGATTGACGTGCAGACTTGGCAGAACTTGAAGCACTTGGCACACATCCACTAGAGCTGGATTCCTCCCAAACAGATCGTCACGATGTTTTCTGTTTCCGAATGTCCGAAAGAGACTTTTTACAGTTAGCGATCTGCTGGTTTAGACAACTAACTTCTGCTTTCTTGCGAGCCACAGATGAATGTCGGGTTGCATTGCGAGTCATCCGATCGTAAATGGAGTTAGCGGGATTCTTGAGGATACCAGTTTTCTTGGACAATAGTAATTGTGCAGCAACCTCATTGTCAAGTTTACGTGCACTAAAAGAGATAAATCAGTTTTACGATAGAAAAAAAATATAATGAAGGGAATATACGATAAAATAGCTTCAACCAAAGACTTCTTTGTCCCAGTATGCTTGTTGGTAAAGCTATGCATATCCTTGTTGATATTGGTCGTCGAATTAGTAAGGACCCATGACTCGGCACTCATCTTTGAACAACACTGTATGATGCCTGAAAGTATGAAAGCCTGGAGCTTGTGATTCCACCAATCTACAAAGCACGAGTTGGTATAGTAATTATTAAATGTGACTGAAAGAACATACCACTGATTTTCTTGCTTTTTTTCTGTTTAACCCATTCGGTAAACTCGGAGATGGCTATTTTGGACTCGAGATAGGGAACATTCATGAGATGATTATATTCATCATTGGACACAAGCGAACGAAGGTCATGAACCCCTCTATGTGTGAATGTAACAGAGTCAGAACATGAACACTAAGTTATAAATAAAATTACCGTTTGAAATGCGTAATGCAAATCTTGGAGATATGCTTCATGATTTCCTCGGATGTGGGATCAAGGATTTTGCTATGTTCAGGTTCATTCAAAGCAACGAAGGAATCACCCATACCCTGGAGCTCAGCCAACTCCATATCTGTACCAACTGCCTGTATGTTCCCACCCTTTTGGAGTACATGAAAGCGGATTGGCTGACCAGTAATCATTCCGACATGCTTCTGAAGGCCATCGTAAATGGCCTTGTATGTAGCCTGATTTTTCCAGTTGAAATAAATGTGTCCGATGGTTACAGCTGCATTTATTGAGCATTAATACCAATACAAAAATGCTATCGCTCTGATCAGAACATACCAAAATTGATTCCACTAGCCCAAGTTGTTAGTTCATACTCATCAAATTCACCCTCAACCCGTTTGAAAGTACCATCGGACTCAAATTGGATTGTTTCATGAATCAAGGCAATCAGAGTGGGATTAAATGTGAATATAACCTTGGTACTGCTGTGAATCTCGATACCGTGAACATATCGCTCAGAAATGGGCAGTTCTTGATCGGCATCATACAGAGCGAGAGCACCTATGAATATAGTCAGAGGAGAGTAACTAATATTTAAATATATACAATCACAAACCTTCCAATCCATGTCCCTTTGGAAACATCTTGGCCTTTTCTTTATCAATAACTTTCTGCTGAGCACGTCAATTCCGAAGTCCAGGGTGAACATCCCCTAGTGACTTTCCCTGAAGTATAAGTTGCGTGCTTGGGGCTGCAGGGATATCAACACTTCGAAGTGGAAATGAACACAAGAGATAAATACCTTGTTCAACTAAACGGGCAGTTGTTCCCACTATTCCGGCAGCCTCAACACATCGACGGTAAAGCTCTTTTGCAGTCTTTGATGGCTTTGAAAGAGGGAGAGCAGGATGTGAGTGTGCGGGACCAACTTTATATATAATACATGCCATCTGTACGGTCTTGTCAGTAGGAACAAAAATCGTGCGGTAAGCTTTACACTTGTGTTTGACCATTTTACTGGAGCTGCCGTCGGGGTTGTGAGGATACTCTAGAGCACAAACCTTAGCTTCGAGTGGTTAAAAACTAGGAAAAATACTTTACTGCAGTTTCTGGAAGCTGTAAGTCCAACACGCGATGGTACAATCCGAGAACATGTGGACATGAGAGACTTGCCCTCAATGGGTGCAGATTCAAAGAGCTTAATGAGGAGCTCCTCATCAACTCCATTAGGAATGTTGTATGAACAATGATCGTCCCTCCAGTTGGGCTTCCATCCTGAACAGCTGACGAAATGCGTGCGGCCATCACGTCTCAGCCCATGCTGTAATACATTTCCAAATGTACAGGGGTTTTTTCCGCATCGGTGTTTGCAATTACCAAGGGGACAGGGAATTTTAGAAATAAATAAATAAATGGGATTATAGCATGCTATATTACCTTATTTAGGGTGAGGGTGCACTCTTTAACTGGAATTGCCTGTTTAATCAGTGTTTGAGGGGCAAATTTGTCATTGCAGCTAATATGAGCCATTTAGATTCTGATTGTCAACAAATGTAAACAACTTGACAAATATTGCTTTTAATACCCTTCCCAGCCCTAAAACCCTAACTTTAACACCCTAACCCTAACATCCCTAACCACCTAAGTAACTAGCTGCGGGGTACAGTCTGAATCCAGGGGGGGCAGTTTTACATATGACCTATCAGACCTCTATACTGTATCTGGTGTCTACTGAGTAATGAAGGTTCTATAGGGGTGCACAGATAAAATCTGACTTTACCCAAGTCATACTTATTCAACCAGGGAACTGTGGCTGCGGTAGGATTAACAAGTCTATCAAGCTACTATGTCCTATGTTGCCGGGTATGCATCTGTTCAATAATATGTTGCACAAAGTCTATTAAGATACAGTCAGATCTTATTAGCTATAGGATAACTCTAGTTATATCCACAGGAAGAAGGAAAACTTGAACATCGGGCTTGTCAGCTACAAGGTCCAATATCGGACTTAGCGAGAAAGAGCTTATAGGCTTAAATCGGACATAATGGATTGACGGAAGAGCTATTGCCATCTGACCGGACCAACATCTAGGTCTAATTGGTAACTAAAGGCATTTGCGGGAAGTTCTGATAACGGATACAGCAAAATCCGACAGGAACAGGAGCAGTAATTTTGCTTCCGTGGCTGATAAACACAAGACACGTAGTGGACACATAGAAAACGGATGCGTGGAGGCATCAACTAGCCAATCATAAGAACTGATTTTGAAGTGATCCGATGGAGTCATCCCGAATGCACGGAAAAATGGTGCTTTATCATGGGTGGAGTCATATGGTAGTAACGGATAGCCAGGGCCGGTTCAACACCAACACGTTAATCTGCTGTGTGTGACTAGACAACACCAAAACAAACACCACAAAGTGAGTCTGTAATACGATCTAGCAAGTTTGTTGTGCGAGTTGAAAGAACAGAACCCTACAAGGTCTTTGTAGCAATATAGGTAGTAGGTAAGTTCAAAGTTTCGTTGGTTTGGATGTGGGGTTCAAATATAGGCAGTCAATAGGTCAATTGGTCAAGTTCAAGGCAACACAATATGGGTCAAACAAATGTCAAATAACAAGGTCACAATTTCAATGGTCAAATAACAACACAAATCAATCAAAGGTCAAATAACACAATTTGTTCAATCAATATAGGGTGCTGAACCCGAAGGTAACAGACTTTGAATTCGATTTTTAGGTTTAGACGTTCTTGGAACTACAACTGGTACGATCAAGCTGGATACTTTATATCCGCAGAGAGATCAATATCACAGCTGCGTGTCCTCAGTACTAATCTACCTTTTCAACGCCAATCCTGGACCCTATTTATACTACTGTAAATAAGAAACTATTAAACTTGAGAGTCCGACAAAATATAATAAAGGAACTTTTTAAATGTCTTTGTCCATGCGCTAGTACCAAAACTGGGTATAGTCCTACTCAATATAGTACTCGGTCTGTGTATAATACTACACTGTTTCAGAATATTCACTCTCTACGCTGTAGTCGATCGTACTCGATCGCAACTGTTCAACCGTTCTTCACATTTGATTCTTTGGGTCACAATATCGGAACTTGTGGTCGCCCATTCTACAGCTTTGCGTCCGAGTTATGATATTCTCGATCTCCCGCAGTGTATCAGTAAGACATCAACCCATTCTAGACCCCAATATCTACAGCTTTTACCCCTTCGATCAAGGTGGCAACTCCGTTGTAAGGTAGAGGACATCCATCTTCGGCGGACGTCACGTGATGCTATGTCACATTACCATACTTGTCGATAAAATGCTTCAAAAATCATTAGATATTCATGTAGTAGACTTACATACTATTCCTGCCATGAAAATGTCTGAATATGCATCAAAATGAGCTCTGCTAGCTCTGATGTCAATTGATCAAGAATTGAAGACGGAGTATAGGTTATACTAATTACACATGTTATTTGCCTCAGCCGAAAGTGTTTTGGCTACTACAATCGTAAATCTCAATTTCGGCCATTCTCTTATATCTCAGGTTTATTCTAGAGTAAAATTGGATAACTTCATGGCAGGAATAGTCTTCACATGCTGTGAGGAATTTGTTAGAGATTTTTTATACTGAGTGCCGCCAAATCGGGTAGTGTCACACTAGATCACGTGACGTCCGACGAAGATGGATGTCCTCTACCTTACCCTTTATGTTGTCAATCATTGCCAATCTAATGGATGTTTTACAGAGGTAGGCGGTTATTATACACCTCCACGATCGGTCCTTCTAGATTTCCATTGATCTCAATTTGCATAGTTACTCCTAGCCCAGACGTAGTCTGTGATCAGTAAGTAGTTCGTTATGTGGCGCACTTTGTGGCAACTTGGCATCAAGCCAAAGGTTCGATTCCCGTTCGTAACATTTCCCCTTCCCTTAGGATCGTGACAATATATACAAGTCGAGCATCCGATATGCTGTTCCTCCCGATATCAGTAGTTACCAACATCAGTCCCAAGTCAATATCGAAGGTTTTTACAATCTCGAGACTAGCATAGGCCATAATAACCTTGAATCAATACTCATCCAAAGTCATTTCACCATATCTAGCTTTAGTAGCTATATCACACTTTGACTGACAGTTTAGGGTTCACTACAGTCCTCATATTCCCCTTAAAAGATACAATATCGGCACTTGTAGTCGCAATATTGACACTTAAAATGTGAGAATTTTCGCACAGCGTATTAACGTAGCAAAATCCGATCCAAAAAGGTTGACTCAACTTGACCTAATATTTTACATATGGATATGGACTCGAACGCACATATGTTAAAATCGGACTTTAGTTTTATTTTTGTTTTGCCTCTCAAATTACCATATAAAGTAAAAGAAAAATGTATATCTCTCGATCTCTCTACTGTCTACTGTTTCTGTATTTTTCTTGTGACTATCTCCCTCCTCATAGTATAAAAGGCCTGTATGTATATACCAGAAATTCAGATTACTCGCCAGATAGCACAATTTAAGTGTGACAGCGCTCGGGGACACTGTGGTCTACAGTTGATAGCAGTATAAACGTCCACGGTATTGCAAAGTCAGATTTAATCTCCGTCTTGTGTACTAGTCTCAGTGTTGTGATTGCACTTAATAAAGTTTCATTTCTCATACTTTTGCCTAGTTATTGTCTACAGTGACTTGACTAGTAAGGGTGAAAAGTACAGTTTCCAAATCAGCAGAGCGTTGCTGGTGGCTGGGCTTTTCAAAATTAGAGTTTCTTGGCAGTCGGCTTAGTGACAGCACTTTGCAGTTAAGGACTCTGAGTCTACCGAGACTATAATTACCGCAAACCTCATAGTGCTAGTGCCCGTGTGCATAGTATTACAACTTTCCGTTTATCCTACTTCCCCAAGTGTTGTAGTGTTAGACACCAATAAAATTTGTTTGATAAACCAAGCGTTGTGTGTTTGAGAACCTATTTTGACGAGTGTCAGATTTTATTTAAAATCGGACTTAGTGATTAGTTGAAGAATCAATCCGTTTCAAAGGAATCAGAGTTTATTTTGAAATACTCTACCTTGTCAATACACTTGATAAAGGATCCTATCTCTGAACCCCCCAAACTAACTTACATTGGTTTAACTTGCTTGACATAACTAGCCTTTGTGTTGTTTGTGTTGTGTGGTTGTGTGTGTGTTTTTGCGCACATAGCAGCTAGTGCTCTCTTAGCAAGTTTCCCCTGCGTTTTAACGGGCAATTCAAGCATCAATGAAGGTACGTGAAATTACATGATGACATGTTTTTTTGCTGTTAGATGCGTTTTCAGCAGTCAAACAAGAACTTGATGAACTCGACCTCAGTCATATACCCTCAACATTCCAACAACCGACTCCAAACACTCGGCTCATCCAAGAGAATGGCTGTGACTATACCCTGATTTTGGATTCAGATGATGAGTGCGAAACAGGAGATAATGAACATGTCAATTCTGATTGGCCAGAAGGTGAGCAATACAAATTTTTGAATATATTTGAGGCGTTTTTGAGGCGTTTTTGAGGCGTTTTTGCAGTCAAGGAAGAATTTGACGAGCCTAACCTGGACGATATATTTCTGCAATCCTAAGCTCCGGCTCCACGTACTCAGCTTCTTCAAGAAAATGACTGCGAGTATACACTCATTTTAGACTCAGACTCAGAGTCTGGCCTGCCTGAAGTTGATGATAATTGGGCTGATTTTGATGGGAAAGGTAGGCCGAATTGATCCATACCATTATACTGGGAACTGATGGTATTCTCTAGCCCCTTCAAGTTCTCAGGATGGATCATTTGACTGAGAGGAAGGCTACGGTGCTGATGAGGACCAAGCTATGGAACGTGACACAGCATGTTCTTCCCCCACTGCTGTTGGGTCAGATGCTGGTCTGGGTGAAGTAGGTGAGGATTTGGTGCTCGCTGGGAGTACTCCGAATACAGATGATGATGATGAAATCAGGTCTATTGATGGTGATGTGGGCGAGGAGTCTGGTTCTGAGGCAGGTTCAGATATCAATTCAGTTGATGGAGATGATGGTGAGATGGAGGAACGTTGGGTCCCATCGAATACCGTTTGGCTAGATGAAGGGATTCATTCAGAAGTTCTAGAGCCAGTCCGCAAAATGCAGATTACTGCGAAACGATGCCATGTTCAACGTGTCGAGAGGATAAAGGGTGGTTTGCCCTCCTATTTCCCTATTCCACAAGTCTCTACAGCTTTTTTGATTGATCTCACTGGTACTGAATGCGCCAAACTAACAGGAGAACCGGTTAATTGCCGACCATGTATGTTCTTAGTGTGTTCGACAATTGTACTTGGCTTAACATTGTTGTAGGAGCAGGAATCCTGGTACGGTGCAATCGGCAAGTCGGACAACAAGCCACAGCTCCCAATTTTCACTGGTACCATTGCCGTCGTAATCGCCAATACTGTGCGGGTGTGACTGCATGTGAACCCGTTGATCCAAGCTTCCTTCCAATTGAACGTTATGAGCTTGATCCTGATGCCTTCTGTGACCTAGTCGAAGCACAGATCAATTCTCATGTTCAGGAGGCAAGGACTGTTGAACAGAGAACTACCATGTATGTATTTAATTATCACCATTAATTCGGTAACTCACTTATTTTGGAGTTTCTTTCAAGTGGTAAACACTGGTGCTTGCCTCTCAAGGGACAACAACGGAAAGTCTTGCCTTGGAATACCAACCATGAAAAAATTTGCCAAGGTACGTTCGCTGTATTCCAGAGTCATATTGATTTAGAATTGATATTTTTCTCTGTTCTTACACTTAAAATGAGAGACGTGCACCAGATACAGTAATACATTTCCAAATGTACAGGGGTTTTTTCCGCATCGGCGTTTGCAATTACCAAGGGAAGGTCGCCCACCTATAGAGGTCTGATAGGTCACATGTAAAACTGCCCCCCCTGGATTCGGACTGTACCCCGCAGCTAGTTACTTAGGTGGTTAGGGATGTTAGGGTTAGGGTTAGGGTTAGGGTTAGGGTGTTAAAGTTAGGGTTTTAGGGCTGGGAAGGGTATTAAAAGCAATATTTGTCAAGTTGTTTACATTTGTTGACAATCAGAATCTAAATGGCTCATATTAGCTGCAATGACAAATTTGCCCCTCAAACACTGATTAAACAGGCAATTCCAGTTAAAGAGTGCACCCTCACCCTAAATAAGGTAATATAGCATGCTATAATCCCATTTATTTATTTATTTATTTCTAAAATTCCCTGTCCCCTTGGTAATTGCAAACACCAATGCGGAAAAAACCCCTGTACATTTGGAAATGTATTACAGCATGGGCTGCTTAAAACTACAAGATTCAACGCCACTGTAGCTTGAATCTGCTTTCAACGGCATTCAATCAAAGCTGGATATTCGGCAACCATTGAATCACCATCAACTTTCACAATCCGTCACAACCTAAAGTTCAGCACTACAATCTGAGATGCCGTGACTCTTCACATAAGATCCGATTTTCCAGAAGAGTGACTTCTGAACTTAATTGACACGTTCAGTCTGCATATTATGAATGTGAGCAAGTTTCCATAAAGCGATCACCGCCGTTTCTCGGGATTTGCTCAGCCATTCAGTAGACCCTGCTGGCAAAGTGATGGGATTTCGACGCAGTATACAAGCATGAAAATTCTAAGTCCCCATTTTCCCTTTCTTCCTTTCATACCGCCATGTCTTCTCCAAGCCCTCCCACCATTGACCGCGCAACGTACGAAGTCATTCGACTGCTCCATGCCCGATTCCGTCCTTACTTCAATTGAGGCGGCGTCCAGCCAAGGCAGATTCAAAAATCCGCCCTGCCGTTTTTCTTAGACAACGTCGCAGGTGCCATTCAGTTCCTCTCTCAAGTCGTCCAGCCCAACACTACGCTTCCCAAGCTCGTCATTGTTCTGTACCGAGAGTGTATCCGGACAATTTTTCTGTTGTGTACACTCAACCGGTTCCCAGTGCCACCATGGTGTCCTGCCTGGTCTAAAATCGATGAACTTGAGGACTTCCAAGTGCATATGCTATTGACAGCAACCTGACATCATACTAACCGTTATTTTTGTAGTGCTCTTGAGACCCAGTGGATGCACTGCCGTCCTTAAAACCCACTGTGGCTGCGCCACCGGTTAGTGCCACCAACTTATGTCTGACCTTTCCTGACTGTAGGAATCTGTTTTAGACCCCTCAACCACAAAATCTGACTCCGACCAATCCACCTCCATACTCGTTCATGCAAAACCCAAACCCTCCACAAAATACGCCTTTGCTGGCTTCTCCTGCTGGCTTTGGTCTTCCTCAGGCGGGTAGATCTTCAAGATCTGACCCTGCTACCCCTAAAGTATGTGAACCTTTCGTCCGATTGATCTGATCTGACTCTGATTTTAGGATCAGCCTTTTGGCCAACCTTCTCACCTACTTCGAAACATCGCAGGGACACCCGTTAACACGGTAAACCCTTTGACGCCCTCTGTACGTATTTCCTACCCTTGTTTTTCTTTATTGGATATTGGGCACTGATTTTATTGATCAATATAGTCCTCAAAAACCGTCCCCGCTACCCCAAAACTTTCAGCACCTCCCATCTCGACTTTGCCTACTACGGTCTCTCCCGCTACCACTCAGAAACGCGCGCATGCCTTCCTTTTGCCCCCAAAATCGACAACACCGACTCCGAATGCCGTGAGTATGGCATCTCTTGCACCATCGTCCCCTATCGCAGTAACTTTTTCTCCTATGGCCGACCAAGACGACCAATTGGTCAGTTCTTCACCGGAGTGACCCCTCGCAAGCTTGGTTCGCAAATCTGTGGCCAAGTTTCCAGTATCAGACCCAATCCGTTTGGGAACGTTCTTTGGGAAACAACGTAAACCTCCGGTCAAACCACCAGTTACCTGACCTCCAAGGTCTCCAACCCCTGAGCAAGCACCTCTGGCCTCTTCCTCGAAAGCACAAGGCAAGAAAAGGGCTCGTCCTGAGTCCGACTTTGATGTAGGACCAATGTCCGATGACCCTCCTTTGGAGCCTCCAAAAGTAAGTTTCACGCATCTCTTTCTTATTATTTAAGCACCTAATTCTGGACCTTTTTAGATCCCAACTATCCATTTGCCACCTCGGAAAAACTCCTCTCCCGAGATGATCCAAGGTTGACAAACTCAACCATAAGTAACACATTTTCGAACTTTCCTCTGTTGAATCTGACGCTATTCCTTTTCTTAGTTCCACTCAGACCGCCGGTGCAGCGGAATCTGATTTTAGAGTCATCAAGAAACCCAAACTCGTTGAGGAAACCTCCGAGGACAACGCCAACGTCAATGGTTCTCATGATGAGAGCTCTGAGCCCGGACCTGAGCCAAAGACGTCCAAGAGCAAGAAGGCTAAGAAGGGATCCAAGAAGAAGAGCGCGGCCAAACCGACCACTCCTGCCGTCCATAGACAACAACAAGAGTGCTATCGCAACGCCACTTTTACAGGTCTAGCTTGGTCCAAAGATCTGCAGCTCCCGGTAATTGACAATGCAGAGGCCTTTAAGCACTTTGAGACCTCCCTGGTCCAAGTAAGATCTCTTCTTTATATCAGATTTTACTTCACTAAATCCAACTCTATTCTAGATTACTCCAGTCCCACAATCTCATACCAGCGAGTCTCAAACCTTTCGTGCGTCCAAGATCGACATTCCCGATGGCTTTATCCTTTCTTCCGAGCTGCCTGGGTTCATCTCAATCGACATTCTGAAGAAGATGAATTTCAGTGCACACACCAATCGCATGTCTTGCTGCTCTTGCTTTAAGGGGACTGTCTTCCTTCTCACTACTATCTTTTCTTTTCACTATTTTTCTCATCTCCTTCCATTTGACTTATAGTCACATTCCCTTTCACTGCACATCCTTGAGTCCTTGCTTCTCAGATTCTGTTGGACTTACATCTTCCTTTCCTCAGACCTTTAGGTTTCTCATCAGTCATCATTTGTGTGACAAGAGATTTAGAGTGATGTGACACTGAGTCTCAGTGTCACATCACTCAAGTGACTCACATGACTTGTGACACTGAGACTCAGTGTGACTTTACCTAATCCTGTATAGTATTAGTCACTTGTTCTCATGCCTTCCACATAGACAGTGCATCCTGTAGGTAGGATCCCTTGAGCTTTTTCTCTTTGGATCCCCTCCTGCAGGTCAGTAGTTGTTTACTTGTCTTGTATCTATCTCATTATATATTCTCTTTGGATCCCCTCCTGCAGTTGTTGAGTGTATTCCTCACCTAGCAGGTGTTGCCCTTACAGTTGCATCAGCCAGACGATGACCAAGGAGTATGAGGGACGAGGACTTGGCGAGAAGTGTGTAAACTGTCACACCGGTTCTTGTTCGACCCATGGCGGACACATCCGTCAAGAACTCCAATCGATGGCTTCAAGCCGTCAAGTCCTTGAGTCGGCCCCTCGTAAGTAGTCCTTTTTCAATCTTTCTCATAATATCTGACTCTGACACCTTCTCCTTGTTCTAGTTATAGCTTCTCAGTTGAACCGGATGTTGATTCTACAGGAGAACATTGAGGCCGAACTCAACATGATGGATCTCCATGTCAAGCATTTCGAGTGTGAGCTGGTCATTCTGCGGGGTATGATGAGGGACATCCCAAGAGTCCTCTCAGAGTGGGACACGAGTTGCAAATACTTGCGGGTACCTGCAAGTACACTTGTGGGAAACTTGTGGGAAACTCCCACTCGCAGGTAGCAAGTACTCTTAAATAAAATTTCCACAAGTACAAGTTTGAATTTTGGGATTAGAAACTCGCAAGTACAAGTACTTGTGCCGCAAGTATTTGATGAGTGTGAGTATTGGTTCCTTGAACTCAATACTTGCGGAAAACTTGCGCAAGTAACTCACGAGTGCACTCGTGTCCCACTCTGAGTCTTCTGGCAGATCGAACAGGCTAATCTGCACTTCAACTGGACCGACAAGTTCCTCATGAAGCTCGCAGAGATTGCTGGATGGACCATGGCCCCGACTGTCGAAGACACAATGGCACTTGCAAGACAGCCAATGACTGAAATGATGCGGAGGTTCCACCCCATCTATCCCGACGTTGCCAGTAAGCTTATCCAACTCAATCTTCTTTATCCGATTTTACTGAATACAACTGACTATTTCCTCCTTTTCAGACATCGGTTGCTCTTGTTCTGCTGAGGAGGTAGCTTTTGAGGCTGAAGGAATGCAGTTGCAGTACCCTGATGAGGGTGCTGATTCCACATCTCAAGCTCTGGGGTCTCCTAGCAGTCGCTGGTGGGTCTGATTGGGTTTTCTTGGACAATTGCAAACATTTTATTTTGTTTTTGTACTTCATCGTCCCCCCCCATACATGTTTACAAAGCTGCCGTGTCCATACACTTGTAGTCTATTTTGATACATAGCTACTTGTTGTACTTTTATGTACTTTTATATTGTATCAACAATGTCATTCCTGTGTCCAAAGGACACTTTGCTGTTTCTTGACAGTCTGATGAGTGAGATTTTATGAATTAAATAGGTCAATCAATACCTCACAACTTTACGAAATTTTTGACTGTTTGACTTAGTTGAAATCTCCCTTCTGTCCATTTTTAGTATAAATTTCTCAAGATTCAATCCGTGGGAATCCAATTCAACTCCATCAGCTATCGATGCTTTTGGCTACTTCAGCCATAGTTGACTAGTTATTGCATGCAAAACTCGTCCTCCTTCTGAGTCCGTTTTTGCATAAGTACTTTTACTAGGTAAGCTGTTCTTATGACTTCTCTTATCCCGTCGACTGAGGACACCGGTCCGTTCTAATTTGACAATTTTGCTTCCATTATTCCTTTATCCTTCTCTTTTTGCGGCATTCTCATAGTCTGGTTTATTAGCCATAAGGTTGGATTTTGAAATCTACTGATAACAAAAATCGAAAAAATTTATTGTGCCAGTTCCTTGAATTTTTCCTAAGTTTTTTGTCACGCCATACTACACTATCTCCCGCAAACTAAAAATCACAACTGCCCTCAGTTGTTCGCTTAGGTTTGTAGCTCCACGTAGGCATGTAGAACAAAATCCGATTTAGTCAGACCCAGCCCGTGAGCTATAAAATCTGATCCAAAATCCATGAAGTCCTCATAGTTGTACTTCCACAATGCTTGCCAAACTGAATCCTCTAACTATTCTCATTATTTTTCTTGCCGTGGCCATCCCCTTGACCTATGTCGGACAACTTGCCATCAAAGCATGCTTTATTTCTCAAGGAGCTGTCAGAGGACGCGCAGGACCTGTCTCATCTTCTGACGAAAAAGAAGAGCCTGAAGATTATCGAAGCACAAGCAAAGGTTATCCTCGACAGATTGGTTAGTCTGATTTTAACTTTAGGACCGTTA
This sequence comes from Dendrothele bispora CBS 962.96, assembly GCA_004369135.1. Lineage (NCBI taxonomy): Eukaryota > Fungi > Basidiomycota > Agaricomycetes > Agaricales > Dendrothele > Dendrothele bispora. Next base: position 154,016 of record ML179085.1, on the reverse strand, counting down.
TAACCCATGCTAATTCAATCTTTTTCTCTTTTCAGGTCTCCATGACCCCGACTGATATTACAGCATCCTCGAACTCTGCAAGTGCGTTCTCTGTAATCAACGAGGCCATAACTACAGTCAATGCGGCGACCGCCATATCTGGGGTCAGCCACTTCAACCATCTCAAGAAGGCTCGAGACATCGTCCAATCAATCCAGCAAGACCACCTCAAGTCTCGAAAGAAGGTCATCATTTCCTTCAATGACTCGTTTCTTCATTATCCTAAATCCGTTTTTGAATATTCCAGACCTCTAAATCGAAGCAGGTTATCGAAGATGATGAAGACACGTCCGGAGAAGAAGATGTTGAAGTGGTGGAGAAGGAAGCAGCAACCAAAGCAAGTTTATATACCCTTTCAAACTCGCAACAAATCCCTTACTCATTCACATACAACACCACTAGGACAACAAGACTGTTACTTGCTCTGCTGCCGTGAAGTTCAAAAAGACCGTAAGTCAAACAGTCTGATATTAGACTATATCCAATTTTAACTAATGTCTCTTTTACTTCAACAGAAAGCCAACGATAAAGACAAGTCCACTCCCAAACCTACTGCCATCGTCGAGCAAGACGTACAAATGGCCAACAATACTAAAGGCAAAAATACCCCAGCTCACGCTGCCACTGTAAGCATCCCCTATTCTGACATTCCTGGCATGGATTCATCTTCAAAATCATATCTCGATGCTGAGTACTACCTCGCACAGGCTTCAAAAGCCACGAAGAGCACTCAACAGACTTGTACTCAGAACTCTTCAAAACGAGCTCGTGCCTCCGAGATCACCGATACTCATACTCCTGATTCTCATAAGTTGGATTTTCACAATCAGATTTTAATACATTTGATTCTATTGCTTCCTAGACGATGCCGAATGTACTTCCGGTACTCATGCCCACAAAGTCCTCGACGACGTAGCCATGCTGCCTTTCTCCGACATGAATAGTAAGAGCACCGACTCTCTGAAAGCCATTGCCAATTACTTAGCTTTGACTTCGGAACAGTCACTGTTCCAAATTCAGCGGGCCCGTCAGGACTACCTGTCGCATCAGGGTCAACGAGCAGCAGTGCTAGCAATCCTCCTGCAACAGTCACAAATTGCCAAGGATGCAGCAGAGGTTGCTCTAGGGGCAGAGGAGCACCAAGAGCTCGAGGGAGGTCCGTCTGGGTCAGAACCCCACCTCCTTATGGAAGTATCCTCCTAGAACACTACCATCCAGGCCGTTGGTACTAAATTTTAGGTAACCAATTCAGCCGCTGGCGTAGAATTCAACACTCTGCGCTTCTATAGGTGCCGCAAAGTCCGTTCTTCTTTACTCTACTCTCTATAAAATTTATAAAAGCACAAAAAAAAATGTACTAGTAGATAGCATACCGTTTCGGTATCAGCTATAGGCCTTCGTTGCCTCTGATTCATTGTGTACAATAAAATCTGATCTTCGTCTATAACTCTATAGTCCGATTTTAGTCTTCTTCTGATTCTCCATCAGAATCTTCTTCAGATTCATCATACCGCTTAGACTTCGGCATCTGATTAAATGCAAAGTCTTCATCCGCATTTTCTTCTAACTCTTCAGAGTCATCATCAATCATTCTCTCCAACTGTTTCTTAGACAAATCAATAAGTTCGTGAATATTTTCTGGCAACTCGATAGGTTCATAACGGGCATGATGAGGTAGTACCCTGAAGGCGCCAACCTTTCCTTTGAGTACAGAACCATTCATTTCCGCAATGATGTAAGATCCGCCTTTAGTCCTTCTGATAACTATCATAGGACCCTTATACCTAGGATACATCTTGCGATCCAGGTTCTTTTCTATAGACGTGTTTCTTGCTTGTACCAGAGTACCGGGTTTAAAATCGTAATCCTTGATGGTGTGAATATGATCTCTTTCGAATTGGCGGACTTGTTGCCGTTTATTCAGATCGACTTTCTCCATCATAGCTTGAACATGGTCCCTGTGCTTAGCTAACACTTGTGCACAGAATCCGATTAATTCAGCAGTAAATAGGATTTTACCAGGTACATCCACTAACCACGTAGATTCGATCAGATCTAAAGGTAAAATCGGTTCTGCGCCGGTAACCATAAAGTACGGTGAACAACTGAAACCTCTTCTTACAGTTACTCGATCAGACCATAGTACGTGTTTTAAGTACTACCACCACTTAGATATGTCTCCTCCTGTAGCTTTAACTAAAGCTTGTCTAACATCGAAGTATGCTCTTTCAATCTTTCCATTCGCTTGAGAATTATAAGGTGAGATTTTAATTCCTCTAATACCATACTTCTCTTCCAGCCACTTGAGAACCAGACGCATTTGAGGTGCATTGTCGCTGACTATTTCAGCTGGACAACCCCATCTGCATATAATATCTTCAAATAGCCATTCACCAATGCTTCTAGCATTATCTTTCCTTAAAGCTCTAGTCTCAGGCCAACTTGATAAAGCACAACGTCTGTGAACAATATATTTACAACCATTGCTCTTTGGTGAAATCTGCATTGCATCAGGAAAAATACTTTTAGGCCATGGCCTAAAAGTATTTTTCCTGATGTGTGTCTATGTGGATTTTACGAAACAGAGAAGGTGTAGTTGTAACCACAGGCAGAATTCTCAACATTCTCAGCTGTCTATCTTGGCAAGCTTGGCACGATTTTACATACCACTCTACATCTGAATGTAGTTCTGGCCACCAGAATCTCTTCTGTATGACTGCAGTAGTAGCAAAAACGCCTCTATGTCCAAGGTAATTGTGTGCTGAATGAAGCATTTCCATCCGTTTATTATAATCCATTACTACTAACAAAGGCATTCCTTCGTTCCTTCTGTATAATCAGTTTTTATCATCCACAAAATAGTCATTAGCTTGGGTTTTGAACCTTCGAACTTGTCTTGATTCCATTCCCTCAAGAACTTTTGACTCTGGATCCGATAACCACTCTCTGATTTTATATAGTCATTGATCCATGCTTATAGCTCTTTCCTTTCAGTGTGATTCCAAATAAGGATTCTTATTTTGCCATTCGCTATCATAGGTAGGTACGACATTGGTATATTGGCTGATTCCAATACCGCAATTCATAAAATCCGATTTTCCCCCTAAGCTTAGATTCATAAGAATATCCCTATATTCATCAATGCACTCCTGTAGATCATCCTCGAATTCATCAACTGATGTGGCAACTTCATTCAAATAGCCACCTCAATGATCTATATCATGCTTAAAATACTCGAAGTCTAAAGGTGTTTCCATAACGCCTTCACCCATTCTGAACTTCACAGGCTCACCATCGTCCTCATTATCTCTATCCTCAGGATCAAATTTTGGCATATAAGGCTGGACACCACTTTTTCTTCGTGACAAACCATCCGCCAGACTATGCTGCTTTCCTGGAATATGAATCAGAGTAAATTGATGCTTCCTAACCTGTTCTATCCATCTATTTATGGTAGCGTTAGGTCCAACACTAGGATTATCAAGCATCCCTTTAATATATCTAGCATCTGTTTCTACAGCCAGATTTCTACATCCATAAGTATGATAGTACGTTGCTTGTAAAGCCAGTTTTAAACCATACAACTCTCGCTTGACCTGTGAATAAGAAGCTTCCGTCTCATTCAATGTTATAGAACCAAACAAAGAATAGTGGCATTTCTTAGGATCCTCGGTATCTCTCTGATATAAGAAATATCCGACCGCAATGTAAGAGGTATCAACGACCAATACAACTTCACCAGGACTATTATAGTCAATTGGATCCGCTTTTGCTAGGGTATCCTTGATTGTTTGCATTGATTCATGTTGATTTTCTCCCCATTCAAACGGTGTGTCCAACCTAGTCAGTTTTTGTATAGGTGCCGCTCTTTCAGCGAAATTCCTTATAAACTGTCTAACCTGTCCACAGGTTCCCAGGAAACTTCTAACGTCTGTTAAATCTTTACAATCACCCCATGAAGTAATAGCTTCACATTTGTTGTGAGCCGGTTTTAAACCTTCATAAGTACATCTATGTCTGGCTACAATACCTTCTGGATTGCATAGGAAAGTTTTCTTTCTGGAAAATGTTCCACCACAATATCTCATTCTCTGCAATACCCGAATAACATTATTAAAATGTTCCCATACAAATCGATGTACATTCAGGTGCCCTGGCATAGTCTCATAAGATCCGTCTGGAAGCTCATATCTAGTAGCAGGTCCCCTGATTGGCACATCGTCAATATAAGGTCGGGTTATATGTGGCATCTCATCTTTCAATATGGTGCACACATCATCATGAAAAATAGGAACAGAATTAGTCCATCCCATAGGCAGTTTGACCAGTCTAAAGGCTCCATATGGTGTTTGAAAAGTAGTCAGATCTCTAGAATCTGCATCTATTCTTCTTTCATCATAGCCTACATATAGATCTAAAGTACCCACACATGCCCTTCCAGCAAAGTGGTTAGCCAACTCATAAGTAGCAGGAGGAACCCCTGAATGCTGAATTGTTACAGCATTTAATGGTTCCAGACTATGTACAATACGTAACTTTCCATCCTTCTTAGCCACACAGAACCATCTGGATCTGTAGGAAGAATTTGAAGGTTCATAAGTACCATTATCTATTTTTGCTTTTATCAGTTTGCATACTTCATCAAATATGCCTGGTGGAATAGGTATGTTTTTAAGAACCCAAGGGGTATGAGGTATTACTGGCAACACTACTGAAGGGAAGAAATCTTCTCTGAAATTTCCAGCTTCTTCAGGTGTCCAAGCAAACGCATCATTGTATTCCCTCATAATCCAATGTAACATCCGTTTTTCCGTAGCGGTCACATCAGGAAAAAGTCTTTCAGGCCTGGAGAGCATCTGGGCCTACCCTGGCATCCTTGTGGTACCATGGCTCCACAAGGGTGTCATGGCACACTCGCCTTGAGTCCAAAATTCCCTGGCATCCAAAGTAGCCCTAGGGTAGTCCTGGGGCAGCCCTGGGGTAGTCCTGGGATGGCCTGGGACAGTTCTGATAGTCTGCTCTAATTTATGCTATTAGATGGCAAATTTTCCTTTTCCAGTCACTCCTTCGTATAATAAACTTAATCAATTCAAGATATATTATGACAAGCTAATACAATGTACATAAGGTATCTGACTACAAACGGTATAAATACTGATAGTACAGGCATCAACAATGAGGATAAGGGAAAGAGATAAGGAAAACATGGGAATGATGAGGAGAAGAAAAAAAGACAACCAACGAAGCTGAGCTGGTACAAGGAAATGAGTATAAGGTTAGCAGGAGCAAAACACAAAACACAAAGGGAAGAACACATACCCAGTAACCCAGAACCAGTAATTATGATGACCCAACAGTGAAGAAGAACCAGGATACTCAACAGTGAGCAAAAGGGGATGAAGTCAGCAGGAGAGAGACAGCAGGAGAAGAGAACACACCCCAACCATAATGACTGAACAATTTGTATGAAACAATGACAGAGATAACATGTAGAGACCATGAACAGCTCCATGAAGCTTCTCAAAGGACATATAGACCCTTAGAGAATGGAAGGTGAGAGTGGACTTAGAAGGGATGATGAGTGTTAAGAGGAAGAAAGAAGAAAGAAGTGGGGAATTGACAAAGTTTTGAACATCATGTGACTTTTGAACATCACATGACTTATAGCTAAAAAGAAAGTGGAGACTCTATCTACGTCCTAGTTTCTTTAGACTGTCTTGTTGTTTCTCCCTCATTTACAATTCTTCCTCTGTACTTCTGATCTTCTATGCTTCCTGATCTTCTGATGCACAGACTCGTCACTCTATAGCTATTCAGTAGTATTCATGGACCTGTCCTTGTTCTCGCTGATATATATACTTGTCACTGTTGTAGGTAGTTCCCTAGCCTGTTCACTTCTGTCTACACTGTTCGATCACTTTCCAGCACTGTAGTGACCTCTCTGTTTAACCATAGCCCATAGGCTTTTTCCTGGGTTAGGGATAGATTAGAGATAGTTAGGGTTAGAGTTAGAGGTTAGGATTAGAGTAAGGGAAGCTTATTTTTGAAAAAAGAGGCTTGTAGGTGTAGCTTATGTAATTGTTTGTATCTGTTTAAAAATGGCTCAAACTGGCTCTGATGACAAATTTACCCTTACAACACCTGCAAAACAGACAAATTCAGTTCCCAATGGTCAAAGCACCCTAAATTAAGTAAAAAGACATCATTCTACCTTCAAAAACTTAATATTTTTCTTCAAGAATCTGGTCAACTTTTGCAAAAGTTGCTACTTTCATTGCTGACAAATCCTGACAAATTTGCAAAGCTTATACCTTCTCCACTACTTTTGCAAAAGCCGTGGTGACAATATACAGTAACTTTTGCTAAAGTATTACAGCATCAGCTGGATTTTCTGGCATTTTATTGACTACTACAGACGGCTTGGATTTGTTCGGCAGCTTTTCCTCCTGGACTGTTGCCTTGGTGCTGGCTCTAGTTGCTCTGCCACCTGGTCCATTCATCGAAATCACTCTTTTCCCGACACAACGCCAGCAAGGAAAGTGTCAAACTTTTCCCGAGATTCAAGAACCCCTCTCTGAAGAATTACATTGTCCTTCCTTTTGGCCTCCATTTCATCCATCCTCATTCTCATGTTTGCCAAATCATTGGTCAAAGAAACAATTGGACTTTCCATCACAGCATCATTAGCGTGAGCCCTACAATATTCCTCCTGGAGTTCCAACTCAGTAGAGTCAATATCCAATTCTAGGACGTTTTGAGACACTGCCCATCCTTTGTTTTTAGCATACTCCAAGATCTTATCTTTACGCGTTTCTCCTCCTCCACCTTGCGGAACAAATATTCCATCCTTGAAATATATTTTCTCTTGATCACCTCTCTTGATCCATCCTTTGTCCATGAAGTCATTGTAAAACTTGCAGTCCTTAATAACGTGAGTAGGATCGTCACACATAAAACATCTAAAATTGTTTTTAGTGAGTCGGACTCCTGGTGTGTTAGATTGGATATTGGCTAACTGATTAGGCGTTACACCATTATACTGTCCCTTTGCAGAGTTCTCAACGATCTTAGCAAGGGAGTTGAGTATACTCTCCTGCTTCTGCATTCTCTGTGACCACTCCTGGTGTTGAACTCCAAGATTATCATAAAGAATTTTCACGCCATTGGCAAGTTTCACAAGCTTTCCTTCATACTTGTTGCCATCCTTAGTTAGAGAAAGTAAGAGCTGCTCGGATTTTATATAATCCTTAGATGAGTTCGATTTTACTGAGCCCGAAGAACTGGGCGAAAAGTAGGATAATCCGATATGCTTTCTTGCCACAATTTTGGTCGCCTCCATTACTTCTTGTAAAGTGAATGGATCGTCAATCCTCCTCTTCCTAGCTTCATCTAATTGCATCTTAGCTCTGACTTCTCTAAACACTTCATCTATCAACTTGTCCTCCAATCCTCGACGATACAGCGTCACTGCATCTGAGTTGGATATAACCGGATTTTCCGGTCCCATCAGTTTACGAGCTTCAGTACTGAATGCCCGATTATACTGTAAAGCTTTATCCAAGCTTCCCAATGGTACAAGTCGATGTTCATTCACTATTTTCTCCAGTCGGATTTTAGATCCTTGGTTGGTAGCAACAGCCTCTGGAAAACAATCATGCAGGGCCGTCTTAAACTTGTCCCAATTGGATCCCTTAGCAGCTGGCAACTCTTCCATCTCCCTCTTAGTCTTCCGGTCCATCCATTTCAAGGCATAGTCGATCTTTGCACGCCCCTCAGTTACTCCATGTTGTGACAGAGTATCCTCGACGTCCTCGAGCCAATCAATGAGATCTTTAGGATCTTTCTTATTCCAGGTAGGTGGAGTTTTGCTAAACTTCTTCGGAATATCTTTATTTCTCAATTGGGTTAACACCTGGTCTGTGTAAAGTTCATCACAACCAGACTGTTGTTGGTCAGTTTGAGACTGAGGTTCGTCTCTCGACTGTCCCTGTTGAGCACTAGTTCCTTCTGCAGACATATTGCTAGGTAGACCGGTTTGTTGATCTAAATTGGTTATACTAGTAGGTGTTAAATCAGATATTGAGTCTGATCTTTCAGGCGTACTAAATAAAGGTCTCAGACTCTGACTTTGTCGATCAAGGTATTGATCTAATGAATCGTCGTCTAACGAGGTCGAACCTTGAACTGGTCCGATCTCAGGTGAAGAATCAGCGGGTAAAACTGTTTTCTTCTTTTTGTGAATTACTCTAACACAGTTCCGTTCCTCTTCGTTCAAGGGGTATGGTGCAACTGCTAACAATACGGGATTCAAATCAGAAGAACTCGGCAAGTATTGCGGTAAGTTCTCTAGATTCTCTAATCGATAATCAGCCGCCTTCTGGAAATTCTTTGTGCGTCTTGGGTCAGGAATTTTGCCCCAAGAAAGATATCAAAAACAAGTAATCGGTTTTTGATTTTTAAATGAACGGTTAGACTAAATACAATGTAAATTGTACTGAGTCAAAAGGAATTATTTCACTGTTGTATGTTCCAACAGTAAAGCTTTGTGTATTGAGACTAGAAAGAACTATTTCAAGAAAGTTTGATTTTTGATTCAAAATCTGATTTAAGTGATCGCGTCGAAACTATTGAAGTTTCAAGTGGAATTAGAGTCTGTCTCGTAGAACTCTACTGAAATTCTAAAATTATCTTTTACCCCTTGCAGTGGGCTCCAGATAAAACACAGGGGAAACTTGCTAAGAGAGCACTAGCTGCTATGTGCGTAAAAACACACACACAACCACACAACACAAACAACACAAAGGCTAGTTATGTCAAGCAAGTTAAACCAACGTAAGTTAGTTCGGGGGGTTCGGAGATAGGATCCTTTATCAAGTAACTTTAGAGTGTATTGACAAGGTAGAGTATATCAAAATAAACTCTGATTCCTTTGAAACGGATTGATTCTTCAACTAATCACTAAGTCTGATTTTAAATAAAATCCGACACTCATCAAAATAGGTTCTCAAACACACAACGCTTGGTTTATCAAACAAATTTTATTGGTGTCTAACACTACAACACTCAGGGAAGTAGGATAAACGGAAAGTTGTAATACTATGCACACGGGCACTAGCACTACAAGGTATGCGGTAATTATAGTCTCGGTAACTCAGAGTCCTTAACTGCAAAGTGCTGTCACTAAGCCGACCGCCAAGAAACTCTAATTTTGAAAAGCCCAGCCACCAGCAACGCTCTGCTGATTTGGAAACTGTACTTTTCACCCTTACTAGTCAAGTCACAGTAGACAATAACTAGGCAAAAGTATGAGAAATGAAACTTTATTAAGTGCAATCACAACACTGAGACTAGTACACAAGACGGAGATTAAATCTGACTTTGCAATACCGTGGACGTTTATACTGCTATCAACTGTAGACCACAGTGTCCCCGAGCGCTGTCACACTTAAATTGTGCTATCTGGCGAGTAATCTGAATTTCTGGTATATACATACAGGCCTTTTATACACGAGGAGGGAGATAGTCACAAGAAAAATACAGAAACAGTAGACAGTAGAGAGATCGAGAGATATACATTTTTCTTTTACTTTATATGGTAATTTGGGAGGCAAAACAAAAATAAAACTAAAGTCCAATTTTAACATATATGCGTTCGAGTCCATATCCGTATGTAAAATATTGTTAGGAACCGTGTCCGACACCAAGTCTGTAAGTGTCGAAAAGGGATATAGAATGGTTATATGAGCCCGAATGAATATCTGTACGGTTCTTCGGGCATGAAACCGCTGGGCAGAAGTGAATACTCCAGGTATCACAGGTGTGTTGATGGGAAACACAGAATGTTACGTCGTGTCCCAGTTAATTGGACCTAAAACAAAAAGGGTACCATTGCTAGTACTTACTGACAAGGTGAGCAAAATATCGGAACTGGGGTTGTAACTACGAGTATCTATGCTTAAATACTGTAGGTATTTTGTAAGTAAATAAATATAAAGAGACAAGTAAAGAAAATGATTCATAGCTACTCGGAATGACTCGGAATAACCCAGAATGACTCAGGAAAAGCTTGGGCAACACAGGTATTGATGCCGAGTGTAGGTATAATTGTGATTATGCCGAAAATGCGGTGTGCCGAAGTTATGAGTCAGTGGCTGAAAGTTACGACTCATAACAAATATTAGGTCAAGTTGAGTCAACCTTTTTGGATCGGATTTTGCTACGTGTCGGTGTTGAACCGGCCCTGGCTATCCGTTACTACCGTATGACTCCACCCAGTCGGACACCGGACGGAATCACCGTGGAAGTTGCGGTGCAACTTCCACAATGGAACCCGATAGGGAACCTCTCATGTCCTGTCCATTTTAATTACAACTTGTATAGAATTACTGTATATCCTTATAAATAGACAGGCTGATCTCGGACCTTTCCCTGGTTCACATGGGTGATGAATTACTAAGCAGCTCTTCAAGATTCTTTGACCACCAACATTGTTCCGCTTGTGTGGACCCAGGATGTGTATTTTTTTTTTTTTGGGAAACAATTCTGCCATGTATCTGGTTTGCAATAAGAGAGAATTATATTGATCTTGCCATCTATGATACCTATAATGTACTATACAAGAGATTTGTTGCAATACAAAAATGGAATGGCTATTGCCATCAACATGAGGCAAGAACACATGATGGACTTGTTAGGTCCATGTCAGGTTCCCTACGGGTTCCATTGCGGAAGTTGCGTTGCAACTTCCACGGTGATTCCGTCCGGTGTGATAAAGCACCATTTTTCCGTGCATCCGGGATGACTCCATCGGATCACTTCAAAATCAGTTCTTATGATTGGCTAGTTGATGCCTCCACGCATCCGTTTTCAACGTGTCCACTACGTGTCTATCTTTCCCCCTACGTGTCTTGTGTTTATCAGCCACAGAAGCAAAATTACTGCTCCTGTTCCTGTCAGATTTTGCTGTATCCGTTATCAGAACTTCCCGCAAATGCCTTTAGTTACCAATTAGACCTAGACGTCGGTCCGGTAATACACTGCAACTCAGCGTTACCACATAGGCCCATATTTTCGCGTTTTCAAAGAACATATATATGATTTAGTGATAATAAGTATATTATCACGTTGACAGAGGACTGAAGTGAGCCCAAACTGTCAGTCAGAGCGGAATACAGCTATGTTCCATAAGGATAGACTATTCTAAGTAGCTATGGCAGTCTGTATGGCTATCTAGCTATTACAAGTTGGTGTCTAAGTCATTCGTACATTGATTTCTCTATACTGGAGACTCTATCCAAGGCTACGATGCTTCTAAAGTGCTCGTACACTAAATTATCAAATTGCGATGACTCATGGCCGGTACAATGCGTATTCACGGGATCTCAAAGAACGTGTCAAAAAGATCGATTGTTATATTAGGAGGAACTCTGAATGCGACGGATAAGCTATTCCAATTAGGGTTAGCTGTATCCGGACTGAAAAGAACCTAACAAGTATGGGTACAGTACATGCCGACGAACGTGTCATGTGATAGTAATTACAATTACGCTATTTCACAACTACGTGTATAGGGGTCAAATGTGCACAAACCTTCAAGGAAAGGAATCGTGTGGGTTCCTGAGCATGTATTAAGATGGGAAGTGTTAAGAATCACTTCTAGTATGACTTGTGAAGCAAGAGAAACTGTTCTTTGCTAAATATACACAATCTAGCGTTGGAACGTTGAAGCAAGACCTCGGCTGGTATACTGACGCGTATACGCTGAAAAGACACAACTGGATGACAAGTACATCCGTCTCCGAATGCTAGTAGTTGCTATAGGGCATAGGTGTGCCTGGAATAGCTCCTTACAACTATATACCAAGATCTCTTAGATTTATTGTGTTTCTTTATTGTCTAGTGTCACATCCCTACTCAGTTCTCTATGTCTTGTTTCCTTATCTGTAAATATACGTTACCAGTATCAGTTTCTTTTTGTCTTTTATTGTATATTTACGCAGACATCGAACTGGGTATCTAGTACTGTAAAGTTTATAGCTAAATCATATAAATACCCACTGTAGTAGTAGTAGTACCCCAGAGTAGTACCAGATACACAACTGCGGATCCAAGTGTCTCTCAGAGCATATCTAAACGTCGCTTGCCTTGGCCAGTCACTAGTGTTGACAGGAATCTCTAAATAAAGATTGTATAAAGAAAGATTTTGTTTGAAGTTTTAAAAAAAGAAGTTTACCAGTATCTCAGAACTGTCTACCAACTATACTCTTAAGTTTAGCAGTAGCTCAGAACTGTCACCCCAGTATTGCAAAGAATTGGACGTGTTATTGGTCAATTTGTGACTTTGAAACCTTGAATCTGTATCTCAGCGAAGATTTAAATCGTACTTTTTACACTATTGCACACACACACACACACATTGGTTCATCCTTTGTACTAAGACCACAAAAGACCCTTTCTAAAGAAGTGTTCCATCACTCAAAAGCACTCGCATTATACTGTTTTGTGCTTGGTTTTCGGTGTTTTTGGTGTCTTTGTTCTATAGACACTTGATTCACTTACCACCACATTACCAGTCAGATGGCAATAGCTCTTCCGTCAATCCGTTACGTCCAATTTAAGCCTATAAGCTCTTTCTCGCTAAGTCCTATTGGACCTTGTAGCCGACAAGCGCGACGTTCAAGTTTTCCTTCTTCCTGTGGATATAACTAGAGTTATCCTATAGCTAATAAGATCTGACTGTATCTTAATAGACTTTGTGCAACATATTATTGAACAGATGCATATCCGGCAACATAGGATATAGTAGCTTGATAGACTTGTTAATCCTACCGCAGCCACAATTCTCTGGTTGAATAAGTACAACTTGGGTAAGGTCAGATTTTATCTGTGCACCTCTATAGGACCTTCATTACTCAGTAGATATACTAAGTTCCAGTACATATAGCTCTAGCTTTTGGTTAACAGCTTGGGAATAGCTATAACCCTCAGTTTCCCTCAGTATCCAGGCTCAAAACTATGTTATTAACATAATTAATATCGGATTTCGAGCCTAGAACCGCAAAATTGGCTCGTCAGCGGGCTTCTTGAATTGGTTGGAGTAGTTGTTGGGAGTGGTTAATCCTGTTTCCCTGAAAGCTTCCCTCGCACCGTCTATATCCAGTAGGCGTTTTATGACCTCGTTGAAAGTGTCGGGAATTCTTCCAGTCAACATGAGTCAGTCTCTAAGGTCCTTCTGTATTTTCAACAACAATCTCCAACGTTTGGCTGAATCATTGTACATTGTTTTTAAAGCAGCATCCTCGAACTTTACTAAAAAATCGGCAAATGATTCCCCGAACTGTTGTAGCACGTGCTCTAATGAGGTTTGGGCATGCAGCACTTTGTCATGTAAACCGAATAGCCTTCCAAACTCCTTCACAAACGTTGCCCATTCGTGCAGGGATGTGATCCATACATTCTCCATCTCTTGTTCTACTTGGTTTTGATAATATCTTGTAGCCGCACCTGTGAACCACAAAGAAGCATAGGTGACCCTAGATTGCTCTGTTGAATAGATGGTCAGTTTTGCGGAGAACATGTGATAACAGTCGCTAAGAAAAGGCCTCCATAACTCCCTATTACTCCCATCAAATGCGGTAGGTTTTCAAATCTCTAGCTTGGATTCTCTCGCAATTGCATTGCAAGGGTTTTTGCCTTCTTCCCTCGCCTTCAGTGCGTCAGTTACAAACGCTTCATGCGGTCTGGAGATTATGAGAATTGACAATCCAGAGTTGCCTGTTGGAGGTGGAGGGGGTGAGGGAGGCAGTGGTGGGGGAGGGGGAGGTCTGCTTGAAGGTTGTCCAGGAGGTAAAGAGGAATTCGATGGAGGTTGTTCCAAAGGTGCTGGTGGTTGAGACTGAGGTCTTCCAGGTGGAGGTGGTCCCGGTGGGGGATGACTGGATCCTAGAGTATTTGCTGCTTTCTTTTCCAATTCTCGTATTCTTCTGACATCCTCTTGTCCCTCCCCTGTACTTTTCCTAGATCCCTGTTGAGTGGTTTCGTGAAAGGTAGAGTATGGTTGATTCAAAGTCGTTTCACTCTCGGGGTTTGGACTTGGACTATCTGATCTTTGCGGGTCGACATTGGTTCTTTGAAACGGAGTATATTGGTTAGACAAAGGGGGCAATGAAGTCGTTCTTTGAGGAGTTTGGTACAATACTTCTTCATTTCCATTGGTCTCGTGACCTCCGGTTGTTGAAGCTGGTGCTTCCGGGCCTTGGTTGCTTTCCATCTTTTCTCCTTCCACGTCTTCCAAAATTTTGCATAGCCTTTTGCAGACTCGACACAAGTTCAGATCAGCAACATAGGCTTTTGGGAACAGAGTATACTTATATCCTGACGGTCGTATTTCTCCTGGTTTCAAACGGGATTGCGAAGGGGTTGCTTCCATATGGGAAAGTAAGTCTTTAGGTGTACCTCCTGATCCGCGTTCCTCTCTTGGTTTAGTCCCCAATGCCTCTTTGTCAGAGACCTTGTTATTGGATTGTTTTTGGTCCTGTACCCACTTCTTGTTATGAGTTGAACCAAACTCATACACCTAGCAACCATGCCGGACAGCCGCACAACCTGGATAGACTGGATATTATCAATCACATGAAACATCAGAGGTACATAGCATTAGTACTTAATTAGATCTAATTAGACCCAGTGGCACTATTGCTGGAAGAACATGTATAACCATATACAGCGCCGAGAATAGACACTAACGCGCTTTGAATGTGTTTAAGCATACATTTTTGGGTCTTTATGTTAATTAGTATTGTTCTAGAAACCTATTAAAGGTTCAAGAAGTAACCATAGGGCAAACGAGGACTATAGTGAGTCTTGAACTAATAGTCAAAGGATGTTAGCAATATCTTCTTTGTCTAGAAGTAAGGTCAGTGACTTCTAGAAGTCTACGATTGAGATAGAAGCTCCACCCAAATTCTAGAACCTTTGAATTGAGTAAAACGACTACGGTACTGGTTCTAGAACCAAGTTGTTATGACTTGTAGAACGAGCGAGCTAGGTAAAACATAGAATCTCAATACTAGTACCCTTGCAAAGGTATTAGGAAGTTGACTAGGCTATTGCACATTCAATTCAAGAGTAATAGTAATCTCTACCAAAGACAGAGCCAACAGTAGACTCTAGATACTAAGGGACTCTAGAGCAACGCTGGAACGTTGTGGCTAAGTCAGTCGTAAGTTGATATGGTGCAAGTGACATAGACACTTAACGAAGAGGATCGACAGTCTGAAAAGCCTATCAATCCATTCGGAGACACGTTCCAACCCAGATCTGAATATTCTACTGTGATATCCGGGTTTTAGAAATCATGAGACTGTGTGATAAGTATGCATAAGGCTCTAGAACCTAAATAGGGACATCCGACAGGAAGGAGTGGCGCTCCCCACACTTCTAGATATTAACGGACCAGTCAGTGCTGCGAGATGACACATGCAGCTGATAGGGAGAGTCAGGTCATATTGTGATTAACCAATAGGATCTCGAGATGACAGGTTAGTAATAGGCTTAGGTACAGAGGAATAGCTCTTTAGTAACCCAATCCAATACCTTTTGATCTTGAAGTGAGAGTACTATTGGCACTTAGTGTGATTCTTCAATTAGAGACAGTTCTAGAAACACTAGACATCTTCTAGAAAGCAGTTACCTTTGTTCTATAATATCTATAAACGGTTCCTACACTTAAGCACCACTTGCATAACCGCCTGAACTAGGTTTTGGTCAAGAAGCACTTATACATTGACTGGGGTTTTGTTGATTCGTTCTAGAATCATTACATTGTTCTTTTTGGTGTGTTGTGGTTATACCAAAGTTTAAGCATTTTATCGGCATCAAAACACTATTTCAGTTTTTCTCTTGCACGACTCTGAGTCCAACGTCCCATTTGTTTCTGACGAGGATATTTGCATGTCATCTCCTTCGTTACTTCCTTCCCTTTGTCCTCTCTCCCCTCCAAACCTGACCTTCTTTCCATCCCTCTTGAGACAATACCCAAAATGAAAAATCGTGCTTACGTCTACATCCCATCTTCGAAATCGTGGGGTAAACAGCGTGCTCGGGAACCGTCTCAATCTGAATCGGGCTCGGATAAAGAGTGACAGCCTGATTCAGATGCAACTCCGGTAAAGCGCCAGGCGTCCGAAGAATTGGTGCTTAAGTCCGCTAAAAAGCCAAAGCCCGGCTCCTTCAAGACGTCCTTGACCAAGGAACCTCGTAAGCCAAAAGGCGACCTAGTCACAGATCTCGACACGATTCGCGATTGGGTTTCCAAGCCCCTCCATAATACTCCTACCCATCACTTCCCATTCCCTGCTTACACCGACTCAGAAATCCTCCCATTGATTCCTTGGACCAGCAACGACGACCAGCAAATTCATCCTCTGTCTGCTTCGGAACAGGTGAATCATGTTTCAAACTACACAGCTCCGCAAATGAATATTTGTCCATGTCATATCCCTGCTTCTGTTCCATTTGTCATTGCTTCCATTACCTTTGTTCTAGATCACTAGCTTCCATACCTATTGATGTATCATTGTCTGATTGATACCTGTTGTCGTGCATCTTGACATCTCTTAGTTACATGATTATCATTCTATGGCTGTCCCATCATTGCTTCCTGATCTACCATTATTCTTCCTTTACATATATGCTTTGTAGCCTCGTAGATAGTTCCCTAGTCTGTCCACTTTGTCCCCTCAGTCCATACTGCTCAGCCTTGCCTCAGTACTATGTTGATATAGGCCCATTGTGGCTCTCTCACTCTCTATGCTATTGTTCTTGCTTCGTCTTCTGCTCCTGTGTGGTGGCCTGAGAGGCTCCCTAGTCCTTAGCTGAGCTGTTCCTGACAGTCCAATGGAAATGTGGCGGTCATCTACACCCTCCCCCGTTGTCTCAAATTGGTCTTTCTCATGAGTACGACATAATTTCTCCCTCTCTTGTACCCCCGGTGTTCTCTACCTTCTTCCACGTGATTGCAAGTTGTGCGTGCGACACGGATTTGTTTGCGCATACCCCAAGCTTGCTTGTTTCTCTTGGATTAATCCCAAGCCCAAGAAGAACCACCGATGCCTTGGGTGTCGCTGGAGGAGCCAAAAGTGTGTTTTGGAGGGAACTAGCCAACCACACCTTCGACCTCAGTGGGACGGTTATAAATTTATCCTGTTTCACGGTTGTCAGCCCTTTGGTAAGTTGTTGCTCTCTTGGTTGTTGCGATTTGCACAACTAATGCTTCTTTCTTGCCAGTCGCACCCATCGAAAACAACCTGACGCCCATGACACAGCAATGGTGTGACGTTGACACGGAGACGGATCGAGGGAATGCGGAAGCAGGACCATCAGGATCAACTTGAATCTTTTGAATATGATTAAATCTTGTAGAGGTAACCTCAATGGGATCTGCAGAGGTAAAAAAAAAAAAAGAGCGCCTTGACAACCATGTTGACCATCTTGATTTCTCCATGCACATAGCCCTTTTTGTGTAACTTCCCCAGCACTTGAACTATCTGCTGAAGCTGTTGTATAACAGCAAGGTCACATATGGTTTTGGTATGTGATCCATTATGACCCAACCAATCCAGTGGAAGCTGTTCAACTGCCCTGATTTTGAAGCAATACCCAAATCACCAGCAGCCCTGTGAGTGTGTCATGAACTAACCGGTCCGCCACCCTGCCACCATACTAGAAGCCACATTGCCTAACCAGGACAACTTATTTCCTATTCCGAAGTGCGATTATGCACGGGATCATTACTAATTGCACTTCTGAACACGGCATGCAACACGTTAGGGGCTGATCTCGTATGTGGCACTGAGACTTGGTTGATCGCAGGGGTTGATGGGTGACACAGGGATGATCAGACATTATAGGTAGCGGAGAGGAGGAGGCATTATAGCCGTTAGGAGTATACTCCTTTACTTTACAGTATATATACCTTGTATAAGTATCGGTACTAGTTAGAATCCAATCTTAGTTGTCATAGGGCATATTGTTCCATTGATCCTACTTTCCTGGTAGGCGACGACTTGCTTATTCACATCACTCTCGTTGTCGACTCAGCTCCGTAGGCTGTCTATCTTGCGATTCTCCTTGGTTTCCATACTAGTTTCATTCTTCTAGCTTCTAGGCTCGTAGTCTGAGTCGCCAACACTGGGTTCCTGGTTCCTCGTAGCTGTGGCTATCGTTATTTGCACGAATCGCAGTCGGATATAGGCTCATATCGACTAGTCGCAGTACTCTAGAGGCTTAGAGGGTCAGGTTCTATTGCACAATTGCTGTCACTCCCCAACAGGTTGCCTAGGATAGCCAGGGGTGCATTGCTTTTAGGTCAGGTCGTGACAGTAGATTGGATTCTCCTTACTGTTCAGGAGTGTCGATTGTGCACTGTTGTTGTGTTCCCCTATTCTCATTCATTGATCAAAGTCTCACCAACATTCACTTATCGCTTTACCGGACACATTTATTGTGATTTGCATTCATTTTCAGTATCAAGCTCTCCTATTATAACACAAGACTTGTTGTCTAACGGACGAGTACTCATCCCCTACTTGACTCATTCACTTTGTATACGAGCACTCATATTCACTATCGAACTCAAAATCTATACTCTTGGGATCTAGCTCTAGAGACTGAAGGAACCTCTAATGGACTGCGATTTATCATATGCAATGGCTATAGGAGCCATAATTTTGATACTCACATTTTGGATGACCTGTGCCAAGGCGGCACTACTTGTATTTGTTGTGATTCGCAACCTCATGCAACCTATTCTCGTAGTCGCATATGATTATGCGCTACTCTCTAGAAACTATGTCTTGCATCATATCTTGACATTCGCATGGAATTGCGGGTTGTTTTTGGCTTTAGATATCCTGTCACCAAGAATGAGGCAATCACCTATCCAATACTGAATCTTACACCAAAAGCTGGTAATCGCATCCATCATTCATCATTTCCGACAAACATCTACTTTGAAACTGGACCTCATTGAGAGGTATTCCATATCGCAAAAGGATTTGATGCTCTCACTCGAGGAAATTCTTAATGAAGAATACTCCAAAGTGTTGCAATGGATCCTTGCGAATCGGAAGAGTGAGGAAGCATTAAACGAGTTATTTCGCAAGCGGAATGTAGTCCAATATGTTAAGACAAAACAGGAAGCACATAGAAGAACTGTGAATAAAGCTCCCACCCAGTTTGGAGATGGAATCGCACCACAGGGACTATCCTATGAAGAATATATGGGAGTCCTAGCAGATGAATATAATATGCAGTTGGGCCCACTATCAATATTAAGGCCATGGTTTGCAGCTGAACGGATGAAGGTGTTCTGCGATCAGGTTTCGGATCTGGAAAGAAGGTGGTTCGAAGGTACTCTTATGATGGAGGAATATACCTCGGAGGCTAAACGGATTAGAGATTTGGTCAATATCCATCTTGGGAATGATGGACACACAGATCTAGATTGGTTAAAACACTGCCTTTTGAATCTGGAGAATCTGGTGGGAGGTTTAGGTGGATCTGGGAGATTTGTTAGGAAGTTGTAGACTGTGTGATTTAGCCAGTACTACTTGTGATTCACAAGAATCGCACATTGGAAACACTTCGGACTTAGGATTTTGGCTTTAGGACACCCGCGCTGATAGTCGACTTATCCTCCAATGTTGAAACACCTTGAGCCACGAACATTGGAGTTGATTTGTGACTTTGGTCTACTCTTTGGAGCATATGGACCTTTTTGGATAAAGATTCAAGATTGAATCTCATTTTCTCACATTCAGAATCTTTTCACACACAAGTTTGAAAATACGAGTTGCATATGGCGACATTCAAGACAATACATTTTGCAACTAGAATTGCAAAAGATTGCTATGCTATGATATACACACCCATTAAGGTTTTGCTGGTTGATTTTGATTAGAACAGCAATGCTGAGAAAGTGAGGGAGGTACTCTTTGAAACCAGAATCAGTGAGAGCTAGAGTCATCACCTGTCAGGATGACCTTGACATGATGAACATTATGTTTGCAACTTAGTTTTTTTGTCATTGTTCAAATAACAATTCAGGTCTGGACTATGAAGTTCCCAGCGAGATTGACTTTCATCAGAAGTGTTTATCTCTTGAATCAACCATCCAATGTTTACACTGGGGGCTCAAACCCTGAGCCTTGATTGAATGCTTGGAGGTTTACAACTATTTGCAAAATAAATAAGACTTCCAGTTTCAATACATTTGTGTATATATACATAAACAAAAGAGACATGTCAGAAATTCTTTCACTTCCTTCATTTCCTTTGCTCATCTCCTGCCTTTAACTGTGTCATAAATTTTCTCTGTCTCTATCTCCTCTGCTGCTCATCACTAAAGTTAGGATTAGCCACAACACAGGCCGAAGCCCAGATACATTCTGCGGATTGAGATAGTGCTAATTACATAGGTAGTTAACTACTGTACATAACTCTAATAATAGGGAGGGAGGGTCGGTGACGAAAAATACGTCCTAGAGGCTGGATCTACATCACATATCCAGAAGGGGGTGTCAGTACAGCTGTACAGGAGTGAAACTGCGTTGATAACGCACTGGGGGCGAGATATCCAACCAACAAACACAATAGGACAATGTTCTGAGTTAGGCTGATATCTGTACGCTCTGGGGTGTTCTAACACACTGTAGAGACGAGCTTACCAGCTACAGTGTACACAGAGTGAGCCAATAACAAAGCTGTACACTGTACTGTGACTGCAGACAGGTATAGAGTGATTAGAGCGGTCTAAACAAATGAAATGTGCTATGGATGCCCTCACCAGTCTTGCTTTCAATGGAGGGGAAGACAGAGAGATGAGGGAAGAAAGCAAGCAGCACCAGATCCTCTAATCTTCGTCCATCAGTGAGCCTCTGCTCACTCATGTGGCACCCACTGACTGGGTGAGATCCAGCTGATTCCAGGGCGGACCGGACACCAGTGTGGGTGCGGAAGACGAGAAACAAGTGTCCGGAGCGGTCCGGACCTTGCGAACAAGTCCAGGAACAAAGGGAGAACCAAATGGGGCGAAGTATCATAAAAGTCTTTCCAGATCAAGAGGAGAATAGTAGGTAAAAGTGTACATAGCGTCCACAGATATGGACCGATTAGGCCAGGAATTGAAGCTATCGTCGTTAAGAGTATTAACAGAAATTTGCGAACAGGGGAAGCCCTACATTGCGTTAGACCGAGCATAATACCGAAAATGAAAATGAAAGCTTTTTAGCCCGAGTTGAGAACAAAACACAAAACACGTCTCCATGATCCCAGATCATGGCCTGAAGGTGTGTGGGGGTCGTCAAGACTTTGTAATAATGTGAACAATATGTGATCGGGACAAGCGCATATATCGAACAGGAAATGTACAATGAACAAAAATAAGATGAAGTCAAACTAGACTGAGTTGAGAACATTTGCAACAATCTAGACAGGAGGTGCTATAAGTGTCCCAAGTATGTCTAGATTGTTGCAGGGGTATCTGTTGTGTGCAGAGGCCTCCAAAAACGCTCCCTACTCTTGGAGTCCACCTTCATGTCGATCAAAGTAACGATAAAGGTCCTTGAGGTAATGAAGGGCACCAGTAAGATATTTAGGTGCAGAAGGAATATGCCGAGAAGTGAAGGCAACATAACAAGATAGAGTAGAGGGAGTAGGATCAAGTGGAAGGTTATGAGAAGTGCAAAAGCGGATGTAATCCCTTGCACCTGTTGCATAATTAGAGCGAGTAGACTCCCCAATGGAGTGGACCTGAAGGTAATGGACCAGAGCATCCAATTCACTCAGATCCAGGGGAGGGCGGACAGACCTGCCATTCTGACGGGTCTGTCCACCCAGGGCATCTAAAAGGACTCTCTCCATTGCGCCGGCAGGAGCTCATCACGAGGTGGCTCAAATGTGCCAATGCGTTCGGAGGGAAACTGATGCTTGTAATCATCAAAAAGAAGAGTAGATCTGCTTGAATGTTATCTTTGCCAGGAATGTGACGGACATGCAAATCAATGCCTGTCTTCAGGATAATGTCTGCAATGGCAAGAAGAATGGAATTATGGGATGACTCGGAGGCATGCAGTGAGTTTAACACTTCAACTGAGTTGAGACTGTCAGAGTGTATGAGAACACGGCGTGGCAGGGATGAAAAGAGAGCAACATGATGCAGGAGACATAAAATTGCAAGAAGTTCACGAAAGAAGATGTCAACAATTGGCTTGGGATTAGGATTGAGCTGATAAACAAGACCATTACCAGCATAGACAAAAGCAAGTCCAGAATTACTGGCATCAGAGCCAACAAAGTCAGCCTGGGAATCATCCCAAGTTTGAGCATTAACAAAGCACACCCCAATGGCTGTCTGCAACATGTTGATAAACCAGGTCAAATCACGATAGACTTCACCATTGATGGGGATCCCAGCATACTGATGAGTCTTTCCACTCATTTTCTGATACATCTCAGTGAGACCAGGACAAGCCCGAGGCAACACATTGAGAGACCAGTTCAAAGAACCAGTCAAATGCTGCCAAACAGATAAAGCAGGTTTGCAGTTAGGAGTGGAAAGAAATGTGTTTATGTCAGAGACAAGAGCTTAAATATCAACCTCAATGTATGTAGCGTGGACTGAATCATGGGGTCAATGTGGAGAGACATGTAGCGTGGACTGAATCATGGGGTCAATGTGGAGAGACTTAGGTGGAGATGGAAGTGGAGGAGCATTATAGGTAGACAAAATACTTGGGGGAGTGATATCATTGGAAGAAGTAGATGACCATACATAGCCCTGTCTGAAACGAGGGATAGATGAAGTAGACAAAGAAGATTCCAGCTTGCACTTGGTACCAGCCGTACGTGTTCCCAATTGAGCCTTAAGAACTCTCTCTGCAGTTACAAGCTCGTCGTCTGGCAGAGAGGAGATCAAAGCAGGCTGAACTGTCTTTGGCTTTGTGCTGACTGCCACATTCACTGCAGATGCCATTAATCACCTTGAGGACACTTCTCACCTTTGCAGATTGATTTGGACCACTTGGAGGATGATGCTGCAGCTGGACCTTGAGAACACTTGACCAGCAGATGATGAAGAGGGAGATGCATGGATAAGCTCAGTGAGCAGAGGAAGGTGGAAGGTATCACTCTGATCCAGCTCAAATGGACTGCGAGCATAACACTCACAAACCTCTTTGTCAATCCAAATGGCACAAGCAGGATGTCATCATGCTAGCTTTGTAAGCAGTAAGCTCCTCTGTGCAATGTTTATAAATGATGATGACTGCAGCACACCAAGCATCATAGGTATGGAGCCACTGTGCCTCAGTAACAACAGCCAGCTTGCGAATAAGCTGATCAGAGTGCAACAGCTTGAGGTCACCGAGGAAGTTTTTAGGCTCATCATAAAATGCAACAGAGGAGGACTGGCCAATAGCACCATGGACTTTGTCAAAGCCAACATACTTGTCCTCCATCTGTGAAGTGACATGCAGAGAGTTGACTGACAGCCCACACTCTGTATTGGCAAAAGCTCATTGCAGTTCCCAGGTCTGGCAGAGGTGAGCAGAGAGCTGGTTGATCGAATTGAGCTCGGGGCAACTGCAATAGGTGATTCTGGGACTGAAGATGTGACAAGTGCTGGAGCAGTGACTGGAACAAAAGGAGCTGGTGGAGCAGGAGCATCACTGAAGCGAAAGTTGGCAGTGTTTTCAGTGTCATTAAGGACCAAATGAAGGCTTGCCCAGGCTGCTTCTTTGACCGCAGCATTCCAGTTGGAAATAGAAGAAGGAGAACGACGCTCTCGCATTTTTTTAACCCTTTCCAGCACAATTTGAGAGACCTGGTCAACATAGTCTCTTTCTTCCTCAGGGGAGCAGCTCGGGGATGAGCATAGAACTCCCTAACAAACAATTCCCTGGACTCGACTCAATCCACAAGCGATTGGAGCTTGTGGGTGAGCTCAGAAACATTCCCAGGAACAGGCAACACTTCAGGAGCGAGTGCAGCGCTGTTGGAACGTGGGGAGTGCGCTGGAGAGTGTAAAGAAGGGGTGGGTGATGGCTGATTGATCTGGGAAGGACCAGACAGGGTCTGGGAGCGAGGTAAAGGATGTTGAACTGCAGGGACAGGGATCGAAGCAGATTGAGTGATGGGTGCACCAGATGCTGGAGCAGCAAGATTGAGTTCATCAGCACCATCAATTTGACGAGGTTGAGACGATAAACAACAATGAGATCTGTACACTCTGGGGTGTTAGCAACGTTCTGACACACTGTAGAGATGAGCTTACCAGCTGCAGTGTACACAGAGTGAGCCAATAACAAAGCTGTACACTGTACTGTGACTGCAGACAGGTATAGAATGATGAGAGCGGTCTAAACAAATGAAATGCGCTATGGATGTCCTCACCAGTCTTGTTTTCAATGGAAGGGAAGAAAAGGAGATGCGCGATGAAAGCAAGCAGCAACCAGATCGTGTAATCTCCGTCCATCAATAGGCCTCATGTGGCACCTACTGATGGGATTATAGAGTCTGGTGACTGGGTGAGATCCAGCTGATTCTGGGGCGGACCGGACACCAGTGTGGGTGTGGAAGACAAGAAACAAGTGTCCGGAGCGGTCCGGACCTTGTGAACAAGTCCAGGAACAAAGGGAGAACCAAATGGGATGAGGGAGCGTGGGTGACAAAAAATATATTCTGGAGGCTGGATCTACATCGGACATCCAGAAGGGGGTGTTAGTACAGCTGTACAGGAGTGAGACTGCGTTGATAACGCACTGGGAGCGAGATATCCAACCAACAAACACAATAGGACAATGTTCTGAGGTGTTAGGCTGATATCTGTACGCTCTGGGGTGTTAGCAACGTTCTAACACACTGTAGAGACAAGCTTACCAGCTACAGTGTACACAGAGTGAGCCAAGAACAAAGCTGTACACTGTACTGTGACTGCAGACAGGTATAGAGTGATTAGAGCGGTCTAAACAAACGAAATGTGCTATGGATGTCCTCACCAGTCTTGCTTTCAATGGAGGGGAAGAAAGGGAGATGAGGGATGAAAGCAAGCAGCACCAGATCCTCTAATCTTCGTCCATCAGTAGGCCTCTGCTCACTCATGTGGCACCTACTGATGGGATAATCCTATAGGGTCTGATGACTGGGTGAGATCCAGCTGATTCTGGGGCAGACCTGTAAAATGCTTAAACTTTGGTATGCAGCAAGACACCAAAAAACAAAGTCTTGTCAGTTCTAGAACCATACCAACAAAAACCATGATCAAAGGTACAAGGGTGCGCGTGTCCAAACCTAGTTCAGGCTAGTAGTGCAAGTGGTGCTTAGGTGTAGGCGTTTATAAACACAATAGAGCAAGTTACACACTTTCTAGAAGTCAAACTATGAGTAGTCTTCGACATGAAGGCGGATTCCAAGGGTAGGGAGCGTTTTTGGAGGTCTCTGCACACAACAGATACCCCTGCAACAATCTAGACATACTTGGGACACTTATAGCACCTCCTGTCTAGATTGTTGCAAATGTTCTCAACTCAGTCTAGTTTGACTTCGTCTTATTTTCGTTCATTGTACATTTCCTGTTCGATATGTGCGCTTGTCCCGACCACATATCATTGTTCACATTATTACAAAGTGTTGACGACCCCCAGACACCTGCAGGTCATGATCTGGGGTCATAGAGACGTGTTTTGTGTTTTGTTCTCAACTCGAGCTGAAAAGCTTTCATTTTCATTTTCGATATTATGCTCGTTCTAGGGCAATGTAGGGCTTCCCCTGTTCACAGATTACTGTCAATTCTCTTAACAACGACAGGTTTAATTCTCGGCTTAATCGGTCCATATCTGCGGACGCTATGTACACTTTTACCTACCATTCTCCTTTTGATCTGATAAGACTTTTATGATACTTCGCCCCATTTGGTTCTCCCTTTGTTCCTGGACTTGTTCACAAGGTCCGGACCGCTCCGGACACTTGTTTCTCGTCTTCCGCACCCACACTGGTGTCCGGTCCGCCCCGGAATCAGCTGGATCTCACCCAGTCACCAGACCCTATAATCCCATCAGTGGGTGCCACATGAGTGAGCAGAGGCCTACTGATGGACGAAGATTAGAGGATCTGGAGCTGCTTGCTTTCTTCCCTCATCTCTCTGTCTTCCCCTCCATTGAAAGCAAGACTGGTGAGGACATCCATAGCGCATTTCATTTGTTTAGACCGCTCTAATCACTCTATACCTGTCTGCAGTCACAGTACAGTGTACAGCTTCGTTATTGGCTCACTCTGTGTACACTGTAGCTGGTAAGCTCGTCTCTACAGTGTGTTAGAACGTTGCTAACACCCCAGAGCGTACAGATATCAGCCTAACACCTCAGAACATCGTCCTATTGTGTTTGTTGGTTGGATATCTCGCTCCCAGTGCGTTATCAACGCAGTTTCACTCCTGTACAGCTGTACTGACACCCCCTTCTGGATATGTGATGTAGATCCAGCCTCTAGGACGTATTTTTCGTCACCGACCCTCCCTCCCTATTATTAGAGTTATGTACAGTAGTTAACTACCTATGTAATTAGCACTATCTCAATCTGCAGAATGTATCTGGGCTGTGTTGTGGCTAATCCTAACTTTAGTGATGAGCAGCAGAGGCAAGTATCTCAAGTGACTTATCACTTTGTTTGGGTATGCAATTACAGTTCTCTTACTTCGAGAATCGAAAAATGTAATTGAAAACAAAAGAATGGGGTTTCTAGAAGAAAACCTGAAAGCTATTCCTCTGTACCTAACACACTTGGGTTAAGAGCAAGGCTTCTCACACTCAGGAGACTCTGTAAGGCTAATGGCTTCGTCTTTAACACACTTGGGCCAAGATTCTACCAAGATACTTCTCAGAGGGTTGGAAGGATTACAGCTCTGTACCTAACACACCTGGGCTAAGAGCAAACTGGGTCACTTCCAGGGTTTTACGTCCTAAAGTACACACTTGGGCACTCAAGACGTTGTGACTAGACAGTTCAAACAAACTCTCAAGCCAACAAAACAGTTCTAGAACCAGCAATAGGCTTCTAGAAAAGGCCAGCAAAGTATAATGACTTAAATCACTCGATAAAACGCTCAAAATAAGCCGCAAAAGACGATCTTTATAGAGTTATCTCGGACTCTCAAAAGGTGAGGAATTGGTAGAGGACACAGTCAGGTGCTTCTGTAAGGGTACAAGAAGTTCCTGCGTGCTGTCTGCCAACTCCCTTCCCTTCTATTGTCCTTCCAGAGCTACTGGTACAGGTATTTATACTTCTAGAAACGTAAATCTGTGTGATATCTGGTCACATTTACCATACTCGGGTAGTAACAGGATATTCTAGGTAAGTCATGCATTGTTCTAGTCCGTAAAAACCTAATTTATACTACTTGCTTGGGTATATTTGTTCTAGAAACGGCGAAGTTTCTCCATATCCACTGTCAGGTGGTGAGTTGAATCACCCCTTAATTTCGACTCTAGATTAATGGCAGCCTTGAAGTCCATTACTAAACCTTCGTCTCAAGCCCTTATTGGTTAATTGCAATATGACTCGACTCACCCTATCAGCAACATGTGTCATCTCGCAGTACTGACTGGTCCGTCAATATCTAGAAGTGTGGTGAGCACTTCTTCCTGTCCGATGTCCTTATTTAGGTTCTAGAGCCTCATGCATACTTATCACACAGTCTCATGATTTCTAGAACCTGGATATCTTGGTAGAATATTCAGATCTTGGTCGGAACGTGTCTCCAAACGGATTGATAGGCTTTTCAGACTGTTGATCCTCTCCGATAAGTGTCTATGTCACTTGCGCCACATTGCCTTATGACTGACTTAGCCACAACGTTCCAGCGTTGTTCTAGAGCCATCCCTTAGTATCTAGAGTCTACTGCTGACTCTGTCTTTGGTAGAGATTACTATTACTCTCTTGAATTGAATGCGCTGATACGCCCTACAAAAACACCAAATAAGGCTTATTTTGTAGCGTAATAGTGAAATTTGCGGTAGAAAATGGTGAATAAAGGACTAGAGTGAGCCCGAACTGCTAGTTAAAGTGCTAATAACTAGAGAACGCGTTCAGATAATAAGGATAAATGTTCATGAATAGAGAATCAGCTTATTCTGGCCATTAGAACCAATGTATTTGAGTGCCGGTAGTGATATTCCATCCAAACCTATGTACTACCAGTCGAATGAGACTTGGTACTACCGTCACTACACTCTAGCACTATTAGTACAACTCAAGGGAACAGTTTCGAACGCGTCGAAGCCCCTATTCACGTCTGTACAATTTGGCTACTGAAACTATTGGTGATCTATAGTAAATGGAGTATGAACTTGATGTGATGATTAACGGATGCTTAGATTGTTGACTTCTCGACTATCTACCGGTTGGTTATTGACGCATTGATGTAGACTATTAGTAGTGCGATGACCGGTAGCAGGCTATTAGGTTTTTCATATACTATAACTAAAAGAAAGTGGTACAAGCTATATATCAATAGAATCCTGACAAGTCGACCTCTCGAACTATACTAGAGGGAGACTACCGTCACTACTATCTCGAATAGACGACCGACAGACGAACTACAGGCTGAGAATAGTGTCGACGGATGTAGATAACCCTATACCCAACGACCTACCGGTGCTGTACTCGTGGAGTACAAAGGTACTGCCGTCTCTCTAACCCTATACCCAAGTGAACGAGCTGAGTCATTGCGACCAAAGCATATGGCTACCATACCTCTATAGATGCGACTATCGGTCTATAGATCCAGACGTCGATATACTATATTTTAGATACCCTAATGGAAGGACTTGACTTATATAGTAGCCCTTGAATATTTCTTTTGTTTTATACGAATATTTTAGATACATTTTGTCGGACATATAAACAAAATCTGGTACTGTACAGTTTTAGCCACCAGTAGTATAAATACTGTAGGTTGGAGGCCCTACCGGCCCCAAGCAAAGTACGTCGAGTACACCGGTAGTGACCTTACTAGAGGATTGTTGCCGACGAATAGACAGAAAGCTTCTTATTTCCAAAGTTCACTCATCTGGAGTATAAGCAGAAAAACAAGTGGTTGTAATAATAAAGTGATTTCTGATAACAAGTTGTGTGTCTTGAATATTGAACCAAATTGAGTCTGTGTCTGTTTGTGATAGTGCTTGACATTGTGGTCTTCACTTATTTGATTGGACTTGTGATATTGTGGGCACTTGAGCCTTTAAACTTGTGTTTTGTCTGAATAGACTTTGTGAATTGCAATACTGTGAACTTGTGTGTGTGTTTTTGTGTCGAAGTTTTGAACCCCAAAGCTATACAAACCCCAAAAGTTCTACCGGTCAAGTACAAAACTTGAACCTAACCTCAACAGAATTATACAGTGATTTCGTCTCACTAGAACCAGCTCTTGCACTATCAAATTACGTGCATATAAATAAGTTTCTTTGGTTTTTGGGTGTTTTGGTTTTGTTTCTATAGCAGAGCCTTCACTTAGTTAGCCAGCTTATCATCTTTTTTGCCATCAACTTCTGTCTCGGTACCAGCATCCTCTCTCAAGCGGTCTATTACTACACTGATCTCCTCTAGTGCCAAGAAGACTTTTTTTTCTAGTACATCGCTCCTTGAATGGATTGGGGACCATGTTGGCATCTCCAGTCACACTCCCACCACAAAACAGCTCTGCTGGATTTGATCATACACCTGTTTGGAATGAGTAAGGCCATTACTCAGGCATTACAGAAGGAAAAGTTCTGGCTTACTCCAGCACAAGTTAACTCTCTACTTACCCTTTTGGAGCAAAAGGTGATGGTTGATATTTATCTGGGAGTTGCAATGAGTGGAGATGAGGATAGGAAAAACTGGGTTTGTATGAAGTTAGGTATTCCTATTAGTGGGTATAGACCTAGAATTGCATTAGTTTACAACCAATTCTAGTCTAAACCTGTCCTTGAATGTTCTGCAATCCAAGCTTGATAACTATCCCACATTTCTCTCACAATTTCCTCAAACTTTTCTCATGATTTCCTCACTGCGGAAAGTCGCTCTTGCCCATAGTGTGAGACTCTGCGAGTCCACAAACATCTCTGAGTGTCTCTACAAGCTCCGTGGTTGGATCTACATCAGATATCCAGAAGGGGGTGTTAGTACAGCTGTACAGGGGTGAGACTGTGTTGATAATACACTGAGAGCAAGATATCCAACCAACAAACACAATAGGACGATGTTCCGGAGTGTTAGGCTGATATCTGTACGCTCTGGGGTGTTAGCAACGCTCTGTAGAGACGAGCTTACCAGCTACAGTGTACACAGAGTGGGCCAATAACAAAGCTGTACACTGTACTGTGACTGCAGACAGGTATAGAGTGATTAGAGCGGTCTAAACAAATGAAATGTGCTATGGATGCCCTCACCAGTCTTGCTTTCAATGGAGGGAAGAAAAGGAGATGAGGAATGAAAGCAAGCAGCAACCAGATTCTCTAATCTTTGTCCATCAATAGGCTCACTCATGTGGCACCTACTGATGGGATTGTAGGGTCTGGTGACTGGGTGAGATCCAGCTGCATGCCTGTTGGACAGACAGGAAAATCTCCATTGTCTGTATGGTTTCAGGCTGCTGAACCTGCTGTGAAAGAGAACTTTCATTTTCTTCATCTACTTCAACATTGTACCATTGGTCAACTGTGTTATTGCCAAAAGCAACAGAAGGGTTTGCAGATGTGGAAGATAAGTTTACAGGTGCTGAGGATGGGTTTACAGGTGCTGGAGAAGAACCTGCAGATGATGAAGAACAGTTCTCAGGTGACAAAGAAGCTTGTGGGTTTGGAGTTGCTGTTAAATTTATAGTCTGTTTATAAAATAATTCAATTCCAGGAAAACATGAAAATTAAAGTGAATTGATTCATACCTTCTCTTTATCCTGGTCTGATGGTATCCCAGCAACATTGAGCTGAGCAGCAGTCCAATAGGTATTTTGATGAGTATCCAGTTCGACTGAGTTAGCATACTCTGCTTGCTTTTCAGTTGCCATTTCTAGATCACAGTTTCCTTTGGAAATGCCCTTAATACAAATTGAGGTAGCATCCTGTGAAATTAATCAGTCATATCATATGTGCATCAATATCAACCCTGTGGATTAGAAATATCATACTCAAGAATTTTTTACCTCAGTTGTTCATTATAAATCCACCATTCTATCCTTCCATTTTTAAGATTGACAGTTCTTCATGATCTTTCAAAATGAAGGCCACCAATCCAGTTACCATCCTTATAACAGGGTTTACAGGCCATTCTTTTCTTTTCTGGGCCTAATATATCTTCTTGTAACTTCCTCAATAGAACCTTTTCAGCAAGATCACTAGCAAAGAAACAGAATTTAATCAAAATAATACTCTCAAAAGATTTAGGTAAATTTAACAATACCTGCATTTTGACCAAGATTTGAGGGAAACAGCTCAATAACCCCTTATGCAAAGAATGTCACATAAAAAATTAAGAAATTTAAAGAAAAACTCACCAGTTGTTGGAGTTTTCATAGTACAAGCAAGGTCATGGAGTTTTTGAATCCCCTCTAAAGAGTTGTTCAAGACCATGCAAAAAATTTTGCCATGAGGTTGAGGTATCTTGGAATGGGCTGGGACTTGATAGAAAACTGAGCAGATGGCCTGTTTTTTCAATCAAGTTTCTTCCAGTCAGTGGAAATGGGAGGTCTCTGTTGAAGGGAATTCCATGAGTTCCAAGTGATTTGAGCAAGTATCTCAATAAGGTATAATGTATGTTCTTGCTGACTTAAGACAAAACATGTGACAGCAAAGAGCACAGTAATGTCATAGGCCCTCTGCAACACCCATGATATCACACATCATCTGCCAGCACATTGTTGCATTCTGCCACTTCCCATACTCTTCTCAATCTGCTTCACCTTTGCTCACTTTATGTGACTGGTCATGCTGCAAAAAAAATCAATTAGAACAGAAGGAGCTTGTGTTAACATGTCTGCAGTTGTCTCAAACTTGATACAGTGCATTGACTACAATACAAGTTAGACATTTTTCTAACTAGATACTTAGCAGTATAACATATCATAAACACATATATTGTAGTGACTACATTGATCAATCCACCTTTGAAAGTACTTTCCATGTCACACCCTGGCATGAAGTGTCTGACTTTTATCAACAGTGTCACATGCTTTTACCGCATCCCCTGAAGACCATACTATTGCAGCACAATGAGCCTCCGAGCAGGCTCCAGATAATAAATCTTGTCTTGTTGCCAACACTTTTTCAAGACCCTGTTCTCTTCAAGCATGAGCTTTAGCCATTGATACACAAAGCTTTCTTCATCACTTGTGAAGCTGGACTGTGCAGATTTCTGCACAAGCTTGGTAAGGGCTCTGGTAAACAGTGCAATATGTGTTCTGTACTGCCCAAAGGAGCTTCTGAACCATGGACATGTCCATCCAATGACATTGTTTGCGTGGATGATGATGTGTGCTCCAGTGAGTGTGGTAAGGTCTTGAATGGTTGGCTGCTGCCATACTGCAATGCAAGCCCTTTGATAACCACACCAACAACATGCACCTGAAACACTTCTTGATATGCTCCACCATATTCAGAAAAGTCATCCAAAATTTGTCTTTGGTCCCCATATCAGTTGTCAAGATAAGCATGGACACAATTATTACCAGATGTTGCAGCTGTAGTGGGAGGGACCAATACCCTTAAGAGGCTGGCAGCCACGGAACAGACCTGTCTGGAGCAAGCCACGGAACAGACCTGTCTGGAGCAATGACTGGATGCTGGCAAGGATGATGGCTTGCACATGGGTGACAAGGGATTGTTGAGATCCATGTTATTGAGGTCCACAGGGGTTAGAAAATGAGAGTTGAGAGGCTGCTCTGGGAAGGTATTGCCAGCAGAGGTGGCCTTGTCTTGAGACTCTCCTGGAAAGGAAACCCTTTCTGGAAATGGAGAAGGTATACTGCCACTGCTCACAAAGAATCTCTGTTTCATACTGTTTGGGTGGAAGTCTTGTATGACATTTAGGGCCATGCAAACTTTAGAGTGTTGTTGCTCACCTGATAGTATATATAGACATTGAGCACTGCAGATGCTTGGCCAGGAGTATTGTGCTGTTTCTTGACAGTGGCACATGGGAATAGAAGGCTAGTCACCAGGCTTTCTCACTCAATCTCAGCAAGAGTTCCATGCTCCTCAAACTCAAGATCTGGATTCTCTGTGGATCCTGTATGACTAATCCAACCAAGGGAGATATTGTGGCCTAGATGAAATGTGTCTCAAGGAAGGCTTGTAATTGTTCAACTGACAGATGAGTCTTGTCTTTGAACAGCCTCCAAGAATTTACGAGAGTGAGGCCAATACATATCAGAACCTAGGTCTGTGAACGTAGAAATTTCTCCACCCATGGAAGGTGCATGACCACCTATCTGAACATATGCGATGACGTGAGGTGTAATCAGAGCGGCAAAGCCAAGCTCAATTCAAATAAAATGAGGGGACAAGGGTAAAAGTTTATAAAACTGTAGGTAATAGAGACCTTGCGCAGAGCAAACCATTGCCACGTGTGGCTTATTAAGCGTGCGCGTGTCGGTTGGTTGTGCTAGCCAACCACTCTTTATTTTATATGAGAGCACCAAGAAAAGGACAAGTGCTCATAAACACAATGAGGGCACCTGAAATAGTCTGGCCTCGACATGAAGGTGGATTCCAAGGGTAGGGAGTGTTTTTGGAGGCCCCTGCACACAACAGATACCCCTGCAACAATCTAGACATACTTGGGACACTTATAGCACCTCTTGTCTAGATTGTTGCAAATGTTCTCAACTCAGTCCAGTTTGACTTCATCTTATTTTCGTTCATTGCACATTCCCTATTTGATATATGCGCTTGTCCCGATCACAAATCATTGTTCACATTATTACAAAGTGTTGACAACCCCACACACCTTCAGGCCATGATCTGGGGTCATAGAGACATGTTTTGTGTTTTGTTCTCAACTCGAGCTAAAAAGCTTTCGTTTTCATTTTTGTTATTATGCTCGTTCTAGCGCAATGTAGGGTTTCCCCTGTTTGCAGATTACTTTTAATACTCTTAACAACGATAGCTTCAATTCCTGGCCTAATCGATCCATATCTGCGGACGCTATGTACACTTTTACCTACTATTCTCCTCTTGATCTGGAAAGACTTTTATTTTCTCCCTTTGTTCCTGGACTTGTTCACAAGGTCTGGACCGCTCCGGACACTTGTTTCTCGTCTTCCGCACCCACACTGGTGTCCGGTCCGCCCCGGAATCAGCTGGATCTCACCCAGTCACTAGACCCTATAATCCCATCAGTGGGTGCCACATGAGTGAGCAGGCCTACTGATGGACGAAGATTAGAGGATCTGGAGCTGCTTGCTTTCTTCCCTCATCTCTCTGTCTTCCCCTCCATTGAAAGCAAGACTGGTGAGGACATCCATAGTGCATTTCGTTTGTTTAGACCGCTCTAATCACTCTATACCTGTCTGCAGTCACAGTACAGTGTACAGCTTCGTTATTGGCTCACTCTGTGTACACTGTAGCTGGTAAGCTCGTCTCTACAGTGTGTTAGAACGTTGCTAACACCCCAGAGCGTACAGATATCAGCCTAACACCTCAGAACATTGTCCTATTGTGTTTGTTGGTTGGATATCTTGCTCCCAGTGCGTTATCAACGCAGTTTCACTCCTGTACAGCTGTACTGACACCCCCTTCTGGATATGTGATGTAGATCCAGCCTCTAGGTCCTTTCTCTCTCTGGAGTCACGTGACTGATCCCACGCTTCTCGGTCCTGCTACAGTCTCCTCCTACATTTGTTCATTATCTAGTGACAGATAATCATGAGTCCTGGGGGGGGGAAAGGACTGGACAGGTCTGGCTGAAATTGGACCAGAGAGTTAAGCAGAGGGCTGGGAAGCATTGGAATAACTATCTTCTGTCACAGAGTGGAGTAACCATGGATGTTCGTTGACTAGAGCATCAAAGATCAGAGGGAAAGACACAACAAGTAGATACCAGAGAGGTGGTCATTGAGGCAATTCTCCCTTGAATCAGGCCTTGGCATAGGCTTTCAAAGGCTTTTGCATCCCCTTTGTTGGATGTTGTAGTGCTAAGATGACATCAGAGAGGGAGAAGTGGGAGATGCTTCAGAGGAAATGCTGCTTGGAGACTCTGGCAAAATACATGATATGATTGCCTGAGGCGTATTATCTCCCCTACACTTTTTTTTTGGACCGTCCTCAGTCATCCTGAGCTACACTTTTCACCCAGTCACAAGGACACCTGCTGGCAAGCACTGCCATTTTTCACAGGTTGGTTATGTCCAGTCTCTATACCACTAAATGCACTCTAAGGATGTGCCAACTAATATCTCACCCTGCCTAATCTGCCAGGCCTCTAGCTGGGCCATCATCTTATCGCAAGTCTCCTGGCAAATTTTGAACACTTTAGTTGTACTACTATGTTGCTGTCATTTCCCTTGCCACCCCCATATACTATTATGCCATATATGTACACTTGTAAATTATATTGATAAATATTTATGTTGTACTTGTGTTTTTATCTTGTAGTGCAAATACCATCTCCATGTCTCCTGGATGCCTTTCAGTGTTATGTTGAGTGATTCCACTTTTGACCATTTTGAGTCCATTTTGCTTGAGTCTATCTCAACCTGGGCATTTTGGCCGACTTTATTTTAATCCATTGACTGAGGCTACTGGTCCACTTCAATTTGACAATTTTGCTTCTGTGATTCCTCTTTCCTTCCTTTTAGCAGTGCTCGCCTTATCAAGTTCATTGGCCATAAATAAACGAGAGCTTGGTGTAGAGGTTATCACGGCTGGGTATCGCAGTCCTGTCACAGCAGCGCCTGGTTCGATTCCAGGAGCTCTAATTGTGTCATATTTTTTCCCTCCATAACATTGTCTATGCCCAGTGGAAAGGCTCATCACACTGTTTCACGGTTCTTCGTTGCTTTTCAACGTTTAAAATCTTTAAATCTGGCCATTGTATTGAATTTAGTACACTATGCAACCAGTACTGCTAGTATATGGTCATGTAAGAATATCGTGATTGGAAAGGGTTGAAGAGGAACTTTTTACATTGGTCCAGAGCCGATATGGAGGACCAACTTAATGGTTGCTCCCTTGAAGAGTAATCAGGAACCAGCATACAAGTCTGTCTGATCTCTGGTAAAGAAACAATACCCCCACTTGGATTACCCTCTGAGTCCGCACTTTTTGTAACAGAAAATAAGCCATGTCCGGCATTTTTGCTACTCGGCAATGGTTTTGAAAACCATTCCACATACACCAGGTGATGTTGTGGCCAACTAGAAGGGGCTGGAACAGACATCTGCATTAAATAGCATAATTTTTAGTGTGTTGTAAAGTTTTCCAGTTGGCAGCGGGACTCACCTTTCAAAGAAACGCTTTCTGAGGGGTGGGGACATGAGCGGAGATGAGGGGACCACGGCCACGAGAAGCTCCTCCAGGAGCACGGACACCGCCTCTGGCAGCGTTTCCAACAGAACGGCCGCGAACAGTTCCTCGGGGCATGGGGAAGGTGATGGTCGAAAGGGAAGAGGGACGCGATCACGTGGTTCATCCGTGTGCGACTTGACGCGTGACTTGGCCTAGCTGACATGACATACATACAATGAAGTTCAGCTGAGAGGCCGCAAGAAGGCAGGCACACACTGACACCTCTCAAGCTGTATTTTATTACAGGTCCGTAGTCAATGACTAGAGAAATACAACCAAGAAAGGAATTCACTCGCAGTACCGCATACCGACGAGCTAAGAACGACTGGTCAACCTTTGTAGTACCAAATACCGCCAAAGGGTGAATACGCATAGTACCGAATACCAACGTGCGCCAGAAAGGGAGAGTGGAGTATGTAAATAAGATAGATGTAAACAAAATTACGCTTCAAGCGTAGGTTCATTCTTCACCAAGAAGGAGATGGTTTCTCTCGCCAAGAGAGAAGGAAAGAATAAAGAAAAAATGACAATAGTCGAACAAGCAAACAAAGTGTAGTGAAAAGGACGGGTTCCGTTGGAGCGGGTTGGGTCACAAGAGGAGAGGAAATGGAGATTTGGGTTGTTGGGTGAGGATCGAGGGGTGATAGTGGAATGGTCGTTGTGCTCGGGTCTTGCAACAATGCCCAGCGGAACTCGGGCTCATTGTCAATCTAGGAGACCTTCGGAATGGATTCTTTGGCGGCTATAGAGTCAAGATGAGTCATGAACGTTAAGTGAGTTGAAGGAGAAACAGCGCACCAGCAGCATCGAGTTTCTTGGGAACGGGTCCAGGATTTCTTGAGTTCCTCGAGGAGAGCAGGAGCGATGGTCACCGAATAGGAGGGTGAGATTACAGTGGATGCCATTGTCACGTTTGACACCCGTCTCGTCTCCCTCATATGTGTATTTTGATTTTGGGGCGAGAGTCCTGAGGGTAGTAGTAGGAGTTGGAGTTGGCTGAGGTTTGTATATAGACTCAGCTTTGCTGCGAAGAGTGCGAGGAGCGAAAGCGGAGGCGGTCTTGGGGGCAGTGGGACAGGGAGCACGTTGACGAGGTTGAAGGACGGAAGTAGTAGTAGTAGTTTTGGTAGTAGCAAGAGTGCAACAAGTCAAAGTAGCACCAGGACGACGGTTGAACGGGTTCCAGTAGTGGAAGTAGTAGTAGAAGGAGCAGAGGCTTGTAGCGCGGCCTTGCGAGCGCGAACGGAGTTGAGTGTAGCTCAGAGTTTTAACGTCATTGGTGAGGGCTAAGGGAAAAGAAAGAAACATCATTAGAAAAAGATTTATACAGCGCAAAGGGACAAGAAGACGTACCTCTGATCCTCCTTTTTGTTCTCTAGGTATCACAGCGCCTGAGTGTAAGTTGCGAGCAGCGCTTAGCTGCTCACAGTGACAGACGCTAAGTCAATGTCACGAGGAAAATGAATGTCAATGCTAAAAAGCGCGGTTCGTAATTGTGCATTCGCTTTATGTGATCAACCTGTGAAAGGTCGGCAAATTGGGAACGCGGGGGAACGAATAGAGCGAGGAAGGGAGTCTCGGTCGAGAAAGTATAGAGGTTGGTGGCATCCAACGTAGATTGGGAGTTGGATGTCGAAGTAGCACATTGAGCTGATTCCTTCCTGGAGATCAGAGTTGGAGATGAGCTAAAAAATAGCTTGTATCTAACCGCAACTGCTCAAGCGGATGCCGCTGCAGGGAGATATGTGAGTTTGCAGGTTTTTGAGATGGACGGATTGAACATATCAAAAGACACTTTGGGAATGTAACCGAGTACGGGCGTCTGTGGGTTCCCGTTTGTAGATTTTAGATGGGTCAAGTCTAGGTCGGAGAGGGAGTAACGGCCAGAGATAAGTATGAGGGTTTGGCGTTGGTAGGAAGTGGGGTTCTGGATCATACGTATTTTTCAAGGTGTAAATTCGTTAGTGAATATGGAG
The DNA here is from genome assembly GCA_004369135.1 of Dendrothele bispora CBS 962.96. Lineage (NCBI taxonomy): Eukaryota > Fungi > Basidiomycota > Agaricomycetes > Agaricales > Dendrothele > Dendrothele bispora. The sequence continues at coordinate 115,408 of ML179085.1, read as the reverse complement.
TTGTAAAAAGGCTATAGGGAAGGCGTACATAGAATACGGCAGCTGCTGCTCAACCTATATCTTGAGCTGCCCGTAAAAAGGAAAGGTAGAACAATTCGGATGGGACGGGAGCTTTGAATAAGCCTTCTCGCAGAAAAGCGTACTACTGAAAACTTTCGAGTGTAGCGATTAAGAAAAAAAAAACTGAAACCGTACACATACCTTCAAAAAAAGAGTGCAGCGTCATTTTCCAGATCATTCGGGAGGCAATGTTGGGTGATAGTGTTGGGGAGGTTGGAAGGAGAGCAGTAGAGAGAGAATTTGCCACTATTAGACGAGGATTGCTTCCTGAAATAATAAAAGAAAGACGAGGTGCGGGTGTCAGTAGATGATGGTGCTGTGAGAGACAGTTTATTTACGAAATTGAAATCGGAGGGCGCAGTTGCATACACGCCTCCATAGCCCTGTCATGACCATGAGTGATTCATAAGTAGAGCCACTCTACATATTTCATTTCAGGACACGCCGAACGTGTTCTTGTTGTAACATTGTAATAAAACGATGAGATAAATCTCTTGCACTAAATGTCTGTGGGCCCAGTCAAATCACGACTACTTGAAAGGAAAAAAAATACAGACCGAGGCTGCTTGTATATTTAACCTTGCATGCCGTTTCTGAGGAGAGGAGGAGGATGAGGGAGCGACGTGGACATTAATAAACAAGGTTCAAAAGATCACGTGAATGCAAAGACACGTACATAATGTTATTAATATTGAGCACCTAGCGCTTTCCAAATACCCAACTGTTCGACCGTCCCTCGATGCGCTCCTTGTGAGCGTGATTTTAAAAACTCAAGAGATCGGAATATACACTGGGCTCAACACTGCTCTTACCGCAACGCTCCACCACCAAGACCGAAAAAACGCGCCAAACTCAGCCAGGATGAAGTAATAGACGGAGAGCAGGATACGGTGTTAGAAGTGGTGTCTGAGGAATTGGAGACGGATTTGCTGGATAGTAGAGACAATGACATATTGGATAACGTGTGTTTATATTAGTGATTTGCTTTTTAATTGTTGTCATTTAAATTTTCTTTCCTTTTACTTACTAGACTCCGGACGAGCAGACTCGACAACAAACGTTGCGTCTATCCTCGTGTAGTAAAAGAAGTCTTCCCGGAAGATACCAGAATCTGGTCATTTCGTCTCGTTCCGAAAGAGGGTCTACTCCTATGGATCCACCACTTTTTCCAACTGTCCTTGATCCTGTCGAGCAAGAAGAAAACCCCTTCCTAGATCCCCCTGAGGATGACCAACCCCAGACCGTTGTCTTTTACTACCAAACGAGCATGGACAAGTACAGCGCTTTCAAAAATTTTGAGTCAACTATTCCCTCTGCAGATCCAGACGAATTTTTAGATCTCGAACAAACTGCGGATGCCCCTACCTTTACATGCTTTACTACCGAGTCGGCTCGGACCTATTCTGACTGCTTTGGTGTCCGCTTTGACGAAAACCCAGATACCGAGACCGTTCCTGCACCATTTGTGAATGTGAACATTTTCCGTTTGATGGACTGGTTTTATCGCTTTCCCAAGTCTTCCCTCAACATGCTTGATAGTCTTGTCCACGATGTTATTCTACAAGAGGATTTCAAACAGTCGGATTTCGTGGGTTTTAGTGCAAATAGAGAGGTTAAACATTTGGATGGGTTCCTTGGGCAGTCTAACGGACCTGTTGAAGAGAATGAAGACAGTACCCCTATTCCCCATTCCCTTCGGGATGGTTGGTACCATACCAGCCTTTTGATTCCACTTCCACACGCTCGTTCTAGCTTTGCATCGGAAGACAATGCATCAAAGCTCACTATAGACGGTTTCTATTATCGAAAGCCTCTTGAGGTGATCAAAGAAGCGCTTCAGGATCCTTCCTCTTCCAGCTTTCATCTCCAGGGTCACAAACTGTTTTGGAAGAGGTCTGAAGATACACCTCCCCAACGCCTCTATAGTGAGGCTTATACCTCTGACAGGATGCTCGAGATGGAGAGGGAAATTAGGTCTGGGCCTGTTTTACCTGGACCAGAGGTTGAGACTGTTGTTCTTCCCATTAAACTCTATTCCGACTCTACAGTTCTCTCGATGATTGGTAACATTAGTCTTTGGCCCATTTATATGTTTTTTGGGAGTTTATCGAAGTATGTTGGTCTCAAACCTTTCGCATTTCAGGAATGTCATATTGCGTACATACCCTCTGTAAGTATTTATTTTAATTCATTTGAGTTTTTGCTTAGTATATTCTTAGTTTCCACATTCAATAAAAACAGCTTACAAGGACATATATGGTGTACTTCCAACTTCCGACGTTCTATCTCATTTGAAACGAGAGCTTATGCAGGCAGTGTGGTACCACATTCTGAATGATCCGGATTTAATCGAATCTTTTGTGAACGGCCTGATATTCGATTGCTTGGATGGTATTACACGTCGTTTCATGGTTTGATGGTTTACCTATGATGCAGATTACCCCGAAAAGTAAGTTTTTTTTTTTAATAATCCACTGAACTGGATATTTACAAAATATTTAGATGTCTACTTATCTGCATGGCATTCCTTGGGGAGTGTTTGTGTTATAACTGTTTTGCAAAAAAGTCTACTGTCATTCAGCTCGGTTTGAAAAGAGACATGCAGCGACGGATAAATAATATTAGGTCTGACAGTCAGGAGCTTCGAGATCGCGTTGAAGATGCAAGGAAGTTCATTTTTGAAAAGGGCCGTGCAGTAAAGAGTGATTATGTCAAGCATGCTCTTGGGGAGGGTTCTTGGACACCAGTTGTTGTAATTTTTTCCTTTCAAATTGTGTTTCATTCTTGTGTAATGTTTTTTCAAAGAATTCATTTTCAAAAATCTTTTCCAAGTTTGGTTTTGACTACATAAAGATGTTCACCGTTGACTTACTTCATGAGATTGAGATTGGGACCTGGAAATCAATTCTCATTCATCTATTACGGCTTCTTTTTGCGTCCAACCATGAAATGGTTGATGAGTTGAATTCTCGGTGAGCCTGTTCTTTCATTTCTCTAGTTTCAATAATTAATTAGTTCAGTTATCGTCAAGTCCCACCATTTGGGAGGGAGACTATACGTCGTGTGAATGGGAATGTTTCAAGGGGAAAACGGCTCGTGAGTTTGAGGATTATCTTCAGGTATATAAATTTTTGTATCTATCATTTCACACTCTGAACTTATATTACAGGTTGCACTGGTTTGCTTTGAAGACCTTCTTCCAGAGCCTGATAACAAGATTGTGATGGATTTACTTTGGGATCTCGCCACCTGGCATGCATATGCAAAGTTACGACTGCACTCTGATTCGACAATTGCTTCTTTTCGGGTGGCAACTCGGGTTTTTGGGGATAGTCTGCGGAAATTTGTCCGTAAGACATGTGCTAATTTTGAAACGACTGAGCTGGATACCGAGAGGATTAAGCGGGTGCAAAGGCAAAATCGAAGGAAAGAGAAAATGGGCATGGATACTCCGGTTGATCCAGCATCTGATGATTATCAAAAGGTCTCATTCAATCCAAACACTATCAAATTTCATGCTATGGGGCACTATGCAGATGCTATTGTTTACTTGGGGACTACTGATGTCTATTTGACTCAGCGAGCAAGTATTTCTATTTTTTTTTGGTACTTTAAACTGATTTTTTTTAAAGGGCGAGCATGCACACATTCACAGCAAGCATTTGTGGCAAAGGACTAGCAAGAATAGGAAGTTTGTTGGACAGCTGGCTCGGCAAGAATGCCGTCATCATTTCTTGCAGAGGACCCGAAACAGAGAGGTAAAGTCTGGCCAGAATTGGGCCCTTCGACGTAATTTTGTTACAAGTGCCGATGATTCCGAGCCATTGCCTGCCTGTGACCCTAACGAGCCTTATCAAATGGGCATTACCCAACAGTTTTATGAAGATATTCCTGCATTCTTGACAGACACAAGAGATGATCCAGCAACGACAGTAGGTTTCTTTCTTTTTACAATTTAATTTTTTGTGTTAACTTTTATGTTATATATATAGGACTTCCTTTTCAACCTAAAAAATCATTGCCTTCAGCGTATTTTTGGCAATGATTTTACTGGAGATTTCACAGACTTGGATCGACAACATCTTACTTTTGTTTCCAACCACATTTACAAACACAAGTATCTTTGTGTCAACTATACGTCTTATGATTTGCGTCGGGAACAGGATTCTATAAACCCTCGTACCCAACCTGATATCATGATGCTCGCAGGTGATGCAGATGATAGTGACCATCCTTATTGGTATGGACGTATTGTCTCTCTCTTTCATGTTCGTGTCAGGCACCTTGGTCCTCGCTCTCGGAACACCTCAGAGCAGAAGATGAATGTTGCTTGGGTCCGGTGGTATCATTATGATTCAACTTATGAGTCTGGATGGCAGGCAAAGCAGCTACATGGTCTTCATTTCCATCCTTCCCCCTCTCCAGATGCCTTTGGTTTCATTGATCCTGCTCAAATTATCCATGCAGTCCACATACTACCTTGTTTCACTCATGGGAGAACTGAGGAGTATCTTCCAGCTGAGTTGGTAGGACGTGTTTATCAGACCTTTGATAATGGTCAGTATAGTGTTGAGGAGAGTGATTGGAAGTATTATTATATAAACATGTGAGTTTTTTCAATATGTTTCTTCTCTGTTTTTCTTAATATTTTTAGATTTTCTGATCAGGATCTTTTCATGCGTTTTCGTGGTGGAGGTGTTGGTTATTGCACAACTCTTCACCTTACCGATGTTTTTGAGACTGATGCTGGAGTTGATGAACAAGTTCTTTCAATCTATGATGAAAATGGTAATGTTGTTGAGGAGGATACAGATGAGATAGCAGAGGAGGGTGATGAAAATGAGGCTGAGGTGGAAATGGATCAGGTCTGGAAAGGAAGTGAGGAAGAGGAGAAGGAAGGAGAGAAGGAGGAGGAGGAGGAGGAGGAGGAAGATGACTTTAATCTTGGTCCTGAGGATGGGGAAGTAGATGACATTGATCAGTTTGGGCTAGAGGCATTAGGTTATGGAGACTTTTGATCTTTTTGTCAATACTAGTATACTAGCTGGGACTAAGCCACATGCTTATAACTTGATTTGAATTGCTAAAATGATTATTGGTATTGGAATTGTTATTGGCATTTAAATGATGCCCTATGTTATAATGTGGTTATGATTACCCCACATTATTATAACTTAATTCTACTCACTGAAATGATTTCATCCTAATTATAATATGGGGAATAGTTACAAGAATTTTAATCATATTATAATTGAAGTAAAATGAGGTTGCTAGATTTTAACTTGATTGAAATATTGCAGTGGATTATAATCATCAAAATAGGGTTAAAATGGACTGTCATTTTCTCTGATGTTAAATCACTCAATAGAACACTTAATATAAGCCACAAAAACGATGATAAATTTATAGAGTTATCTTGGACTCTCGGTGATCTTGATGACAGAGGTCGCAGTCAGGTGCTTCTGTAAGAGTACGAGAAGTTCCTGCGAGCTGTCTGCCAATATCCCCTTGTCCTTCTAGAGCTATTGTACAAGGTATTTATACTGTCCAAGAAATAAAAAGGAAAGAAAAATACAAAAACATATATCTAAGTGACATCTGGGCACCTATTGCTATTCTCGGGTAGTAACAGTATATTCTAGGTAATTCGTGCATTGTTCTAGTCTGCAATTTCCTAAGGTCTACTACTTGCTTGGGTATATTTGTTCTAGATACGTCGAGGTTTCTCCGTATCCACTATCAGGCGGTGAATTGAATCACCCCTTAATATCGACTCTAGATTAGTGGTGGCCTTGAAGCCTCTTACTAACCTTTGTCTCGAGATCCTATTGGTTAATCGCAATATGACTCGACTCGCCCTATCAGCAGCATGCGTCATTCTGCAGTACTGACCGGTCCGTTAATATCTAGAAGTGTGGCGAGCGCCACTACTCCCTGTCGGATGTCCCTATTTAGGTTCTAGAGCCTCGTGCATACTTATCACGCAGTCTCATGATTTCTAGAACCCGGATATCTCGGTAGAATATTCAGATCTGGGTCGGAACGTGTCTCCGAACGGATTGATAGGCTTTTCAGACTGTCGATCCTCTCTGTTAAGTGTCTACGTCACTTGCGCCACATCAGCTTATGACTGACTTAGTCACAACGTTCCAGCGTTGTTCTAGAGCTGTCCCTTAGTATCTAGAGTCTACTGTTGACTCTGTCTTTGGTAGAGATTAATGTTACTCTCTTGAATTGAATGCACAATAGCCTAGTCAACTTCCTAATACCTTCGTAAGGGTACTAGTATTGAGATTCTACATCAGGAAAAAGTCCCCTAGGCCAAAGACTGTCAAAGTCAACCATGGCTTTAGGGTCAAATTGAGCGGGTGCCATGGCTGATTTTAAGTGCCATGGCCATAAATTGCCAGTCCTGAGACACTCCTGGGACACTCTTGGACACTCCTGGGACACTCCTGGGACACTCCTAGACACTCCTGGGACACTCCTGGGACACTCCTAGACACTCTTGGGGCAGTCTCAGGACTGAAAAATTATAGCTATGGCACTTTAAATCAGCCATGGCACCCCCTCAATTTGACCCTAAAGCCATGGTTGACTTTGACAGTCTTTGGCCTAGGGGACTTTTTCCTGATGCTATGTTCTACCTAGTTCACTCGTCCTACAAGTCATAACAACTTGGTTCTAGAACCAGTACCGTAGTTGTTTTACTTGATTTAAAGGTTTTAGGATTTGGTTGGAGTTCATATCTCAATCGTAGATCTCTAGAAGTCACTGACCCTACTTCTAGACAATGAGGATATTGCTAACATCCTTTGACTATTAGTTTGAGACTCACTATAGTCCTTGTTTGCCCTATGATTACTTCTAGAACCTTTTATTAGGTTTCTAAAACAATACTAATTAACGTAAAAACGCAAAAATGTATGTTTAAACGCATTCAAAGCGTGTTACTGAGCAAGACTGTTCTGACAATACTATAAGCATCTTCTGCAGCAGTGTCGTTTTTATCTTCTCCCTCTTGCAAAATCGCGTCATCAAAATCAGATGCGTGGTCTGAAGTCAAAGGTCGAACAAGCAATCAAATACTTCAAACCTAACAAAAGAATTCCAATTTCCAGCTCCGTTCTTCAAGCCGACAAAGACATTGCATCCTCTGAACAGGATTGCTTGACGTTGATTCGTATAAAAAGAGTTTTGGACAGGAGACTCAATCCGTCCTCAGGCAAGGTAAGATTGGAATCTTTCACGTCCTCAGGTTTTGCTAAATTGTATTTGCAGGTTTTCTGGAATGTTGAAATTTCTGGCAAGCAATGTGCTGTTTGGGTTGAGCACGAAGAAGGAGCAGAATGGTTTGTCGTTATTCTTTTTTCTGACTTTTCTAGTTTGATAAAACGTCTCTACTAGGATGTTTATGGAACACAACCATGATGCATTCACAGAGTTTTTGCAGGTATCTCAAGACAGTGAAATAGCAAGATTTGATCAAAATAACTCTGATCGAGAAGATGTTTTGATTAACGACTCTAGCCCAGAAGCCTCCAGCGCCTTGCCCATTGAAGTTGACTCACTATCGGTTCCTGAAGCTCTCACAGTGGACAAAGTTGTTAATAAACAGAGAGGACAGAAACAAGGCCGGGCATCAACCTGCAAGCTAAAGAATACCAAAAAGAGAAAAACAGATGTGTCTGCGAATAAGGACAGAGAGGACTCAAACTACCGGCATAATGAAGAGAATACCAGTCCAGAGGAAGATTCCAAAGATTATGAAATTACCCATATCATTGGTCATGTAGGCCCAATTTTCTGATGCTCGGACTGTTTGTTTGCTAATTTTTTGCCCTTCCAAACCAGAGACCAACGGAAGATGGTAGATGGGAATTTAGTGTGAGATGGAAAGGTTTTATTATGGATTCAACAACGGTTTATCTGGAGGATTTGAAGTATGTAATGTCTGTCCTTCAAAGTTCTTGGAATCTAAACTATCAAACTATAGAAAAGTGCTGAGGATCTTGGAAGCGTACCGCCAAGTACATCCAGAAATTGACAAACCCCCTTCTTCCGAAAGCCTAGACGGACAAGAGTCTGCAAGCATGCTGGCAGAACGCTTTTGTCCCAAGAGGTTGAATCTACTAGACTAGGTGCTCTCCGAATGGGGTTTAGAGAAGAACATCAGAGATTTCGAAGCTCGCTATCTCTCGCTTTCAAAACCTGACCTGAGAGCTGCAATCAAACTCCTTGGAAGCCTCAAAACATGTTACCAACTGATGTCCAAAAACCAACGTCTGCTTCAACATATTTAATACCTTTTTGGAAATCTCACCTATACCTAAAGAGTTGAATTATTTTTCCCCAAAATCCCTACAGAACATGTGTCTCGGCTTCGATATCATTTTGCAACAGGTTTCAGACACTGCAAAACTTCTTCCACCTCTCGCCACCACCTCTTTCACTCTTGATATTCAGAGGACATTCTCCCAATGGGAATGTTCTCGTAGCTACATTGTCATCCATGACTTTGTCACCAAGGCACTACCCACAATTACTGATATTTTATTCCATCATGAATTAGGCCTGATACAAGAAGACTGTGATACTGCAGAGAATACGGAACTGTCCCAGGTTCTCCCTGGATGGGCGCCTCTTATTCTCTTGTGTTGCTGATATGTCAAACAGCAACGGAAGGCTTACACCAATCGTCGGACCGGGAGGCGGCACGAAGGTGCCCACATAGATGCTTCTGACAACAATCTTCACATCATACCGCCTGATATTGTAACTTCAATCACTGGGGCTGCTCCAGGGAATGAAAATTTTCTTTTGGCGGAGATATCCCAGTATCCCAAAAGTGTTGCTGAGGAAACCAAACGATGTTTCAAGCAAACAATTCTTGATATCTTCATTGTTCTCCATCTGTGCAAACCGTTGGAAATCCCCAGGCTGCAAACAGGGCATGGCCAATTGGACAGCTGTATTGTGCACGGTGCTGTCCTGTCTCGGATTGTATCCCACGTAGGGACGGAAGCAATTCTTTGTTCCCCAGACCTGAGTTTTATAGTCGATTCCCCCCAGCTTTTATTCAAGGGTGCTGGAGGATTCCGACAACAGTGCTTCTGGACTCTTGCTAGAAAAAATGAGACTGAGACCTTGCAGCCCCTGGACGAGTTCCTTGAGAAGCTTCCACAACCAATGACCTGAATTCAGGATCTTGCTACCCATCTTAGCAATTTCATTAACCACCACTTTCTGGAGATTCAGCTGGGGAGGCAGATCTCTGAGCATGAGTATTATCGGAACTATGCTGCTAGTAATCCAACTGGTAACCACAATGGCCCCAGAAATATATGCCCACAGGACATGGATACCACCGGTATGAAACCTGTGACCACTTCCAACATTCTGCATGGGGCTCCTAGCTTCAGTGTATTGGCCTTGATATTGAGGGAATGTCTGAATAAAGAATCGGGTTGGCCATTTGCAAATGAACAAGTCCGACGTTGTCTGGATGGTTCTCGTCCCATAGACTCAAGAATGGTGGTTGCGTTTGAAAACCCAGATCATTGGAACCCAGTTCAGTAATGCGCTGTAACTCAGCGTTACCGCATAGGCCCATATTTTCGCGTTTTCAAGAACGTATATGTGTTTTAGTGATAATAAGTATATTATCACGTTGTCATGAACTCGCCGGTCCGCCACCCCGCCACCATACCAGAAGCCACATCGCTTAACCGGGACAACTTATTTCCTATTTCGAAGTGCGATTAGGCACGGGATCATTACTAATCACACTTCTGAACACGGCATACAACGCGTTAGGGGCTGATCTCCTATGTGGCACTGAGACTTGGTTGATCGCAGGGGTTGACGGGTGACATAGGGATGATCAGACATTGTAGGTAGTGGAGAGGAGGAGGCATTATTGCTGCTAGGAGTATACTCCTTTACTTTATAGTATATATACCTTGTATAACCATCAGTACTAGTTAGAATCCAATCTTAGTTGTCATAGGACACATTGTTCTATTGATCCTACTTTCCTGGTAGGCGACAACTTGCTTATTCGCACCACTCTTGTTGTTGACTCAGCTCTGAAGGCTGTCTATCTTGTGATTCTCCTTGGTTTCCATACTAGTTCCATTCTTCTAGCTTCTAGGCTCGTAGTCTGAGTCGCCAACACTAGGTTCCTGGTTCCTCGTATCTGTGGCTATCGTTATTTGCACGAATCGCAGTCTGATATAGGCTTATATCGACTAGTCGCACTACTCTCGAGGCTTAGAGGGTCAGGTTCCATCGCACGATCGCTGTCACTCCCCAACAGGTTGTCTAGGTTAGGCAAGGGTGTATTGCTTTTAGGTCAGGTTGTGACAGTAGATTGGATTCTCCTTACTGTTCAGGAGTGTCGATCGTGCACTGTCGTTGCGTTCCCCTATTTCTCATTCATTGATCGAAGTCTCACCAACACTCGCTCACCGTTTTACCGGACACATTTATTGTGATTTGCATTCATTTCTAGTATCAAGTTCTCCTATTATAACACGAGACTTGGTGTTCCTTAATGGACGAGTACTTATCCCCTACTCGACTCATTCGCTCTGTATACGAGCACTTATATTCGCTATTGAAATCAAGATCTATACTCTTGGAATCTAGCTCTAGAGACTAAAGGAACCTCTAATGGATCACGATTTATCTTACGCTGTGGCTATAGGAGCCATTCTCTTGATACTCGCATTCTGGATGACTTGTGCCAAGGCGGCACTACTTGTATTTGTTGCGATTCGCAACCTCATGCAACCTATTCTCGTAGTCGCATATGATTATGCGCTACTCTCTAGAAACTACGTCTTGCACCATATCTTGGTATTCGCATGGAATCGCCGTTTGTTTCCGGCTTTAGATATCCTGTTTCCAAGAATGAGGCAATCACCTATCTCTATCCAATACCGAATCTTACACCAAAAGTTTGTAATCGCATCCGTCATTCATCATTTCCGACAAACATCTACTTTGAAACTGGATCTCATTGAGAGATATTCCATATCGCAAAAGGATTTGATGCTATCGCTCGAGGAAATTCTTAATGAAGAGTACTCCGAAGTGTTGCAATGGATCCTTGTGAATCGGAAGAGTGAGGAAGCATTAAACAAGTTATTTCGCAAGCGGAATGTAGTCCAATATGTTAGGACAAAACAAGAAGCGCGTAGAAGAACTGCGAATAATGCTCCCACCCAGTTTGAAGATGGAATCGCACCAAGGGGAATGTCCTATGGAGAATACATGGGAGCCATAGCGGATGAATATAATATTCATTTGGGTCCGCTATCCACTTTAAAGCCCTGGTTTGCAGCTGAACGGATGAAGGTGTTTTGCGATCGAGTTTCGGATCTGGAAAGGAGGTGGTTCGAAGGTACTCTTTTGATGGAGGAATATACCTCGGAGGCTAAAAGGATTAGAGATTTGGTCGACACCCATCTTAGGAATGATGGGCACACCACAGATCTAGATTGGATAAAACAACGCCTTTTGAATCTGGAGAATTTGGTGGGAGGTCTAGGCGGATCTGGTAGATTCGTTATGAAGTTGTAGACTGTGCGATTTAGCCAGTACTACTTGCGATTCATGAGAATCGCACATCAGAAACACTTTGGACTTAGGATTTTTGCTTTAGGACACCCTCGTTGACGGTCGACTTATCCTCCAATGTTGAAACGCCTTGAGCCATGAACATTGGAGTTGATTCGCGACTCTGGTCTACTCTTCGGAGCATATGGACTATTTTGGGATATAGATTCAAGGTTGAATCTCACTTTCTCACACATCAAAACTTTTCACACATGACTTTGGAGTACGAGTCGCATATGACATTCAAGACGATAGGTTTTGCAATTAGAATCACACAAGATTGCTACGCTACAGTTACGCAAGTTACAAGCACATTCAAAATTTTCAAGAAGACCCTGATGGTCCCGCTTCTGCATTTCCCCGATCCGTCTCTGTGTCGATATCCCGCCATCGTTCCGTTGTGGGTGTCAAATTGTTATCAATGGGTGCGACTAGCAGAGAAAAAGTGTTAGTCACACAAATCGCAGCAACAACGGATGATACGACTCACCAAAAGGCCTGCGGTGGTGAAAAGGGATGAACTTATACCCATCCCACTGATAAGGTCGGAGATGGGGTTCATCCTGTTCTTCCAACACGCACCTGATACTCCTCCATCGACAACCAAGGCATCTTCGATTCGTCTCGGGCTTGGGTTCATCCCAAGTAAAGCACGCGAGCTTAGGATACGTGCAGACAAAACCCTGTCGCATGCATAACTTACAAGGGTCGCGAGGGAGAAGATATATGACACCAGGAGTACGAGAAAGAGAGAAGTTTGCCTGAACTCGGGAGAAGGATCGATTGGAAACGACGGGGGGAGGGGTGGTTGATCGCCACATTTCCATCGGACGGATATTCATTTGAGGCGATGCGTAATTGGATACGCGATTCACCCTCTCGGAAGCTGAAGGGGGGTGGATCTGTTGGTCGTCGCTGTTGTTCCATGGAATTGAAGGGAGGAGGTCTGAATCGGTGTAAGAAGGATAGGTGAAATAGATCGCAGGAGTATTGCGTAAGGGTTTGGACACCCATTCACGAATTGTGTCAAGATCGGCAATTTTGGAATCGCTCTTGGGTTTTCGAGTTGCTTTGGAAGAGGGTGCCTTGAAAGTTCCGGGCTTCGGCTTCTTGGCAGACTTGGCCGGCACAGGTTCCTCTGATGCCTTGCGCTTAGCTGAAGTCGCATCCGGCTGCCATTCGTCATCCGAACTTGACTCGGAAGGTGTCGGCTCTCGAGCACATTGTTTACCCCGCGATTTCGAGGATGGGATGTAAACATATGCGCGATTTTGAACTCGGGGTAGAGATTCGAGAGGAACGGAAAGGATTTCGGGGTCTGCAGGTGATAATGGGCGCAAAGGATGTGTTGGTCCAGGGTCTGACATAACCACGTCGGGGTTTTGGAACGAGGAATCACTGGTACCCGAATCGCGGAGGATGGACTTCGAAACGACGTTTTGCTTTCGAATCGCGTACTCGACACAACCAGGGCATGTTTTCTCATCATGATTGATATTGGGGGTGTAGGGAGTGCGATACGAAGGAATGGGGAAGTGCGTCTTGAGGTGTCTGTAGAAGGGGTTGTTTTGGAGCTTGTTAGACCCGGGTCGTACTTGACTTCAAAGGAAATCTCCAATGAAACGAGAATCGCTTTTGAGAGCGGTGCTGATTTGTCGGCCAATATAGTTCGATGGATCTTTGAGGGCAAGCCACTCATGCATCATTGTCGCGATTTGACGTTCAAGTCTCGTTTTTATGATTCTTGATGACCGTAGTCACAGGCTGAGGATATTTCGTGGTGTCATTGGAAGAATCGCCAAAAGGTTTTGGATAGGCGAGGTCACGAGAGACGATGGAGAGCTTGGGTAGAGGGTGACGGAAGGACACCATGGGCTCAGGCTTGAATGGAGGGAATTCGGGAGTCTCTGAATCCCACAGCGCAGCTTGGAGAAAGGAGGTCGCAATTTTGGCAACAATTGGTCTGGTAATAAGCTGGCTAACTAAGTGAAGGCTCTGCTATAAAAACAAAACCAAAACACCCAAAAACCAAGGAAACTTATGTATATGCACGTAATTTGATAGTGCAAGAGCTGGTTCTAGTGAGACAAAATCACTGTATAACTCTGTTGAAGTTCAAGTTTTGTACTTGACCGGTAGAACTTTTGGGGTTTGTATAGCTTTGGGGTTCAAAACTCGACACAAAAAAAACACACACACAAGTTCACAGTATTGCAATTCACAAAGTCTTTTTCAGACAAAACACAAGTTTTAAGGCTCAAGTGCCCACAGTATCACAAGTCCAATCAAATAAGTGAAGACCACAATGTCAAGCACTATCACAAACAGACACAGACTCAATTTGGTTCAATATTCAAGACACACAACTTGTTATCAGAAATCACTTTATTATTACAACCACTTGTTTTTCTGCTTATACTCCAGATGAGTGAACTTTGGAAATAAGAAGCTTTCTGTCTATTCGTCGGCAACAATCCTCTAGTAAGGTCACTACCGGTGTACTCGACGTACTTTGCTTGGGGCTGGTAGGGCCTCAAACCTACAGTATTTATACTACTTGTGGCTAAAACTGTACAGTACCAGATTTTGTTTATATGTCCGACAAAATGTATCTAAAATATTTGTATAAAACAAAAGAAATATTCAAGGGCTACTATATAAGTCAAGTCCTTCCATTAGGGTATCCAAAATATAGTATATTGACGTCTGGATCTATAGACCGATAGTCACATCTATAGAGGTACGGTAGCTATATGCTTTTGTCGCAATGACTCAGCTCGTTCACTTGGGTATAGGGTTAGAGAGACGGCAGTACCTTTGTACTCCACGAGTACAGCACCGGTAGGTTGTTGGGTATAGGGTTATCTACACCTTTCGTTGACACTATTCTCAGCCTGTAGCTCGTCTGCCGGTCATCTAGTTGGGATAGTACTGACGGTAGCTCCCCTCTAGTATAGTTCAAGAGGTTGACTTGTCAGGATTCTATTGATATATACTTTGTACCACTTTCTTTTAGTTATAGTATACGAAAAACCTAATAGCCTGCTACCGGTCATCGCAATACTAATAGTCTACATCAATTCGTCAATAACCAACCGGTAGATAGTCGAGAAGTCAACAATCTAAGCATCCGTTAATTATCGCGTCAGGTTTATACTCCATTTACTATAGATCACCAATAGTTTCGGTAACCAAATTGTACAGACGTGAATAGGGGCTTCGACGTGTTCGAAACTGTTCCCTTGAGTTGCACCAATAGTGCTAGAGTGTAGTGACGGTAGTACCAAGTCTCGTTCGACTGGTAGTACATAGGTTTGGATGGAATATCACTACCGGCACTCAAATACATTGGTTCTAATGGCCAGAATAAGCTGTTTCTCTATTCATGAACATTTACCCTTATTATTTGAACGCGTTCTCTAGTTATTCGCACTTTAACTAGCAGTTCGGGCTCACTCTAGTCCTTTATTCACCATTTTCTACCGCAAATTTCACTATTACGCTACAAAATAAGCCTTATTTGGGCGTTTTTGTAGGGCGTATCAACGGGATCTCAAAGAACGTGTCAAAAGATCAATTGTTATATTAAGAAGAACTCCGAATGCTATGGATAAGCTATTCTGGTTAGGGTTAGCTGTATCCAGACTGAAAGAACCTGACAGATGTGGGTGCAGTACATGCTGAAGAACACGTCATGTGATAGTAATTACGATTACGCTATTTCACAAGTACATGTATAGGGGTCAAATGTGCACAAACCTTCAAGGAAAGGAATCGTATGGATTCCTGAGTGCGTATTAAGATGAGAAGTGTTGAGAATCACTTCTGGCATGGCTTGTGAAGCAGAAGAAGACTGTTCTTTGCTAATATACACATTTTAGCGTTGGAACAATGAGGCAAGATATCGGCTGGTATACTGATGCGTATACGCCGAAAGGACACAACTGGATGACACACCAGATACAGTAATACACTTCTAATTGTGCACATCATAATGTCAACACGACAATTGCAAGTGTAGACGTAAGTAGCCATGGTGGCTGAACCCAAAAAAGCCCTGAAAAGCCTCTATCTAAAAATGCCCCCCTGGATCTGGACTGTACCCCGCAACTAGCTACTTACAAGGTTAGGGATGTTAGGGTTAGTGTTAGGGTTAGTGTTAGGGTGTTAGAGTTAGGGTTTAGGTTTAGGGAAGGCTCTAAAAGCAATGTTTATCATGTTGTTTACATTTGTTTACATTTAGAGTCTAAATGGCTCATATTAGCTCCAATGACAAATCTGCCTCTTAAACACTGATCAAACAGGTAATTCCAGTCAAAAATTGTGACCTCACCCCAAAAAGGGTAATATAGCATGATGTAAGCCTGTTTTATTATTTATTTATTTTTAAAATGGCCCTTACGGCTACACTTGCAATTGTCGTGTTGACATTTTGACGTGTACAATTAGATGTGTATTACAGCATCAGCTGGATGACAAGCACATCCGTCTCCAAACACTAGTAGTTGCTATAGGGCATAGGTGTGCCTGGAATAGCTCCTCACGGCTATATACCAAGATCTCTTAGATTTATTCGGTTTCTTTATTGTCTAGTGTCACAACCCTACTCAGTTCTCTATGTCTTGTTTCCTGATATGTAAATATGCGTTACCAGTCTCAATTTCTTTTTGTCTTTTATTGTACATTTTAGTGGACATCGAACTGGGTATCTAGTACTGTACAGTTTATAGCGAAATCGTATAAATACCCACTGTAGTAGTAGTAGTACCCCAGAGTAGTACCAGATACACAACTGCGGATCCAAGTGTCTCTTGGAGCATACCTAAACGCTGCTTGCCTTGGCCAGTCACTCGTGTTGACAGGAATCTCTAAATAAAGATTGTATAAAGAAAGATTTTGTTTGAAGTTTTAAAGAAAGAAGTTTACCAGTATCTCAGAACTGTCTACCAACTATACTCTTAAGTTTAGCAGTAGCTCAGAACTGTCACCCCAGTATTGCAAAAGAATTGGACGTGTTATTGGTCAATTTGTGACTTTGGAACCTTGAATCTGTCTATCAGCGAAGATTTAAATCACACTTTTTACACTATCGCACACACACACACACACATTGGTTCATCCTTGTACTAAGACCACAAAAGACCCCTTTCTAAAGAAGTGTTCTGTCACTCAAAAGCACTTGCATTACACTGTTTTGTGTTTGGTTTTTGGTGTTTTTGGTGTCTTTGTTCTATAGACACTTGATTCACTTACTAGTACATTATCAGCACAAAAATGTGGGCTCAGAGCTGTTTCTTCATCATTTTCCACCGAAAAAATTGACTGGTGTGAATGGCCTGTCAAATCTTCTGTCTTGGATGGGGATGGGGCAAGGTTTCCGCATGCATGAATTTCTACAGCTGGTTGCACCAGAAACAAGTTGTGGAATTTTCTTTTCGGACGGGCTTAATGCATGTATTGCGTTGTTTGAACATGGTATAGACTATAACTTGACAAGAATGGAGTCTCAAAGTAGGTGGTCGGATTGTGACGTGGTCCAATCTATGGCTACTTGCAAAAGCGGAAGCAGGAGAAATGGTTTTTTGCAGCTGTCTGATTCTGCTATATGGGGTCAGCCAAATCAGCTTATGTCAATCGCACCATCTAGAAAGCAAGATAATCTTTTTGGTTACCAGCAGGCACACCAGATGCCGCAATACTTTAGCAAAAGTTACCGTATATTGTCACCACGGCTTTTGCAAAAGTAGTGGAGAAATGTGAAAGCACAAACTAGCTATTTAGAGTTAGGGATAGGGTTAGGGATAGGTTAGGGATAGGTTAGGGATAGGTAACTTTTGCTCAAAGAAGTATACACCAGTCGCGCAGGCAAGCTTCATGGAAAAGACCTTGCAAACCCCTACTGGAGGCGCTAAGACTAGTCTAACAGATAGCAAAGAGGATCCTTTAAAAAAGTACAGCCCAAGTTAACCACTCGAACTTCTCCAGAAGTATAGACCAACATAAGAAGGCATACACAAGCTAGAGAAAACAAACAATAGACAAGATACCACCAACGAGACCTTCTAAAAAGCATGAGTCAGCGTAAGCGTAAAACATGCACCCCAGGATTTGGACCTGACAAGCAACTAGCAGTTACGCCTAGAACGACGAGGAGAGAGGACATTGAAAGGAGCAATACTTACCGCAGATAGAAATGCCAGCGATACCTCATACTCCTTGGGTACTAAAGAATATACCCATTCCGCCGGCACTCTACCCTGAAGTATGTAAGATAATACAGAACGAAAATCAACGCTGGAGTATATGAGCCTTCGAACTCGTCATATCGCTCTCGTTGGTTTACAGTCGTAAAGAAAGATGGAAAAAGCTTGAGACTAGTTCACAGTCTGGAACCCCTCAATGCAGTGACTATTGCTCACTCAGGGATTCCGCCGGCCACAGATGAGCTTGCAGCGCATTTCGCCGGAAGAGCTTGTGGAGGTGTGTTAGATTTGTATGTGGAATACGACGAAAGGCTTTTAGCTGAATCCAGTCGTGACTATACTACCTTTCAAACCCCTTTTGGAGCTCTAAGACTAGTAACCCTTCCCATGGGATGGACTAACTCAGTACCCATCTTCCACGACGATGTAACTTACATTCTCAAAGACGAAATACCTCACACTACCGTCCCTTACATAGACGATGTGGCGATTAGGGGTCCGAAGACAAGGTACGAACGTTCCGACGGAAGTTACGAAACGATACCCGGGAACCCTGGTATTAGGCGTTTCGTGTGGGAACACTTCGAAAACCTAAACAGAGTAGTCCAAAGAATGAAATATGCAGGCGGAACGTTCTCTGGACATAAGGCCATCCTATGTGCAGATGAATTCCAAGTAGTAGGGCATACCTGTAGCTATGAAGGAAGGAAGCCTGATCAAAGTAAAGTCGCGACCATCTTACACTGGGAGTGATTTGAAAATGTCAGTGATATTCGAGCCTTCCTAGGGACTACTGGTGTCCTCCGGATGTTTATCAAAGATTACGCTAAGAAGGCAAACGGATTAACAAGGTTGTTGCGAAAAGATAGTAGGTTTGAAATGGGACCAGATCAATACTGTTCGGTCTCGAACCTGAAGGAAGCTGTGGTGGATTGTCCATGCCTAGGGAACATAGACCTAGAAAGCAGCGGGGAGGTCATACTTTCCGTGGATACTTCCTACATGGCTGCTGGATTCTATATTCGACAACTAAGTCCCGACGGAGATAAAGCTAAAACTAAATTTATACGTTTTGGCTCTATTACTCTAAATGACAGAGAAGCAAGATTTTCACAACCAAAAAGGGAACTATATGGGTTATATCGAACCTTGTTAGCAACAAAGCATTTATTGTATGGCGTCAGGAATCTTGTAATAGAAACTGATGCCAAGTACATCAAGGGGATGCTTCAACATCCAGATGAAGCCCCAAATGCTGCTATCAATCGATGGATAGAACAGATCCTAATGTTTCACTTCACTCTAAGGCATGTGGAAGGAAAGACTTTTGGGCCTGATGGTTTGTCCCGGCGGAAGCCTTCCGAAGGGGACGAGCAATACTCCAACCCAGAGGACAAGTACTATCACGATGTTGAGCCTTTCAAGTTCGAAGTTGAAGCAGGTAACGATGATACTACCTTGGACTATGATGAATTCAAGGAAGACATTGATACCAGGGGTGGGTTCCTGATCGACACTTCCCTCGGAAGTTTTATGAGAGACGTAATGGAAAAGCGAGACATGGAGTACCTAACCAGGACACGAGTTGCAGGTTCTTGTCCAGAAGGAGCGGAGATTGTGGCCCAGATGCCTCAGTTAATGCTTCCGACGGAAGACGACAACGAGCCCTACCGTGACAAGCATAGGTCTCTGAAAGCGAAACAGATGGACGAGGATTTACTGGCCGTCAGAAAATGGTTAAGGGACCCTAAAGCGAGGCCAGAAGGAATGACTGACCGAAGGTACAAGAACTTTGTTACCTTCGGAAGGAAGTTCTTTTTCAATGAAGAAAGAATGTATCGAAGAGATCCAGATGGTAAACACAGGTTAGTTGTTCCAAAAGAACAACGAATGTATTTACTATTTGCAGCGCATGATAGTCTGGGACACCGAGGGGTGTTTGCGACCAAGTCTCTATTGCAAG
Organism: Dendrothele bispora CBS 962.96; assembly: GCA_004369135.1. Taxonomy (NCBI): domain Eukaryota; kingdom Fungi; phylum Basidiomycota; class Agaricomycetes; order Agaricales; genus Dendrothele; species Dendrothele bispora. The sequence goes on along the minus strand of ML179085.1, from coordinate 95,560 downwards.
AACGTTTTTGGTGGCCAGATCTGGAGGCAGATGTTAACTTTTATGTGAAATACTGCCACATCTGCCAAACCCGCCTGAAGGACTACGTAAAGATGCCTCCAAAGGTAACACCTACACCCTCATTGTTCCAGGTTATGCATACCGATACCATGCATACGCCGATAGCTTCCGAGGGAAAGAAATATATAGTCCATGGAAGGTGCGCCATGAGTTCTTGGATGGAAGGGAGACCGCTGGCAAAGGAGAACCAGAGAACCATAGGTGAATGGTTGTTCGAGGATGTGATTTGCAGATGGGGATGTTTAGCAATGCTAATCTCAGATAATGGGGGAGCATTCAAAGCAGCTCTATCGTATTTGGAGAAAAGATATGGAATAAAAGGGATCCAAATATCAGGTTACAATTCGCAAGCCAACGGAAAGATTGAGAGACCTCACTGGGATGTCCGTCAGGCACTTTATAAGGCTTGCGACGGAGATGTCAAAAAGTGGGCTCGAAGGTTTCCGCTGGTAATGTGGGCGGACCGGATTACCACAAGGAAAAGGATGGGTTGTTCCCCCTTCTTTGCTGTTACCGGCGCCATGCCTGTTCTTCCGTTTGATATTGTTCAAGCAACCTGGCTAGTACAAGTACCTGATAGGACCCTTTCCTGGGCAGAACTTATTGGGGAAAGAGCCAAGGCCCTAGCCTTGCATACCTCGGAAGTCGACAGGATCATTGAGGGCATTGAAAAGAAGAAAATTAAAGATACTTTGAGGTACTTAGACACTCACAAGGCTAAAGTTCGTAACTGGAATTTTAAGCCTGGCTCTCTAGTACTAGTAAGAAATACAGCAATAGAGAAATCACTCAACAGGAAGTTGAAACCGCGTTTCCTAGGGCCATGTATAGTTGTCCGACGGACAATTGGAGGGTCTTATGTTCTGGCGGAAATGGATGGTTCTGTCTTGCAAAATAAGATAGCGGCTTTCTGCGTCTATCCATATCACGCCAGACGAAAGATAAAGCTGCCTGATAATCTGACAGGACTCACTGGCTTATCCGAAGGTGAACTTGAGGAAATCATAAATGGTCCTGAGCCAGATGACACACCTCCGGTTGAACTAAGAACAGAAGGTACCATTGAGGAACTTCCGGCGGAAATACCGGAAGATGAAGGGTGGTCAAGTACTTCCGAAGAATAGTGCCCAACTAGGAAAGATTTTGCCATGCCTCTAAGAATAGTCATCAAAGCGTGACTTGTAGTGTCACGTTATGAGACAGTTTTCCCAAAAAGGCGAGCGATTCGAGTGAGGCGCAATTCGACAGGACGGATTCGAACCGAGGAGTCTAGGTAGTAGGACAACTGCCACTAACCCTGGTAGCCATTCTACCAAACTGCCGTACCAGGCTGAACGTCTCCGGTCATTTAGAAGAACATGATATGAAACTGAAGACGGATTCAAAAGTTAAAAAGGCAATTTCACAGAATCTCCATTGAGTAGCCCTGGACTTGAACCAGAAGGCTCGTGCAAGAGGGCATTACCACTATGCCATCCTACCCTAGCTGGTAACGGAACTACCTTTACTTTGGCCGAGCGTGATTTGCTGTAAAAAGCTCTTGCCACCGGAACAAACCTTCCGGCGGAACAGAAGAAGTTTAAGACTAAAGTGGGACTCCCACGAGAAGAACGAGACTCAAAAAAACGCGACAGATAAAAACCATCAAATACAGGAATACCATTGCGTAGGCCGGGATTTGAACCAGGGACTCTTGCGAGTTATGGGAAACTTGCAAGAGGGCATTACCACTATGCCATCCTACCATGATCTGTAACGAGGTTACCTTTAGTTTGGCCAAGCGAAGTAACTGTGGCAAGTTTATGCCACCATAACAAAACTTCCAGCGGAGCGGGATAACTTAAGACCAGTTGGTGTCCGACGAAAAACGGAAAATCCGTCGGAACCCCACAGAGAAAAACCGTTTCCAGAGAATCTGCATTGAGTAGTCCTGGATTCGAACCAGGAGGCTCTTGCTATTTGGGGGAAACCCGCAAGAGGGCATAACCACTGTGCCAAGCTACCATGATGGGTAGGGAAGTTGCCTTTAGGTTGACCAGCAACCGCAGCTGTGGCAACCCTTGCCACCGAGTAAAGAGAAAGAGTCAGAAGGATAAAAAGGGCACCGAAGAGATTGCGTATGAGCAGTACTTGGATTTGAACCAAGGACTCTTGCAAGGAGTTTACACCCTCGAAAGATGGCTTTACCACTGCGCCATACTACCGTCTTGGACGAGGAAGTAGCTTTTACTTCGATTACCAAAAGGGGAGGGCTGTGGCAAAAGTTTGTCACGTGACTAAATATTCTGCCTTTTCCAGTGATGAAAAAGCTACATTTTCTTCACAGACCAAAGGGGACAGCCCTGGATTCAAACCAGGCACTGTCTCATGGCGCAGTACGCTAGAGACAGGGCACTAACCACTGTGCCAAACTGCCCATGATGGAGGGGTGAATGCGGGCCTCTTAACCAAATAAATGGTGGAGGGGTTGAGCGAGAAGCAACCTCCGACAGACACTAGAAAATTGAAAAAGGCTCTTTTATCCCTCGGAAGAAAAAGGTGAACATAGTAGGACCTAAACCTATTGGCAGTCTTGGAGTCGAACCAAGGACTCCTTGGAGGCATCAGCCACAAGGAGGGTACTAACCACTGCACCATACTGCCATGGTTGGGGATGTCGATGTGATCTTGTTAACCGACAGAGGACACCTTCCGCCGGAGGAAACGTGAAACTACTAGAACTACATCACCTCCGGGCAACAGAGAAAAAGATTTAATGAGCCGAAATATTAACAGCATTGGAGTCGAACCAAAGACTCTTTCGAGGAAGAACTATGAAAGAGGATGCTAGCCACTGCACCATACTGCTGTAATTGGGGGACGGATCCAGGTTTCTTGGCCAACGAGGAAAGTCTTCCGCCGGAGAACGCGAAAACACAGGTTAACCTCCGGAAGAAAAACAGAAAGTAAGAGCTGAAGGACAACCTTGGATTCGAACCAAGAACCTCATCCTTCATAGCCAAGGGGGGGTGACCAATCGAGATAAGGCGGTGACCACTACACCATATTGCCCGTGCTGAACCAGGCAACGTCGGTTTGTTTGAGCAGAATTGGAAAGGTGGCGGGGAACGTGACCAGAAGACGTGCTTACGAGAAGACAATTGTACAAAATTTCCATATTTGGAGCATACTACATACAGACGCATCTGAATAACTAAGAGAAAACGCCCTGCTCCTTCGGAATAGACACAGAAAACCTATCGATGGATGCAAAAGTCAGAAAATAGTCAGAATCGACGAGCCAGAAAGAACTCACTATCAATATAACTAGTCCTGCTGGGACTGGGAGGTTCCCTCGGAAACAGCGTCGTCAACGCGTTTATCCTGATCCTGGACTTGAGAACTTTCGACGGAAGTGTTATTGGCAGTCGGAGTCAGAGCCACAGAAGCTTCGACATTTCCCTCGGAAGTACCGTTAGTGCTAGCGGTTCCCCTACGAGGACAGTCCTAAAGATGAAGAGTAATGGGAAGGACGAAAAGGTCCGCGAGACAAGGAGACATACCTCACGGCGATGATACGCAGCCCTAAAAGCTTCGTTCCAATCGATAAATCCCCAGGAAGCAGCTCTGGGATCATGAGGCAAAGGTGCTCCCTCGGGAATGATGACCATTTCGACTTCCCCTGTGTTTGGGTTCAGATAGTAGGCAATGCAGGGTGGCGTTTCGTCCCCAGTAATGCCATTGAGAGCAGAAGAGTTAGAGTCAGATGGGTTGGAGTTCAAACCGGGCATATTGGCTGAAAAGTTGCCTTGGAACAAGTCGTCCACTTATAACTATCAGTCTGAATATTTGCTTCCAGTGGATAATTCTCGATTCAGACTAAGGCGGTTTCTAATGATCGAACGCATGTTTTCTGCACACAGTTTTTATTATCGCCTACAGGAAAAGATTCCACAGAGATAAGAGAACGACTACGGTCAGAGAAAGGAGTGTGGAGTATTTGATAAAGAAAGATTTAGGAAAAAGATGCTGGAAAGTTATTTAGCGCCATCAGACAGTTTTGTTGGAGTCGGAAGTGTCGGTTTCGGCTTCCGAAGGGGCTGCACTAGCTGGAGCTGAAGCTGTGGCTACTGCTTCCTCAGGTACAGACTCCATATGACTATCAGGGTCGGCCTCAACTGTGGAAATGATGCCAGTTCCTCTGGAACTTGGGCCAGCCACAATGTTTGACGGTCCGGCGGAAAGACCAGTAATATTGACCAGCTGGCGAAGACCATCAATCTCGGGACCAGAGAGCAAAGCAGCATTTTCCCCAAGAAGATCTTGGAGAATTTGGATGGAGCCTTGCAGATGGTTCATCTGCAAGACCATTTCCAATGCGGAAGTGCGGATCCTGGCCTCAAGCATCGATATCGCCTCCAGAACACGACGAGTGCCCGAAGTGCCTGCACCAGTGGCCGACGGAAGCAACGCTTCCTGGTACTCCCTGGCTAGATGAAGTACAGTCACCAGACCGGCTTCAGAAAGGGGCGAAAGGTCCTCTGACGGAAAGTTTCAGACGGAAATTCGAAACCATAACATAGTAAAAGAATGCTTACGAAGGATTCCCTGGACGGCTCCTGGATTGATCAGACGGTACTGGTCCCGCAAGGCTTGAACTTGACGGACAGTGGTAGCAGCCTCTTCCGAGTCTGCTCGAGCTCATTTCCGACTGAGCTCCTGTCCGGCGGAAACGGTCTTCTGAGCCTGGAAACCTGGGGATGAGAAAATATAACAAAGATGGAAAGATCGCAGCAAACCTGGTCAACCAGTTCGGCGGTCGAAATTGTGGTCTCCTGCAATAAGCGTAATAGTGGCTTTAGTTGACTCCATACAAAAGTAAGGAAGCTCAACAGCGTTACCAATTGATGGGGAGTATGAGGACGACTAGCACGCTGAGTTGTCTAAAGATAAGAACAATTAGTACCATACAGATGGAACGAGGGAGTTGGAGATAATACCGCTGGGGCCTCATCATCACTAATGGGGATGGGTTCCTCCTTTTTCTTGCCTTTCTTCTTTTTCGAAGACTTGGTAGCCTAAACGAATTGGGTTATCAATTTGGAAAACGAGAATCTAGAAAACGGGGGACCATACACTGCTTCCTTCGGAAGTACCTTTTCCCTCGGAAGTTTTTGGTGGAGGAGTAGGTGCGGGCTCCGCCATTTCAACATCTCCAGAAGAGACACGGACACTGGCCGGAGCATGACTAGAAGACACAATGGAACGGTTGGGAGCAGCCCTAGGTGTACCTATGTAAGATCCCCCACGGGGAGGTCTCTGGGAAGGACGACCACTCCCTTCCGACTGAAACGAAAATCTTAGCCTAAGAAATTACCTTGGGAAGAGAATTGAAAATGACCCACACGATACGATCAACGGTTTTCAGAAATGTCTCAATACCGACGGACGAATGATTGAACTTCCCCATGAGATCGAGGCATCTCCAAAGACAAAGCATTGAAAACAGCTTCCGCAGAGCGGTGTCGGGCAAGAACTTGTTCTCCATAAACTTGGTATCCTGTAAAAGGGACGGTGCTTCGGGAGTATGGGTAATGTCCGCCTGAAGAGAAAAGATTATCAGTCAGAAACGATTTTGCGATGTTGACAGTGGAAACCTACTAAGACTATAAGGACTGCCTCAGCATCGGCACAACTTTGATAGTTGTAACGGCCTTGGTTGTCCTCAAGTCGGTTCTGCAGGTCGACTGCACGATTCCGAAGTGTGTTTCGAAGAGTGTCCAACTGCTTGGGTGGACCACTCATAGTAACAAGGAATTATAAACGAATTCAAATGAGAAGTTTCAGACGGAAGCAAAAATAAAGTCCCTGGCAAATGTGGATCCTTTTATACTGAGACGGGCCTAACCTATGGGTTGGGGACAACCATTTTCAGTAAGGGGGAGATATAAGGTGGCATGGAGAAAATGACCTAAAGCCACAAAATTTTGCCGTCGGTAAAATGACGCATAAATGGATCTAACAGCATTGCAACAAAAGACAACTGACAAAATAAACAAGTACACAATTTCCGCTGGAAATCATGCACACCCCAAACAAGGCGTTCTAATATCTGCCGGAAGGTTTTACTTGTGAAATTTCGAGATCTCAGTTATGTCTCACATAGACAATCACACTCAGAAGGACAAACAGTTCACAATCAGATGGTATTTGAAAGGCACTAGTAATACAAACAGAGGTGCCAGTAGGATACATCAAAAGCACAATGATAGCAAGATATAGCAGGGGTAACAAAAGAGATACAAAGGTACTTGGTATACAACAATAGTACCAGTACAAGACAGCAAGAACAACATAGCACATTGAGACACAGATACGATAAAACAGCTACAGAAAAGATTTGAAGTCCAAAGAGAAATCGTGTCCGACGGAAATAGCGATCAAGAAAGCTTCAGAGGCCGAGGGCATGAAATTGGTCGCGATACCACCTAATTCTTTCTAACTTTGCGACCAGCACTGCGAGCCTTAGATCCTGGAGCCTGTAAGAAAAACATTACCCACTGAAAAGAGATAGAGAAGAGGGGAACTTACATGATGGCTCTGAGGCCTCTCGAGCTCTTCCCGAAGGAACTCGCGCGGAGGCGGATTCTTCTTCTTCTGCGATCCCGAGTTCTTCTCGAACCACTCAACTAGTTCCTGCGGAAGCTCGTAGTGAACGTTTTCGTCGAAGTTCAACCCTTCCACCGGTTATTGGATACCGAAGGCTTCCTGATTGACCTCCAGGTTTGCGATTTCCTCCTTCAAAGTTGAGGAAGAGCGCGAGTCGCGGGTCAGCTCCTCTAGCCTTCTGGGGAAAGCGGTGTCGGCTTTGACCAAACAAGAAGTGACGCGGTAGGAGGAAGAGGCGAGGTTTCCGGCTGCCAACGCATAATTGGCAGCGGCAAGTTCAAACTGGAGCTGAGCCCTAGACTTGTCTTGGGCCAGGGCATCTAGGTCTAAGGAAAGAAGTAATGAGAAAGAATTTCCGACGGAAAAGAGGTTACTTACGGACGAGGGAGAATTTGGCATGCTCGGCAGCCAGGTCTAAGCTCCGCCCAAGTTTGGAAGGTGCGAGGTTACACCCTACTCCAGACTTGATGCAGTTAAGACAGGTGTTGCAGCCATTCCCTCGGAGGAAACAGACTTTCGAAGCCAAGCCGCTAATAAGCTGGCTAACTGAGTGAAGGCTCTGCTCTAAAAACAAAACCAAAACACCCAAACACCAAGGAAACTTATGTATATGCACATAATTTGATAGTGCAAGAGCTGGTTCTAGTGAGATAAAATCACTGTATAACTCTGTTGAAGTTCAAGTTTTTGTAATTGACCGGTAGAACTTTTGGGGTTTGTATAGCTTTGGGGTTCAAAACTCGACACAAAAACACACACACAAGTTCACAGTATTGCAATTCACAAAGTCT
>ML179085.1:0-85897 GCA_004369135.1 Dendrothele bispora CBS 962.96 | reverse complement strand
TTGTTCTTCTGAATGCGAGAGCCAGAAGGCTTCATGGAAGAAGCATGATCATAGCTTCCCGTGGAAACAGGTCCTAGCTTGATCTCGCGTTTCTTCTTTTTCGGTGCCACTGGAGCTGACTCGGCGGACGCGGGCAACTTGCGCTTGGAGGTCTTCTTCGTCTCCTCCGGCGGACGTTCACTAGAGGGCTTTTCCGCTAGAGGACGATCGCTGGAACCGGAATCCGAGGGAGAGTAACCTGAAAAAGAGAAAGTCAGTTTAACGAAAACTTAAGAAAAGAGAGAGTTTACCTAGGGGTGACGCGGCTGCCTCGAACTCGTCAACGAAATCGGCTCCGAAGGCGTCTTTCAACCAGTCGGCCTCGAAGTCAGCTGGAATAGTGAGGGTTTTGTAAGGACAGTAGGCAAAAGGCCCAGCATAGAACAAGAAAAGAACGTACCAAGTTTTGCCTTGGGTGTTCCGGAGGTTTCCGAGGGATCAGCCATGGAGATGTCATCGTCGACGGAACTGGCAGGACTTGACAGCCAGAGTCGAAGGTCTTTGGGAAGCGAAAGTCCAAACACAGCTAAGGAACAAAATAAGCATTTCCCTGGCAAGACACAGTCGGAAGGAGACGACGAGGGGACTTACACTTGAGAAGGTCCTCCTTGACATACCATATCCACTGGAATCGGGGAGGCAGATCCTCCTGGTTGACTACACTGGGGAACTCCTAAGAAGGAAAGACAATAAGCAGAATACCAGGAACAATAAAATGATTTACATTATCCTTGGGATAGGCCAAGTTGGACCCTTCCCTCGGAATATCGACATAGTGATTGGGGAGGACTTCGGGCTTGGGAAATTCTGGGCAGGCGGCACCAGTAGGGAGAGGCTGGGCCAAAGGCTGCACTTCCAGCAGGACCTTTTGGTCAAGGCGTTTTCCGATGGTATGCTGTTACCGGAGGTCAGAGAAACCAAAGATAGTAACAAAGGAAGCACGAACCCTCTCTTCATCTAGAGTGCGGTGCCCTTCCTCATAGGCAGCGTCATCATAAGATGTGTTGGCCGCCGGAAAATTCTTGAGTATCCGCCGGAACAGCAGGTTGCCCTTGTAGTACTTCAGGATGCCCATTTTTAGTGCAAGGATGACAACGGGTTCGCTGTACTGTGGGTGCATTATCCACCGGGTATAGTTGTCCTAAGTCAAAACGGCGATGAGGAATCCGACGGAGGGACTTAGCAAATCAACAAGAAAAGAGCAGAGGGGTAGAAAACTCACCAAGGCACTGGCCACCATGGTGAACAAAGTCCCTTGATCCGGCATCAGAAGTTTTTGAGTTGCAGCAGGATTGAGGACCACGGGAAACCAGAGGGCCACCAGGAGCAGAGCAAGCCAGGGTTCTTTGTCATACCCTAGCACCAGAGAGGTGTCCAAGAGAGTACGGTTCGGGAAGTCCGCCAGTTTCAGGGGGAAGTACTCCTTCGGAAGCTTGGATTTCTTGAACGTATCCGTAAAGAGTTGCAGGGACGAGCGGGAAGACAACGATGATGGCGAAGACATTTAGACCGATGGGGGCAGAAACTTAAAATCTGGGTGAATTTCTGGGTCCTTTTATACAGCTGGAGGGTCAGGGTTCAGGACTCCGGAAACAAGGTCCCTCAGGTCCATGACATAAAGAGAAGGCGCTTTAGCCGATGTGAAGAAATTAGCCGACGTGAATAGGTCAAAGCAGCACCTATTTGGGTCGCCACAGTCCATTTTTGGTAGTCCGAGAAATGGAGAGAACATAGAATTCTTGGAATTTCCACCGGAAATTTTAATATTCTGAAACATGTCTGGTTTTTGAATGGGGCTTCTGATCCGAATATTCCCGTGGAACCTTCCGTTCATTTACCAGAATTCCAGAGACATATAAAACAGACATACAGAGTGGCTCAATAGGAGTGCTGAGATGCCGGCTGACCAACCGTGGCGGGAAAATCTTGGGTGGCTGATCAGATGTGGCTGGACCCTGCAAAGGAATAAAGATCCTTGAGAATAAAGACCGGCGGTGTATACTCTGGACGAGTCAGTCGGAGAGAAACTTCCAAAACGGGTATATTCAAAGAAAACCTTATTTTGCACCGGAACTTTGGTGCCAGGCAAGGGACTTGTGAAAACTGTAGCAAGGATGAAATTGCCTAATTTGGGTTGCCCGATCCAACAGAGGGAGATCTTGTGGTGCAAAAACCTTAGTGTCCACAGTGTCCACGTGACTTGGGAAAACTGTACCAAGGATGACCGGGAACGGTCAGTATTTCAGTAAGGGGGAGATGATACGCCTGGCAATAGTCCGCCGGTAATTTTAGCGATCTTTTCTTTTCAATCCTCATTTCCGAGGGTCGTAACCTTACAAGAATACCTCTCTAGGAAGCGTCTGTCCGAAGGTAGACTCTGTACAGGCAGAACGCTGTATCAACAGCTCCCCTGTATACTCCATTCACCAGAGGTATTACCTACCTATCCTACCGATCAAGTGATTCAAATCCGACGGACGCCATATTTCCAGCTGCACCTGATTTCGACGCACATCCGGCAGAACGGTTATCTATGGTACCCATCCTCATCAGGAAAAACTGGGCAGACCTGGGACAGCCTCAGGCTACCCTGAGACACTCCCAGGACCACCATGGCACTTAAAATATGCCATGGCACACTCCATGGGCATACTTTGGGTGCCATGGCCTAAAAGTATTTTTCCTGATGCTCCGGAGCTATTTCGTGTGGCTTGTAACTATACAGTACCATCTTATCTAATATTTTCTAGGGTATATAAACCGTAGATTATCGTAGTAGACCTTAGCTTCTTCCCCGCTGGACATTTCCTGTCTAGTTTCTTAGATAGCTCAGGGTTTTTCCCTACCCAAAGATAAGAGTTGGAACCAAGAGAATATAAAGAGTTTTAAAAGCATATAGACCCAGTGAACTAAGTTGAGAACAAGTCCTAGTAACCAGTCAAGAAGTTATCCAGTGTCCAGACCTAGTTTTCGTGTCAAAGTCTTTGTCCCTTTTTCAAACTCAAACCCTCTCTGACTATTGTCATTAAACACTACTACCCAAAAGAACTATCTACTGTCTTCCCCCGGTAATTTGGTCTTCCGACGAAACCTTACCTTCCGGCGGAACGCTTCCCATCTTGATTTCAGAAGGATTTTTATACTTCGTCACCCCGAACTCACCTGACTACTGTGTTTTTGAGGTTTAGAGGAGAGTAGAGTTTGAGGTTTATATTCATAAACCTTTTTCTTTCGTTCTGCTTCGATCGCATAGCAAGTCTCTCACCGGCACTCAAATACATCAGTTCTAATGGTCAGAATAAGCTGTTTCTCTATTCATGAACATTTCTCCTTATTATTTGAATGTGTTCTCTAGTTATTAGCACTTTAACTAGCAGTTTGGGCTCACTCTAGTCCTTTTATTCACCATTTCTACCGCAAATTTCACTTTTACACTACAAAATAAGCCTTATTTGGGCAATTTTGTAGGGCATATCACCGCTCACCTACTATGTATAGCCTTGCTTCTCATTATACCTCCTCAGCCGTTTCTTTCATCTTCACCGGCGTGAAGAGGTACGTGTCACGACCTGACCTAAAAGCAATACACCCCTGCCTATCCTAGGCAACCTGTTGGGGAGTGACAGCGATCATGCAATAGAACCTGACCCTCTAAGCCTCTAGAGTACTGCAACTAATCGATATAAGCCTATATCAGACTGCGATTCATGCAAATAACGACAGCCACAGCTACCAGGAACCAGGAACCTAGTGTTGCAACTCAGACTACAAGCCTAGAAAGCTAGAAAAATGACACTAGTATGGAAACCAAGGAGAATCACAAGATAGACAGCCTTTGGAGCTGAGTCGACAACGAGAGTGGTGCGAATAAGTAAGTCGTCGCCTACCAGGAAAGTAGGATCAATAGAACAGTATGCCTTATGACTGTGAAGACAGCACATTATATGTGCAGTTAAGCAAGAACTAAGTGATGACTACATCACCTTTGTTAGTAACTGGCAAAAGGTTGCTGTCTGAGAGTGAGGATAAGAGTAGAGAGCAGATAGACGAGCTAGATTGTTCAGGTAGAACGATAGGGAATACTGGTCTACGAGTACAGTATTTATACTACTATGGAATAGGAGTTTTGTCACGACCTGACCTAAAAGCAATACACCCTTGCCTAACCTAGGCAACCTGTTGGGGAGTGACAGCGATCGTGCGATGGAACCTGACCCTCTAAGCCTCTAGAGTAGTGCGACTAGTCGATATACGCCTATATCTGACTGCGATTTGTGCGAATAACGATAGCCACAGATATGAGGAACCAGGAACCTAGTGTTGGCGACTCAGACTGCGAGCCTAGAAGCTAGAAGAATGGAACTAGTATGGAAACCAAGGAGAATCGCAAGATAGACAGCCTTCGGAGCTGAGTCGACAACGAGAGTGGTGCGAATAAGCAAGTTGTCGCCTACCAGGAAAGTAGGATCAATAGAACAATGTGTCCTATGACAACTAAGATTGGATTCTAACTAGTACTGATGGTTATACAAGGTATATATACTATAAAGTAAAGGAGTATACTCCTAGCAGCGATAATGCCTCCTCCTCTCCGCTACCTACAATGTCTGATCATCCCTATGTCACCCGTCAACCCCTGCGATCCACCAAGTCTCGGTGCCACATATGAGATCTGCCCCTAACGCGTTGTATGCCGTGTTCGGAAGTGCGATTAGTAATGATCCCGTGCCTAATCACACTTTGGAATGGGAAATAAGTTGTCCCGGTTAGGCGATGTGGCTTCTGGTATGGTGGCGGGGTGGTGGACCGGTGAGTTCATGACATTACCCCCCCTCCAGGAATTATTCGTCCTCGAATAATGCGATTTGCAATGGAGAATCAATAAATCTCCAGATTCGCAAACTTTAACCAAAATTAATGCCGTAACTTGATCGAAAATTCTCGGCGAAAATTCCAATATAAAGTTATCCATCGATCGGTGCCACTCCAGAGCTTTCTCCTCAACCTCCATGTTAAAATCGCGATGGCCAGCAACACCAACACCACCAGCTTGACAGACGCGATTACCTCTGCACAACGAAAGGAGTGCGTCAAGATTCTTCGTTCCTTCTACGACATTTCCAATATTGTCGATATCGACTTCACTCGACTCCAAAAACCACTCCCTACCAACCCTCAACCCAGCAGTCGCACCGTCCTCCACGAGTCACTCGAGTTCTGTTACTACTTTGCCCTTGCCGACATGCGTCTACGCATCCGAGTACATCAAATCACCGGTTTGAACAAAACCGAGTGCGACTTTTTGTCCGCCTTTGACATGCAATTAGTCGCGGCCTTCAAACGATATGATGCGCTTTATCAATCAATGAAGAATGGCGGGAAGACATCTTTTGAGCAATTGTCGAATCGAGAGTTACTCGAGGGTAGTAGGAGCGTAATCGCATGGGTGAATGTTATGGTGCACCTTGATTTCGACTTTTGCGATTCCATCCTAACACCCTCATAGGCCCATAATCTCGACATCATTTACCACCTTCATCAACGGCATGTGGCCGAGGTATATTGCGATGAATCCCTCACGCAACTCGTGGATCAGACCGAGCGCGTCTTCCAGCGAATCGCAGGTTCTTTCCTCCGTGCAGAATTATGGGATCCTGTCGAACCAGAAATCGCGCCATTCCGTCCAGAACCTATGATTTCCTTTCGTCACGCCCTTCCCGAACTCACCACACCTCTCGTCAAACCTCCCCCTTGCGTTGATCATTTCGGTGACTCTGTCAATAAACCCATGCGATTTCCTCAACCGCTAACTCCTACCATTCAACAAAGGCAGAGACGTCTTGAGCATGAAATCGCCAAGCTTATGACTGAGTGGATTGCCATCGAGGAACCCTCGAACTACCTTGGTCGACAAATGACTTCGGCTTTGAAAAGCGACTCGAGATTCGTTGGCAATTTTCTGCGTAGTCAAATCCACCCCAGTACCAACAGGTTGGAAAACGATCTGTTTTATCCACAACTCGACACCTCCTTTCCCGTTCCGCCCTATCGAACTTCGTATGTTCCCGATCCTAACCATGACAAGAATACATGCTCCGGTTGCATTGGTTATGCGATTCGGCGACAAAACGCCCTTTCTAGCTCTCTTCTGCGTGATTCCGAAGCCAATTTGCCACCCTCTCACGCTGAGGATATTCGCATGTCTTCTCCTCCTTTGCCTCCTTCAATCCGACCCCTATCACCTGCAGACCCCGATATACTCTCAATCCCTCTAGACTCCATTCCCAAAATCAAGAATCGCGCCTACATTTACATTCCATCCGTGAACTCGAAAGGAAAACAACGTGCTCGGGAACAAACTCCGTCGGAATCGGGCTCGGATGAGGAGTGGCAGCCGGATTCGGATTCGGACGCGATTTCGGCTAAACGTCAGGCGTCCGAAGAACTGGTGCCGGTTAAGTCTGCCAAGAAGCCGAAGCCTGGAGCTTTCAAGGCATCTCCACCCAAAGCGCCTCGAAACCCGAAAGGTGACCCCAAAATTGTCGATCTCGACGTGATCCGTGCTTGGGTGTCCAAACCCTTACGAAACACTCCCGCCCTCTACTTTGCATACCCCTCCTACACCGACTCTGATCTCCTTCCCTCGATACCATGGAATACCCGCGATGATCAACAAATTCACCCTCCTTCGGCCTCTGAAAGGGTAAATCACGTATCCAGCTACGCGTCTCCTCAAATGGACATTCGCCCCATGAAAATGTGGAGGTCAACTACTCCTCCCCCCGTCGTGTCCAACCGATCCTTTTCGCGCATCCAGGCCAATTTTACCCTTTCTCGCACCCCTGGCGTCATATATCTTCTCCTGCGCGATCCATGTAAGTTATGCGTGCGACAGGGTTTTGTCTGCGCGTATCCAAAACTTGCATGTTTCACTTGGGATGACCCCAAGCCCGAGACGAACCGACGATGTCTTGGCTGTCGATGGAGGAGTATCAGGTGCGTATTAGAAGAACAGGACGAACCCCATCTCAGGCCCTATCAATGGGATGGGTATAAATTCGTTCCATTCCACCATCGCAGGCCTTTTGGTGAGCGGTATGACTTCTTGTTGCTGTGATTTGCGCGACTAACCCTTCTCTCCTGTCAGTCGCACCCATTGACAACAACCTGACGCCTACAACGGAACGGTGGAGGGATATCGACACTGAGACGGATCAAGGGAATGCGGAAGCCGGACCATCGGGGTCGTCTTGAAAATATCTTGAATGTTGTGCATATATCGTATAGCCATAGCGTAGCATCGTTTGTGCGATTTAATCGCAAAATATCATCTCTTGAATGTCGCAAAGTGCGACTCATATTCTAGATTCGTGTGTGAAAAGTTTCGATGTGTGAGAAAGTGAGATTCAACCTTGAATCTGTATCCCAAAAAAGGTCCATACGCTCCGAAGAGCAGACCAAAGTCGCGAATCTACTCAAATGTTCATGGCTCAAGGCGTTTCAACATAGGAGGATAAGTCGACTGTCAACGCGGGTGTCCTAAAACCAAAATCCTAAGTCCAAAGTGTTTCCGATGTGCGATTCTCGTGAATCGCAAGTAGTACTGGCTAAATCGCACAGTCTACAACTTCATAACGAATCTTCCAGATCCGCCTAGACCTCCCACCAAATTCTCCAGATTCAAAAGGCGTTGTTTTATCCAATCTAGATCTGTGGTGTGCCCATCATTCCTAAGATGGGTGTCGACCAAATCTCTAATCCTTTTAGCCTCCGAGGTATATTCCTCCATCAAAAGAGTACCTTCGAACCACCTCCTTTCCAGATCCGAAACTCGATCGCAAAACACCTTCATCCGTTCAGCTGCAAACCAGGGCTTCAAAGTGGATAGCGGACCCAAATGAATATTATATTCATCCGCTATGGCTCCCATGTATTCTCCATAGGACATCCCCCTTGGTGCGATTCCATCTCCAAACTGGGTGGGAGCATTATTCGCAGTTCTTCTACGCGCTTCCTGTTTAGTCCTAACATATTGGACTACATTCCGCTTGCGAAATAACTCGTTTAATGCTTCCTCACTCTTCCGATTCGCAAGGATCCATTGCAACACTTCAGAGTATTCTTCATTGAGAATTTCCTCGAGCGATAGCATCAAATCCTTTTGCGATATGGAATATCTCTCAATGAGATCCAGTTTCAAAGTAGATGTTTGTTGGAAATGATGAATGACGGATGCGATTACCAGCTTTTGGTGTAAGATTCGGTATTGGATAGAGATAGGTGATTGCCTCATTCTTGGAAACAGGATATCTAAAGCCGAAAACAAACGGCGATTCCATGCGAATACCAAGATATGGTGCAAGACGTAGTTTCTAGAGAGTAGCGCATAATCATATGCGACTACGAGAATAGGTTGCATGAGGTTGCGAATCGCAACAAATACAAGTAGTGCCACCTTGGCACAAGTCATCCAGAATGCGAGTACCAAAAGTATGGCTCCTATAGCCACAGCGTAAGATAAATCGCAGTCCATTAGAGGTTCCTTTAGTCTCTAGAGCTAGATTCCAAGAGTATAGATCTTGATTTCGATAGCGAGTATGAGTGCTCGTATACAGAGCGAATGAGTCGAGTAGGGGATAAGTACTCATCCGTTAAGGAACACCAAGTCTCGTTTTATAATAGGAGAACTTGATACTAGAAACGAATGCCAATCACAATAAATGTGTCCGGTAAAACAGTGAGTGAATGTTTGTGAGACTTCGAACAATGAATGAGAAATAGGGGAACGCAACGACAGTGCACAATCGACACTCCTGAACAGTAAGGAGAATCCAATCTACTGTCACGACCTGACCTAAAAGCAATACACCCTTGCCTAACCTAGGCAACCTGTTGGGGAGTGACAGCAATCGTGCAATGGAACCTGACCCTCTAAACCTCTAGAGTAGTGCGACTAGTCGATATACGCCTATATCTGACTGCGATTTGTGCGAATAACGATAGCCACAGATACGAGGAACCAGGAACCTAGTGTTGGCGACTCAGACTGCGAGCCTAGAAGCTAGAAGAATGGAACTAGTATGGAAACCAAGGAGAATCGCAAGATAGACAGCCTTCGGAGCTGAGTCGACAACGAGAGTGGTGCGAATAAGCAAGTTGTCGCCTACCAGGAAAGTAGGATCAATAGAACAATGTGTCCTATGACAACTAAGATTGGATTCTAACTAGTACTGATGGTTATACAAGGTATATATACTGTAAAGTAAAGGAGTATACTCCTAGTGGCGATAATGCCTCCTCCTCTCCGCTACCTACAATGTCTGATCATCCCTATGTCACCCATCAACCCCTGCGATCCACCAAGTCTCGGTGCCACATATGAGATCTGCCCCTAACGCGTTGTATGCCGTGTTCGGAAGTGCGATTAGTAATGATCCCGTGTCTAATCGCACTTCGGAATGGGAAATAAGTTGTCCCGGTTAGGCAATGTGGCTTCTGGTATGGTGGCGGGGTGGCGGACCGGCGAGTTCATGACAAGTTTGAACCTTATCTAGCTAACTATACAGCTACAGCTATTACTACAATCGTACTACATGTGTCATAAATGTCATCATAGCTGTTACAAAGCTGTTAACCATCATTGAGTGGTTAATGCTATTGGCTACATAAAATATGAGTAATACTACGTATTTACAGCATAATTAATCATCAACTTCATAATCATTATTACATCATTAGATGATTTGATCATATGATTATTATTATAATCAATATGATAATATGTCTTTTCAACAATGACAACTAAGATTGGATTCTAACTAGTACTGATGGTTATACAAGGTATATATACTGTAAAGTAAAGGAGTATACTCCTAACGGCCATAATGCCTCCTCCTCTCCGCTACCTATAATGTCTGATCATCCCTATGTCACCCGTCAACCAGCCAAGTCTCAGTGCCACATAAGAGATCAGCCCCTAACGCGTTGTATGCCGTATTCGGAAGTGTGATTAGTAATGATCCCATGCCTAATCACACTTCGGAATAGGAAATAAGTTGTCCCGGTTAGGCGATGTGGTTTCTGGTATGGTGGCGGGGTGGCGGACCAGCGAGTTCATGACAGTACATGTCCATTTCATATTATACCTATAACGATATACTCATACTATGTATAGCTTATAGTATATTATCTCCGTTCATAGGTATAATATAGCTGTTTCTTTCATCTTCACCAGCATGAGGAGCTTATAGTATATTATCTCCGTTCATAGGTACACCGGTTCCTACATTGACGACATTGAATTGTGTCTGATTTAGGTTGTGGATATCAAAGGGGGTTGTTCATGGGGTTGCTGAAGGGTTTTGGGTAAGAGAGGTCTTATATGAGTGGTTTGGTTAGTTTTGGGAGAGGATGACAAAACGAGATCATTGGTTTGGGCTGGAAGGGTGGAAACTCGGTAATGCGCTGTAACTCAGCGTAGGCCCATATTTTCGTGTTTGCAAGAACGTACATATGTTTAGTGATAATAAGTATATTATCACGTTGACAGAGGACTGAAGTGAGCCCAAACTGTCAGTCAAAGCGGAATATAGCTATGTTCTATAAAGATAGACTATTCTAAGTATCTATGGTGTAGTAGGGATAGATACCCTACCCGTAGATTCGGCCATTCAATCGTTCTCTATTCTTACCTGGGTTTCAATTACTTATTTTCATTTCGAAGCGCTAGACGCACTTACTATCCTGTTTATGCTTACTCACTTTATTTCGTCATCAGGTACATACTTTTCAGTCTAAGTCCAAACCACGCGTCCGTCCCTCTCTTCACAGAAAGCGCCTTGAGCAAGCGCTCGAGGACTGGTCAACCTCCTATCTGTGTCGATGTCGTCTAGAGGTGTACCGGCGTTCGGGGAGAACTGCGATTCGAACGGCATGTACTCCGACAACTCCGTACCTCTTTCATGTGTTAGTTATTTTTATTCGTTTTCTACTTACTTAACCACCTTCTACTTCATGCCAAGTACTTCTCGTTCACTAGTTGTTACTCTACTATTGACATTTTCATGCTATTCCTTACTTTCGGTTCGCTGGGGAGCGCGCACGGACCGCTGGTAGTAGTATAAAAGTTGTAAAAAGTCGTAGTAGTAAATCACCTCTTTGCTGGTCACTGTTTCGTTCGAGCCTGAGCCTGAGTATTTCCACTGAGCCCCAATTTCACTTACCGAGCCTTTCCGAGCCTTACGTTCTTATATTGAACCGATTCGACTGCTCTACGACCATCACTTACAATCGTGTGAGCCTCGTGTTCGGTTAATTTCCTAATTAGGTGTGTCATATACATCTATTGTGTTTATTTACTTCTCTAGCGATAGACGGTATCTACGGATTACCTCGTCTCTATCCTCTATTCTCTCTTACTCCATCATCCGTCTCCCGACTTGATCCTCTGCAGCCCTCGCTTGGGCTAGCTCCTTCTTCGATAGTGGTGACCACCGCAGGGGACTTTCAAGTTTTCCGCGGATCCGGTAATATCGCAAGCTTCCAAAATAGCTTCACCAATTAATCCCAATTCCGACATCGACCCTTGGTCGACGAGTTCACCTGATTCATTAACTTGGTCTTTACCCTTTCAGGATACAGAAACGCTACCTGATATTTGGAACGTTCCCAACTCAGATTCTTCCGATTCAATTCTAGTATCCTCCGCTACTAATACTACCATTCAAACGTCAACTTCTTTAGGTTCTGCTATGTCGACTACAGCCTTAGTGTGTGTTCTGATGCCTATTCCAGGTGCTCCTGGAGCTCCTGTGTTCAACGGTGATCGTGCTTCCGATTTCTTGGTTCTTGTGGAACAATTGGGTACGCAAGCGGGTATAACTGACAAAGATCTGCTTGTAGAATGGATCGTTCGCTATTCCACCATTGACGTTCGTGATACCATCCAATGGATGGAACAGTTCGACCCCGATGAGGACGACAAGACCTGGGATGCTGCCGTCGAGTGCCTTAAAAGCCTCTATGCGTCCAGAGACAAAGCTCCTCAGGTTACTCGCAAAGATCTCGAAAACTTTTGTAAGCATACGTCTGAGAATACTGAATTTACTTCTTCAGATGATGTCGACAATTATCGGATCAAGTTCTCGAAATTTTCGGCTCCGCTTGTCAAGAACAAGAAGATAACTAAAGAAGAAAGGAACTACTATTTTGTTACCGGTCTACCGAATGCGACCTTGGAATGGTTCCATAATCAGCTGGATCCACAACAGAGGTATGTTAACAGCGCTCCTTCAGTAGACGACGCGGTCAAAATCATCAAACAACGATACGACCACACAACGATACGACCACAACACGATCTTCTACAAGCCTTGGACTACCTCCGCAGACAAGACTAAACGTGTCCGATTTGATCTAGACGGACAACGGATCGATCCTAACGAGGATAAGGACACGTCGACCCAAAACAAGAAAGAATCTTCCAACCCTTCATCTTCTTCATCCGTTGACGACTTAGCTAAACATTTCAAGGATATGCGTATCGATCAAGCCAGTATGAAGACAGCGCTCAACGAAATTACTCGAGCTCTCCGACGTGACAGCAATCCAACTCTACATTCGAGCCAAACCAACCAGCCTCCATACGAAATTCTTCGAAGGTGTTTTATTTGTGGGGAGACTAACTCTCACCCTATGCATCCTTCTCGTTGTCATTTGATGCCCGGTCTCCTTCGAGATCATTTGGTAATTATTAATCCTAACAATCAGCGTTATCAACTTTCTTCAGGCAATGATCTTCCGAAATTACCAAGGGATTATGAAGGAGGAGTTGAGGCATTCCTCCGTCGACAACAGAATACGGGTTCCGACTTTAGACGAGAACAACCACCACACATGGGTAACCAAACGAGCAACTCCGCTAACGTATCAAATATAGAATTGTCATATGGAGGTGTTGATGTTTTCACCTCGGATGTATTCGCCATGTCAGCACCCGACTCTTATGATTCTTCCGCCTATCCGACTTTACGCACTGGGAAGGACACTTCCAGAAGGTATGACCCGAAAGCTAGACCTAGGACTGACGATCAGGCAAAGTCGACTCGGACTCCAAGTTCGAATAGACCACCGGTCCCGACTCCTCCTCAAGAACCTTCTACTTCTACTCAACGACCACCGCAATTACCAGCTCAAAAGCCTATCGAAGTAGTTCCCCCTAATCACCCGATCAATCGTGAAGAGGGATGGAAGGCATCAAAGCCATCGAATAATAAAGGTAAAGAAAAGGAAAAAGAGGATGTATCAATGAGAGATGTGACTGGCAAACCGGGTCCATCATATCATTTCACTTCGACGCTTTCTGAAAAGACTGACGCTAACGAAATATGCAACAAGATCTTCGATACACAGATTTCTATTCCTATAGGTCATCTTATCGGCGTAAGCCCTCAATTGCAAAAGTTCGTTACCGAGCAAACGAGAACCAAACGGGAATACAAATCTAAACCAGCTGAGTATTCTTACAATTTTGAATCGAATTATGGAGTGGAAGAAGAGGAGTACGAGCCTGTGTATCCGTCCAATGTGGGAGTTGGAAACTTCGAGGAGTTGCCCTCCTTTCTCGTGAAATACTCAAACGCCGTGACCACTAATCCTGAAAAGTTTTATGCCATGGTTACGGGAAAGATGGAAGTAACGATCAACGGAGTATCGCTGACGGCGATGATAGACTCCGGATCAGAGTTGAATCTGATCAGTCGAGATGTACCTGACCGAGTGGGATTGCCTATTGATTTTGAAGGGATGAAGTGGATGCTTAGGGGAGTCAATGGAGGTCCGGAAAGGTTGAGAGGTGTCGTAACCGACGTACCCATGATGATTGGAAAACACAAGTTTCCGCATCACCATTTTGTGTCTAACACTCAGCTAGAGAGCCAAGATATTATTCTAGGTCAACCGTTTATTACCTGGTATGTGGCTAGAATGGACTATACTCGACTCGGGAAGGCCAAGATTTACTTATGGAAAGACGGGGACAAATCGGTTCCTCCTACGTTAAGTATAGTTATAACTGATCCGGCTAACAAAAGAAATACGACGGTCATTGACCGAACAGCGAATCATTCTCGTTACGACTTGGATGACGAGGATTTTTGAAGCCGGTTTCGAACGACCTGGTCTTCCATTCGACGCCGGCAACTCTTGGAAGATCCTTAGAAGCTTTGATGGGTAATGATGAATTTTCTGACTTTGATTCCTTACTTTCTGTGTTTCCAAATTCCACCTATGATTCTTTCTTGCGCGATTATGCTAGACTGACCTTTGCAGATATTCCTTTGGTTGTGTCCACCTCTTGGACCAAACGAGCTTTTGGAGAGACTTTCGACGTCTCTGTAGCTAAACGACGCTACAAACCAGTGGATCGAAAACATCGACCTGTACCCACGTATATGCCCAATCCAGAGGCACAACAATTCAAATCGATTCCACCACCGACTCCACTAGTCTTGCCGACTCATCCAATACCCTACAAACAACTCAAATTTGGGAAAAGAGTCACTCTCGAACGTCTTGAAGCTATGCTCGCAAAAATCGAACCAGGTATTCTCACTCCGCAAGAAATTGACTTGCTTTCTTTCGTAGTCGTGTCTCGAGAAGAAGCATTCGCATTTTGCTACGCCGAAAAGGGTTCCTTCAAACGCGAAATATACCCCGACTACGAGATTCCTACTATCGAGCACGTACCTTGGCAACGTCCGCCCATTCAGATTCCTTTCGCACTCAAAGAACAGGTCATTAAACAAATCGAAGAGGAGGAAAAAGCGGGAAGGTTTGAACCGACTGTTTCTTCTTATCGTTCTTCTATGTTTCCTGTTGCTAAAAAGAACGGAGTAAGATTAGTAGTGAATCTCGAACCGTTAAACTCGGTTGTGATTCAAGACTCTTCTCTCCCTCCTAACGTAAATGATTTTGCAGAGGATTTTATAGGTTACTCGTACTATGGACTATTCGATCTCTTTTCTGGGTTCGACGCTCGTTGGGTTAATCCCAAATCAAGACCTTTGCAAGCTTTTCATACGCCTGTTGGTGCTAGACAACAGTGCACACTCGTTCAAGGATATACGAACTCGGTACAGGAGTTCCAAAGGTGCGTACAACATGCTCTTTATCATGTTCAATCTTTTGCGAAAAATTTCGTCGATGATTGCGGAGTAAAAGGACCTCCTACTCGGTATGGTGATGAGAAGATACCGGGTAACGACCAGATTGGTCGTGCATTCTATGAATTTGTGGGGAATGTGGACTTGACGTTGGGAGCAATGATTTTGGCTGGAGTTACTGCTTCTGGGCATAAAGCGATATTGGCGGCGATAAAACTAAAAATTGTTGGATCAATTGTGGCGCTGGAAGGTTGGATTATGGAGCCGCAGATAGCCAAAAGAGTAGTCGATTGGCCGGTGCCAAAAGACCAGTCGGAAATCCGAGGATTCCTTGGAACTGCTGGTGTTGGGAGACGTTGGATAAAAGGATTTTCTATGATCACGAAGCCTCTGACGGAGTTACTTCATGCGGACATAACTTTTGAGATATCCACGGAAGCTTTGGAAGCGTTCGAACTTCTAAAACATCGGATATCGAGAGCCCCAGTCTTGATTCGCATCGACTATTCATTAGCTATCAAAATCAAAAATCCTCCGAGAGAATCGGATGAAGGGCTAATTATAGTAGGTGTCGATTCATCTTTCATGGGAGCTGGATGGGCGTTGTACCAGATTGTTGACGGAGTAAAGCGTCCTGCGTTGTTCGGTGGATGTACCTTCAATGCTAGGGAACAAAACTACGGACAAGCAAAGACGGAAGTCTATGGTGTTTATCGGGCTCTCAAGGAGCTTCGACACCGAGTGTGGGGTACTCACTTTCAACTTAATTGTGATGCCTCGTCATTGGCAAAGATGTTGAGAGAACCAGACAATGTTCCGAATGCGCCTGTTCTTCAATGGGTTATGTGGTGCAAGTTTTTCGATTTTGAATTCAAGCACGTACCAGCAACCTCATTTAAAGTCGAAGACGGGTTGTCAAGACGGCCATACGTTGAAGGGGAAGAAGTTGAAGAGTCGCAGGAAGAGTTTATCGAAACATTTTTTAATTCCGTTTATGGTGACCATTCTTTGATTCCAAAAGAGTCTACTATTGACTCAACGGTAAAACATATCTTCGATGTTTTGCTTTTGCGTGCAAATTCTTCTTATAATTGTTTCATTTTCAAAACTCCATTGATGGAGACTTCTCGATCTATTGATTTGGATTATATTTCTTCACTGACGGGAAAGAAATTGACCCATGTGGGACCTTCAGACCCGTATTCACTTTTCGTTTTCTCTGCCTTACGATTTGATCGGTCGATCAATCCATTCTTATATTCTTATACTTCTTCGAGAAAATCTTTCTCATCCGAAATTGGTGTGTTCGAGTTAGGAGGAGAAGAAGTAGAGTTTGAGTACGAGACGCCTTCATACTTCTCTACCGAAGTCTCACACAAGAAGTCTCATTCTCATGAGCATCGAATAGATGATCAGGAGGAGGATATCATGTGGTTGGAGTTCCGAGGATACTTATCTACTAACCTTGTTCCGTCTAGATATATTACCAACAAAGACAAAGTCGCTTTCCTCAAGAAGGTTTCCAGGTTCATATTACGAGAGGGCGTACTTTGGAGGTTACCGAGAAAAGCTACCGACGGACTTCCGAGAAAGGTAATCGAATCCAAAACGAGAAGAGGGGAATTGATCGCAATCGCGCATAACGAGGCCGGACATCGAGGCCGTGATGCTACATACCGACATCTTGTCGACAGGTTCTATTGGCCCAACCTCTATGACTCAGTTTCTTATTTTGTTAGGTCTTGTATCGAGTGCCAGAAAAGCATTCGACCCCTTCCGATCTTACCGTACCACGAGAGTTGGCAATCTCCGTTGCTACGACATTTCAATCTAGATTCAATTCACATGCCTGTTGGAACAGGTGGGGTAAAGTATATCATCCACGCTGTAGAGCCAACGATTCTTTGGCCTGAAGCTCGAGCGTTAAAGAAACTGACGGCTAGAAATGTAGCTAAATTCATCTATGAAGCGCTAATCTGTAGGTTCAGAGGTATACCGCTTATCTCGATCGACGGCGGTCCAGAATTCAAAGCCGAAGTCCAACACCTCTTGCGAACTCAATATAGGTGTCAAGTTATACTTTCGTCCCCATATCATCCGGAAGGCAACGCGCCGGTGGAACGTGCACATAGTCCACTAGTTTCGGCATTGATGAAAACTGTAGGAGATGCGGTAGGACTTTGGCCAAACTTTTTACATGCAGCACTTTTCGCAATTCGCATTACGACAAGCAGAGCGACTGGATTTTCACCGTATTATTTGCTCTATGGTACTCACCCAGTTTTGTCATTCGACGTCATAGAATCCACTTGGCAAACGTTAGATTGGGACAAAGTTACTTCGACAACCAATCTATTGGCGCTCCGAATCTTGCAATTACAGCGGCGAAATCCAAAGCTTGAAGAGGCATCCAAGGAACTTCGAAAGACGAGACGTAGGGCAATAGAAGATTTCGCCAAGAAGCACCATTTTCAATTCGACTTTTCTAACTATGAGCCGGGGATGTGGGTATGGTTACGAGAATCGCAACTGGAAAACTTGATTGGAGACAAATCGCGTTGGACTTATTCAGGACCATACGTTATCCACCAAAAGTTGCCCAATGACGCATTTGTTTTGCAGGAAATCGACGGTACCTTGATGAAGGGCCACATAAATATTCGGAGACTAAGACTGTTCTTTTTCAGACCTGACAATCAGACTTTACGCACCAAAATCCCTTCGAAACCAGCTCAACCCCCTAGAAATGTTAACTTTGTTTTTAGAACGACATCTTCTAACGATTCTAGTTGACTATGGTCCGACGGAATCTTGTTCCTCATTCGTATATATATCTCCTTCACTTTTTATTCTTTCTCTATGGCGTCGCCTCCTTCTCAATATTTCGCCGTCGTCGTCATTCGTATCACCAACGATCAAGGTTCTTTTCTCTGTTTTATTTCTAGAGATACGTCTATTCCTGTGGAGCTGATCGAACTGTCGGAAGCGGAAGCGACCAATTTGCACTCGAATCCTTCACCTCAAAATTCTTCTCAAAGTTCTTCTTGTCATATGTGTGGTGGACATTCCGCACCTTCTTGCCCGAGAGCTCGTGAAGCTCGTTCTTCTGATCCGGATTTGGATTTGGATACCGATTCTTTCTCTTCTCTTCCGTCTCTTGTTACTCCGTCCAATTCACCTTCCAATTCTTCAATTATGTTGCCTATTGTTAGACCAGACACCCCACTTCCAGGTTATGATCACCCACCTTCTTATTCGTCTAACATGCCAGTTTCACCTTCTTATATTCGTCTTTCTCCGATCACTTATCCCCTTTCTGATCTTGAAATCGCTTATGTTGATCTTGCTATGTACCAGTTAGAGGAGCAGGACTTGTATTACAAAGCCTGGGCCAATTCTCTCTGGAAACCTCATTCTCCATTTCATACACCCTACCATCGAGTCCGCCTTAGTTTCATAAAGCATTCTACTGAACGTTCTGGATTTCATAGGTCCGAAGATCTCTACTATTTCCGTTTGTCACTTAAACGGTAACGCGCTTTGAATGCGTTTAGACGTACATTTTTGCGTTTTTACGTTAAATAGTAGTGTTCTAGAAACCTAATAAAAGGTTCTAGAAGTAACCATAGGGCAAACGAGGACTATAGTGAGTCTCGAACTTATAGTCAAAGGATGATAGCAATATCCTCGTTGTCTAGAAGTATGGTCAGTGACTTCTAGAAAGTCGACGATTGAGATATGAACTCCACCCAAATCCTAGAATCCTTTGAATCAAGTGAAACGACTACGGTACTGGTTCTAGAACCAAGTTGTTATGGCTTGTAGGACGAGTGAGCTAGGTAGAACATAGAATCTCAATACTAGTACCCTTACGAAGGGTATTAGGAAGTTGACTAGAGTATTGCGCATTCAATTCAAGAGAGTAATAGTAATCTCTACCAAAGACAGAGTCAACAGTGGACTCTAGATACTAAGTGACGGCTCTAGAACAACGCTGGAACGTTGTGACTAAGTCAGTCGTAAGCCGATGTGGCGCAAGTGACGTAGACGCTTAACGGAGAGGATCGACGGTCTAAAAAGCCTATCAATCCGCTCGGAGAGACGTTCCGACCCAGATCTGAATATTCTACCGAGATATCCGGGTTCTAGAAATCATGAGACTGCGTGATAATTATGCACGAGGCTCTAGAACCTAAATAGGGACATCCGACAGGGAGTAGTGGCGCCCGCCACACTTCTAGATATTAACGGACCGGTCAGTACTGCGAGTTGACGCATGCTACTGATAGGGAGAGTCGAGTCATATTGCGATTAACCAATAGGATCTTGAGAAGACGGATTAGTAAAAGGCTTCAAGGCCGCCACTGATCGAGAGTCGAAATAAAGGGGTGATTCAACTCACCGCCTGATAGCGGATACGGAGAAACCTCGACGTATCTAGAACAAATATACCCAAGCAAGTAGTAGACCTTAGGAAATTGCGGACTAGAACAATGCACGAATTACCTAGAATATACCGTTACTACCCGAGAATAGCAATAGGTGACCAGATGTCACTTAGATATATGTTTTTGTATTTTTCTTTTCTTTTTATTTCTTGGACAGTATAAATACCATGTACAATAGCTCTAGAAGGACAAGGGGATATTGGCAGACAGCTCGCAGGAACTTCTCGTACTCTTACAGAAGCACCTGACTGCGACCTCTGTCACCAAGATCACCGAGAGTCCGAGATAACTCTATAAAATTTATCATCGTCTTTGTGGCTTATTTTGAGCGTTCTACCGAGTGATTTAAGTCATTTATCTTTGCTGGCCTTTTCTAGAGACCTATCGGTTCTAGAACTGTTTTTGTTGGCTTGAGAGTTCTAGAACTTTCTGGTCACAACGTCTTAGTTGCCCAAGTGTGTAATTTAGGACGTAAAACTTAAAAGAAGTGAATTCAGTTTGCTCTTAACCCAAGTGTGTTAGGTACAGAGCTGTTGCACCTTCATCGTCGTTCTAGACACTTACTAAAGTGTGAGAGGCCTTGCTCTTAACCCAAGTGTGTTAGGTACAGAGGAATAGCTCTTTAGTAACCCAATCCCATACCATTTGATCTCGAAGTGAGAGTACTATTGGCACTTAGTGTGATTCTTCAAGTTGAGACAGTTCTAGAAACACTAGACGTCTTCTAGAAAGCAGTTACCTTTGTTCTACAATATCTATAAACGGTTTCTACACTTAAGCACCGCTCGCACAACCGCCTGAACTAGGTCTTGGTCAAGAAGCACTTATACATTGATTGGGGTTTTGTTTGATTCGTTCTAGAGTCATTACATTGTCCTTTTTGGTGTGTTGTGGTATACCATAGTTTAAGCATTTTAACGGGACCGATTCGACTCGATCCTTGCTAATAGGGAAGAGCCTCGCTGGTGGATAGATCCGATTCCGATGATCGACTATCGACGTTTTCACTTTTGTATGCAGTACGTATTCGAGGAGACCATCACTTGCGTCTTCGGAGAAGAAGAGTTCACCTTTCCATGCGTCGTCTACCTCTATGTCCGCGATTGGAACCTTACGTGGGAAGAGATCGCCAGTTTTCACCTTACGGGTACGATTCCAGCACGATACGGAGAAGAAGGGATGGGTCCGTTTAGCAGGGATAGGTTCAAGTTTGTGGACGAAGCAGTTTATAGTTGACGAGGTTGGCGACACTCAGTTCGAAGTTCTTCACCGACAGGGAATCAAGAAGCAAGGTAGAGGTCTTCCGGTAATGCAGTATCGAGGGAAGTTAGAAGAAGATTTTGTCGACTATTGGTGGAAAAACCAACACATTTGGAAGTTCTCGAGGGAAGCATTCGGTCGGTCGGCTAGGAATTTGATTCCTTCGGTTACGCAGTATTGGGTTCTGGATTTGGAGCGCCGTTTAGATTGGTTGTGGGAGAAGCGTCTTCCTCTTTGGTGTGCAAACCCCCGTTTTCCTGACCGTTCTTATGTTTTTCGTTTCAATATGTTCTCCCCCACCAACATTACTTTTCATCCATTGTTCCGTCTTGCCCTCCTCCTAATGTTCATCTCATCGTTCCTGACTCTGATTATGATTACACTTCTTTCAACAACCCCTTTAACATGCCTTTAGTCCGTCTTGACTAAATTTCTCCTTCATTCCCTTTCATGTTTCTAAACTTTCTTCTTCACTTTCCTCTCGAGTCCGAGGTCGGACTCATATTTTGTTTCTCTCACTGTAGTAGGGATAGATACCCTACCCGTAGATTCGGCCATTCAATCGTTCTCTATTCTTACCTGGGTTTCAATTACTTATTTTCATTTCGAAGCGCTAGACGCACTTACTATCCTGTTTATGCTTACTCACTTTATTTCGTCATCAGGTACATACTTTTCAGTCTAAGTCCAAACCACGCGTCCGTCCCTCTCTTCACAGAAAGCGCCTTGAGCAAGCGCTCGAGGACTGGTCAACCTCCTATCTGTGTCGATGTCGTCTAGAGGTGTACCGGCGTTCGGGGAGAACTGCGATTCGAACGGCATGTACTCCGACAACTCCGTACCTCTTTCATGTGTTAGTTATTTTTATTCGTTTTCTACTTACTTAACCACCTTCTACTTCATGCCAAGTACTTCTCGTTCACTAGCTGTTACTCTACTATTGACATTTTCATGCTATTCCTTACTTTCGGTTCGCTGGGGAGCGCGCACGGACCGCTGGTAGTAGTATAAAAGTTGTAAAAAGTCGTAGTAGTAAATCACCTCTTTGCTGGTCACTGTTTCGTTCGAGCCTGAGCCTGAGTATTTCCACTGAGCCCCAATTTCACTTACCGAGCCTTTCCGAGCCTTACGTTCTTATATTGAACCGATTCGACTGCTCTACGACCATCACTTACAATCGTGTGAGCCTCGTGTTCGGTTAATTTCCTAATTAGGTGTGTCATATACATCTATTGTGTTTATTTACTTCTCTAGCGATAGACGGTATCTACGGATCACCTCGTCTCTATCCTCTATTCTCTCTTACTCCATCATCCGTCTCCCGACTTGATCCTCTGCAGCCCTCGCTTGGGCTAGCTCCTTCTTCGATAATGGTGGTCTGTATGACTATCTAGCTACTACAAGTTGGTGTCTATGTCACTCATATATTGATCTCTCTATACTGGAGACTCTACCCAAGGCTATGATGCCTCCAAAAGTGCTCATACACTAAATTATCAAATTGCGATGACTCATGGCCGTTATAACGCGTATCCACGGGATCTCAAAGAACGTGTCAAAAGATCAATTGTTATATTAAGAATGCTACGGATAAGCTATTCCGATCAGGGTTAGCTGTATCCAGACCGAAAGAACCTAACAAGCACGGGTGCAGTAAATGCCAAAGAACGCGTCATGTGATAGTAATTATGATTACGCTATTTCACAAGTACGTGTATAGGGGTCAAATGTGCACAAACCTTCAAGAAAAGGAATCGTATGGATTCCTGAGCATGTATTAAGATTGGAAGTGTTAAGAATCACTTCTAGTATGACTTGTGA
This sequence comes from Dendrothele bispora CBS 962.96, assembly GCA_004369135.1. Taxonomy (NCBI): domain Eukaryota; kingdom Fungi; phylum Basidiomycota; class Agaricomycetes; order Agaricales; genus Dendrothele; species Dendrothele bispora. The sequence goes on along the minus strand of ML179085.1, from coordinate 63,168 downwards.
AGCAAGAGAGACCGTTCTATGCTAAATATACACATTTTAGCGTTGGGACGTTGAAGCAAGACCTCAGCTGGTATACTGACACGTATACGCCGAAGAGACACAACTGGATGACGAGTACATCTGTCTCCGAACGCTAGTAGTTGCTATAGGGCATGAGTGTGCCTGGCATAGCTCCTTACAGCTATATACCAAGATCTCTTAGATTTATTCTGTTTCTTTATTGTCTAGTGTCACATCCCTACTCAGTTCTCTATGTCTTGTTTCCTTATCTGTAAATATGCGTTACCAGTATCAGTTTCTTTTTGTCTTTTATTGTATATTTTAGCGGACATCGAACTGGGTATCTAGTACTGTACAGTTTATAGCGAAATTGTATAAATACCCACTGTAGTAGTAGTAGTACCCCAGAGTAGTACCAGATACACGACTGCGGATCCAAGTGTCTCTCGGAGTGTACCTAAACGCCGCTTGCCTTGGCCAGTCACTAGTGTTGACAGGAATCTCTAAATAAAGATTGTATAAAGAAAGATTTTGTTTGAAGTTTTAAAGAAAGAAGTTTACCAGTACTGTAGCATTTTGTTCAATTTGGCAGGGGGTGTGACCTGTGACAGGTGGAACCATTTTGGCACTCCGGTAATTTTCATTTGGGACTGTGACCTCCTAAAAAAATTTGGCATTTCTGAGCGGAAATTTCCATTTTTGGTGCTGATATTTACGGATTTTTTTCACGGTCACAGCAAAAAATTTCGGCAGGACCAGATTTTTGCTGTGACTTCTGTGACAATTCAGTCAATTCCTGAGGGCTGTGACCCATGACTGCTGAATTGAATGAAATGCTACAGTATCTCAGAACTGTCTACCAACTATACTCTTAAGTTTAGCAGTAGCTCAGAACTGTCACCCCAGTATTGCAAAGAATTGGACATGTTATTGGTCAATTTGTGACTTTGGAACCTTGAATCTGTATCTCAGCAAAGATTTAAATCGCACTTTTTACACTATCACACACACACACACACACACACACACACACACACACATTGGTTCATCCTTTGTACTAAGACCACAAAAGACCCTTTCTAAAGAAGTGTTCTGTCACTCAAAAGCACTCGCATTCTGTTTTGTGTTTGGTTTTTGGTGTTTTTGGTGTCTTTGTTCTATAGACACTTGATTCACTTACCACCACATTATTGGGATCAACTGGCTGCCAAAGTTCAGACCAAAGAAAAAAATTTGTGATTTGTTTCATTACGACCTTGGTGCAAACAAAAGCTGTGTCAGCTTGTCATCACAGTATACCTCGGCTGCATGATGGTTGTGTAAATCGCAAATTATTTCAAAGGTCTGAGCCTGTTGAATCACACGATTTGGGTTACCCGCAAACAGGAGACAGACAAGAAGGAATTCACAAAGGCATTGACCCATGTAATCAAGCCACACACTCCATTCAAAAGCTGGGCATCAGATAGTTGTTCATAAGACAGAGGATTTGTTGCTTTTGTGGCAGCATACGCAAGGTTGTACTGTTGGAAAGCTGCAATGGCCTGATGGTCAAATGCAGGCAGGAAATCGCACTCAGTGGTATTGAGACCGGCAATTTGATGGGCATGAATGCAGATTTGGACGTTTGCCAGCGCAAAGTAGTGGCAAAATTCGACGGACTCTTGGAAATCGCTACAAGGTTTTGGGTATGAGGTTTTGGTGTTGGGTTGGCTGGAAGTGGTTCCTGCAGTCGTGTATGGTCAATGTCAACGAAGGTGGATGTGTTGTAGAAAGACCGAAGGATTTTAACACATTCTTTTCGTTGGGTGGAGGTGATACTGGTAGAGGGTGCAGAAGAGGTGGTGTTGGCAATTGCGTCTGGAAGTGGGGGTTACAAAGAGAGCTCTGGAGTGGCACTGATCAATGGATAACTTTATATTGGAATTTCTGCTGAGAATTTTTGATCGATTTACGGCATTAATTATGGTTAAAGTTTGTGAATCTGGAGATTTATTGGTTCTCCATTGCAAATCGCATTATTTGAGGACAAATCATTCCTAGAGGGGGGGTAATGTCATGAACTCACCGGTCCACCACCCTGCCACTACCTCAGGAGCCACATCGCCTAACTGGGACATCCTATTTCCTATTTCGAAGTGTGATTAGTCACGGGATCATTACTAATCGCACTTCGGAACACGGTATACAAGGCGTTAGGGGCTATTCGTTACTTTGGTGCTGAGACAGGGCTGATCGCAGAGACTGACGGGTGACATGTAGATGATCGGACAGTCTAGGTAGCGGAGAGGAGGAGGCATTATGGCCACTAGGAGTATACTCCTTTACTTTATAGTATATATACCTTGTATAAGTATCATTATTAGTTAGAATCCAATCTTAGTTGTCATAGGGCATATTGTTCTATTGATCCTACTTTCCTGGTAGGCGACGACTTGCTTATTCACATCACTCTAGTTGTCGACTCAGCTCCGAATGCTGTCTATATTGCTATTCTCCTTGGTTTCCATACTAGTGTCATTCTTCTAGCCATCTAGGCTTGTAGTCTGAGTCGCCAACACTAGGCTCCTGGTTCCTCATAGCTGTGGCTATTGTTATTCACACAAATCACAGTTGGATATAGGCTTTATCGACTAATCACAGTATTCTCAAGGCTTAGAGGGTCAGGTTCTTGCGCATGATCACTGTCACTCCCCAACAGGTTGCCTAGGATAGGCAGGAGTGCATTGCTTTTAGGTCAGGTCATGACAATAACCTGTTTAGGTTTACCTTGTCTGGGTCTCCCATTGTCTGAGGGGAATGGACTGTTTCCCTGAGTCATTTCAAGATAAGCTTTTCCAGCTTATTTTTGGTGTCCAATCCCATTCTTAAGGTTCTTCAATGAGAATCTTATTACCCTGTCTGTTGAGATTCAAGTTCAATTTCAATTAGAAAAGTAAGCATCTTAACAGAATTCAAATGTGACAAGACAGATTCCACCATAGTGCCAGAGATAACCACCCATTTTCACCTTGTTCAGCAGTTTGTAAATTACATTGTACACTAAATAACAGAAGAGAGGTAATTGGATTTTTCATCAATTCTTTTGGAAAGCAAAGGCAATATAGATATCTGGAGAAAACCATCAATAAACCTACTTAAAAGGATAATTAATTAGAATGAAAACACACTGGCTGCTTCCCATTGGTCTTCATCCATGGAACTTTCACCACTGGAATCCACAACTTTCATACGAACCATGAGGGGTCCAAATTCATGATGACTTCGATTTTGAGCAAACACTTGATGGAATTCCTCTTTATAGACAGGATGAAGACCATACTCCGAGGCAAGTCTAGCAACAAATTGAGTATTATCGATCATCCGAAACTGAATAAACTGACTTCACAAAAGTGTCCCAGAGTACAATATACTCTGGAACATCCTCGACAGCATCTTGAAGGAAAAACCAATACTTATTCCCAAAATCTCCACGGTGGTCCCTTGACTCAAAACGAATCTTGTATACAGAATTTCCAAATGAAAGGTCTTGGCTGTCAGCTGGTATATCGTTAAGATGATCCCTGAGTGATGGGCATCAGTAATCACAGATACATTTCGTAGAGACAACCTACAGCAGCTGCTCAGCATTTGGTATTGTCCCAATGAAAATCCCCCCACCACGCAGCCAGCGACTCACATTACCGAGCATGCATCGGGCTTTGCTTTCGGATTCGAAGGCATAGTGCATGCAAAATTGCATCGAGACTACGTCAAAGGATTGTGAAAGTGTTTCGGGTGAAAAGGCTGTTGTAAGAGATTCGGTATAACAATCTAAAGCAGCAAAAGAGGCATCAAATCGAGGGGCACGTATTCCTTCCCAGCGTGACCGCGCTTGATCTACAGACACTGCCGCAATATCTAATATGACAAAATATGAACAAGCATTACCTTCTAGAATTAGTGGATTGAGACGTACCTGCACCTACATATTCCATGATTTTTGCCTTGGTCCACTTGGTTAAATCTCCGCCCTTACCGCATCCAAGATCCAACACTTTCCCTCTCCGATTACCTCTCGAAAGCCGACTCCGAAGAAGTGCAGGGTGTGCATAGCTAGATATGAGAACGGATTTGACCCAGTTGTTGAAATTTTTGAGACCAATGATAGGAGAATCTAGACGTTGCAACACGCCCACATCTGGACGTGAATTATCTGCGCAAATCATGAGAAATAATTTCATGAGACCAAAATAAAGTACATGCAATGATTCATGACCACGCCAACATCACCAGCAAGTTTCTTTGAAGGAGGTTGTTCGATGTCATCGGGATCATAACTTCGAGCTCGTTTTCGGTTAATAAGACGTGAAGTACCCCTCCCTCGAAAAGATTTGAGCATTTTCATTTCTTCGGGAGTCATAGGAATGAGAACAGAAGATGGAGGAGATATTCTGGAAGCAGGTTTGTAGGGAATGGTAGAGACTTCCCGCCGACGGAAAGAAGGGGACGGGGGAAGGGTGTCGTCTGGATGGTCGTCATTGAGGAGAACGGACAAATTGGTTGCACGACGAACGTCAAACTGACTAGTAGGGGAGTTAAGAACAGCGTCGCGGACGGGGTCAAAGGCAGGCATCAAACTATCATTTGTCTTATGTAACTCCTATGCTAGTTTTCAACACAGCTTGCAGGTAAAGCGCTCAAAATAACTTTGCCAATCTTCATCCTCTGTTCTACCACCATCTTCTGAATACCAACCTCTATCTCCGAGTTCACCTTGTTGAGCTCGACAAGTCCCTCCTCAATGATTCGCCTATACGACGCGTACTCCATTTCAAGGTCGACCATTCCGTTGAAATGGGTGACACTAAACGTTACCCGGATCCCGTCAGTCAAGTATCTCTATTGGTCAATTGTTTTCTTACCCTTCCAACCGCATCTGCTCTACGTCTTGAGCAGCCTCACGCAGGATGTTGTCTCTCCCTGTCCGCACTTCCTCTTTCACTGCATCAAACCGATTCGAGATCTTACTGATCATCGCTTCTTGAATTTCATTCAGAACCTACGTGCTGCTTGTGAGTACGAGACAAGTACAACGCAATCAGTATACCTCAACAATGTTCTTCAACCGCTCTCCGTTTCTTCTTTGAGGCACGTCTTTGCTTTTTCGCACTGAGTAAAAGATTGGCTTCTTCGACTCGATAGAATTATAGGTTGTCACAATACCGTATCTGGCCTTGGTACGCTCCTTGGTTTGAGGCGACCTACCCTGTGGCTCCCTAGAAAAGTCGATCCTACTTTTTGAAAACGGGGAGCGTTGCAGAGGTACCCGCATGAGGGGAGGACCAAAAGCCATAGTTCCTCCATTGTCAGGTACAAACAACTTGGTAGGCTTCACCATCTTATTTCCAACAGACACCTTAGCCATCCTGGCCTGGCTCGATACATCGTCAATTCCCGACCCTACTTGACCCGGTATTGGGGGTAGGACAAACTTCTGCGGTCTTTCGTGGGTGCGAACAGTCTTCGCCGTGGTATTGAGAAGCTTGTCCTTACTTTGAATAACAGTGATAGCGATATCGTGTCTCTCATCGACAGAACAACTGGTAAAGGATTTCCCGATCTGGGCTTGAGCAAGAAGAGTAGAAGCATGTTCTACAGGTGTATAAGCGATGCTTGTGGTTTCTCGAAGCCGTTGTGCAGTCTTGTTTGATTTCGGGGTTGCTTGTGGAGTGTATATTTGTTCTTGCGCACTGTGGTTCGGTTCCTGAACTTTGTCTGTAGTGAGGTCTATCGCTGCTGTACTGTCTGCGGCCATCAGGTTCCCTGTAAAATCTTGAACATCTTTAAAGCCATTCAAATTGTGATTCTGTCCACAGCACACTAATCAGTCTGGAGAAACCAGAAGAAACAATCAGCAGTCCCGACGAACAGACCTTTGTGAGCTTAGTATAATGTTTATACACCCCTTCAGGAAGCACTCCTGCCGGTGTCATAGTAGATCCGACCAACTCCAGGTCATCCAAACTAGCCTGTCCGTCCTGCAATCCGGGATCGGTTGACGAGATGAGATCGCTTCCCTTAGCAGCTGTCTCATCTAGGACGTGCACATTCATCTGTATCGATTCGTCTTGATTACCCTCATTGGTGAAATCGAGTTGTGCCCATGGTGCTTGGCGAGATTTTTCCGTATCTCTCTTCGTCCTCGCCTTACCAAATGGGGAGCCGAACAAAAAATTTCAATACCATCGCCTTAACTAGACAGTTCAAACTTCACCTGGCCGAGAGATTTCTCCTTGTTGACTAACGCTGTCTTCGCCTCCCCGACTTCTGTCAAATCATTTATGATTGACGGATCATCGTATGGCTGCAAAGATAGATATTTATGAGCCTAAGGAGCTGGCGCTGTAATTATTGGTAGGAAACGTACTTTTTTCTTGCAACTAGTATTGGCTAAACGAACTGAACGGCGAGGACGATCCGACGACCGAGCTGGTATGGGTTTACCAACCGTTTCATCAGACTTTACGTCTCGAGCGATTTGTTTGTGTGAATCTGCGATCTTGTTCTCTTCTATCGATCGACGTTTTTTTATCATCCACGAAAAACAAGAAATAAAATTTCTCTTGCCTTTGTCTCTCTTCCGAGCTGTAATGATTTTTTTACTCCCTTTTCCTTTCATAGCAGTAATATTATCACTAGGCCACGTATGAGTAATGCTCCCGGGTGGAGACAAGAGAGGAAACCCTTCATCTTCATGTATGAGTCGAAGCTGGGGTGAAGATAAGCGACCCTTGCCGTATCTTTTGGCGACAGCAAGTGTCGGCTTGAAGACGGCAGATTTCAATTGACGGACAGATTCTGGGGTCCCGATACGTTGTCTTTTCGTCGGACTGTCATGATTATCCTTTAGAGATTTGCGTTTATATCGATGCTGCTGTTGATGAGCGGACACTGTTTTTGAAGGGACAAAAAAATGAATGATCGAGACCGTGTAACCACGAGCGAACTCACGATTTTGACCTCTCGTCGTTCCGGTTCCATGTCCTAAGAGGTAAACGCCTTTTTCGTTGGTCGGTTGTTCCAGAGGTCCCTCTTTCTGAAAATCAGTGAGCAGCTTTCCCATGTTCAAGATTTTCTGCTGGTGGAGTAAAACAATGTAATCATGCAAAGACATGGAACCGGAAATTAAATCACTTCAGAGCCTCTAATCTGTCTACCACTTTCCGGGTTGGATGGAGATTCTTCCAAGTCTGGGTTAAAGATGTCGGAAGAGTCGTTAAGCTCCTCAAAAACTGTGTCAAGGATATAAGCCTCAGATACATATTACGTGCACATGAGCATGCCTTTACGAGCTTTTTCCTGTCGAGGCGAATATTAAGATCATTTCAAGATCGTGTCATTTTGTACCTACAGGAAATGCTTGAGAACTTCTCGCGAAATCCAGTGACAATTCTCCATCAAGCTTCGAAAGCTTTCTTTCTGCTCGATCGATAACGTTGACCTAGATTAGGAATTAATAGTATCAAAGCGTAAAAAAAAGGTTTACAAGCGGGAACAACATACCAAACCACGAGCTTTGAGAGACTTGATGAATCTTTCTCGATCGTCCCGTAACAGTATGAGGGTCAGAATGGTAGATGGGCCACAACACGGTTTTTCTAGTCCAGACAATCCAATACAAGGAAGCGACGCGAGGTGCAGAGTGACGGTTGTAGACGATGTGGAATTGACAGGGTTCTTGGAAGAAATCTTGAAGATAGTCGGATAAGGGACATGAAATGTGTCAACTGCACCGTCCTGGGATGACGATATGATAAGTGTCAATAGGTTTCACGCGTAAGATATTTACCTGATCTATGTTGGAAGTAAGTCCTTTAGAGTCTACATACAAGCGGTTTATGGATCCGGGAAGTTCGCTCGAGAGTGACGCCTTGGTGATCTGGAATGGTTGAGGACTTGATTCGAGTTAATCGGGATAAGAATAAGATGAATAAACACCTCACAAGGATATGTCCATTTGAGCAAGTATCTGCATCGTTTCTATCGACGTAGTCTCCCATTCCGTTATGGATGCTTTAGTCACCACTCTCTTGAGTTGAGTATGCAAGGGAAATAACGATGCGTCGAAAATAGAGTCCACAAAAGAAGCCCGTTTGTCGGTGTTGCTGGATGCTGCCGGTATGAGATTAGCAATAAGGTCTAGAAGTGAATCGATAGCGAGGTATTCTATGTTCTTGTAAGTGAACACATCCTATCAGGGGGGAAAGGTCTACCACCTCGATTCAAGGATAGCGCGATGCCTATCCGCTTGCTGTGTACATGTTCAGCGATAAAACCTCCAAATAGAGATGACAATTTTACCCTCCTAGGACCCTTGGATCACGTAGTTTACGTTGATTCTCGACATTATTGACGGCTGTCTCAGAAAGGAGGATATGAATCTATGGGAATGAGATCCAATGCATACATTCGGTCAAGAGGAATTGCTTACTGAGCATATCAGATTGATATTGGACGGTCTCCAGGATTTGGAATCGGAAGGAAAGTAGTTCATGCATATGGGAGTGTAAAAGGAGTGTGCGATAGCAGGTATGACTTTGTCTATGGGCAAGTACATAAGCGATGTCGAATGAAAAAGCGTGTTCTTACCGGGTGAAGGGCTACTCTCCAAGTGGTCCTGGAGCCAGATGAGACTGGGAGCAAGATTTGATAAAGTGGGTAACGTACCAGTACTCCAGCAAGCATAGAATTGAGCAGTCCTTCCCAGGGAGCAGCATCAGTCGCGGCGGCTCCGACAATCTTCTCTCGAAATACGCAATCAAAAAGGATAGAACAATAACAAAGAGTCAACGAAAAAAAGGAATCGAGCAGTGGCACGAGGGGTTTTCTGAGACAAATTGATCTGGGTGAGGTATGCGGGCGTTCCTGGCGAGAAAAGGTGTAAGCGTTGAATTGCCAGAGCAGACGACGCGTCGACTCACCAGAATGGAGGCGATTTCGGTCAGTAAATCAATGCTATCGGTAACCTGATGGTCTTCCTTCTCTTTGACAGCGACTTGTATGGCTTGTAAGGCATCCCCGAGCTGCTTCCATCTCACCATCGTGGTGTTAAGCAGTCAAAGTGACGCGTCACAACGCGAGGACATGTGATCGCGTCTATGAATCATTGTCACTGGTCACGATGATACAACTTGAAGTCAGTACGATACTCAAGTTAATAAGACTGCTTTTCTGGCCCACCTAGGCCTGGGCCTGTATGTCGAGAGTTTGCATGTTACCCTACCTTCACTGCATGTAGAAAGCAGGTGTCTACAATTATTCGAATAAAAAACCATAATTGTGCGTGACTGCCTGCCAACGACGGCATTGCTTTGATCATGACAATGCCCCACCAACGCTTGTCCTCCAACGACCAAGTCATCTACCCCTTATGGCTGACGCAATAAAGAACCTGTCCTCCACCTTGAAGGTACCTATTCCGTCTTTTTTTTTCTTGCCTGGACATCTCTACTCACAAAGTTCCGTAGCCAAAGAGAAAACATCTGCGGAAGGTAACCGACTAAAGCAATGACGGTCTTTAAAACAAACTCTCAACACTACATTCGTGCAGTATTCCTGGCTCCCAGATGTCTTTCGAATCAAAGGCAGCGTGAGCCTCTACTCGTTCTCTTAGCTCCTGATAATGACAACTCAATGCGACGACCCCTACCAGATTATCAAAAGAATATTCTGGCCTGTACTTACCAACACAATATTTGCGACCGTCATATCAATTGCCTGGTCGTATGGGTATCGTGTCGTTTTGACGAACTCGGTCGTCCCTTTGCTATCCGTTGTGGTATGTCTCCCGAAAGGTCCTCGAACTACATTTTTTTCAACTCAAACTCTAATCTACTTTAGGTTGGTCTCATTCTGGTCTTCAGGTGAGTTCAATAATCAACTCAATGATTCTTAGCCCTGAAATTATACAGGAACGGGTACGTCTTGTCGATACCACTGCCTTTTGTGTTCTTCCCTAACAAGCTCTCCTAATCAATTTAGAACTTCTTACGACCGGTACTGGGAAGGTCGCAAATCCTTTGCTTCCATGACCTCTAATATTCGCAATCTCTCCCGACTCCTCTGGATTAACGTCGCTCCTCCTCCTACAGACGAACAGCCTGCCCACGCGAAAGGCAAAACCCCGACAAATGACCTTTCTGCTCATCAACTCCGACGTAAAAAAATATATGTTTTGCGTCTATGTTTGTCCTTCGCCTTCGCCGTCAAACATTACCTCCGTGGCGAGGACGGGATCGACTGGAACGACTATCAGGGTGTACTTCCCGATGGTTTTGCAAGATTCGATGAAATCGGTTTCAATAAAACATATACAGCCCCTTCGTACGATGCTGCAAAGCCCAGCTCAGGACCCTCATCCGTTGAGGCTAGACCTGATGCTACCAAACGAATTCGGGTAAAACGTAGCAAAAATCGTCTTCCAGACTCATCGACCCCTTTGCTTTCTGATACACACCGCACCGTCGAATTTCATGCCTTTGCAAATGAGACTTCTATTCCGCTCCCATTAATGTTAGTGTCGAACTTCATTCACGTTGGACCTAGACTGATTGAATGTAATCAGAATCGCCCATGAAATCACCCGTATGCTTTTCTGGTTCAGAAGGGAAGGTCTTTTGGAAACAGTGGGACCTGCTGGTATGTATCACCATATTGGGTTTCACCTGTGCTGACTGTTCGCATAGGCACAAATACTATGAATCAACTGTAAAGTGGTCCTTTATTTCTTAAACCAATGATGCTGACGTCTTGGGTTAGCCTGCAATCAATGGTTGACCAAATGACCGCTATGGAACGCGTTGCAAACACTCCAATCCCTATCTCTTGTTTGTACTTCTCTGACTACTTCTGTCGATCCGCTGATCCCACTACATATACCAGATGGAATTCACCTCAAGCAATGTGTATCTCTTTACCTCTTTGCCCTTCCGCCAACTCTCGTCAACCAACTCGGCTGGATGACAATTCCAGTTGTCACCGTAGTTGCATTCACGTTCATGGGGATCGAAGGTATTGCCGACGAAATTGAGATGCCTTTTGGTCGGTAGAATTTATTTATGGGTCCGAAATCGTCTTGACTGAATCATCTGTTTTCTAGGCGGCGATCCTGCCGATTTACCTCTTGGTGAGTGTGTTTTCAAAGAATCAATTAACAATGTCAATATCACGTCTACAGATCGCTACTGCCATGACCTAAAGGAAGAGATTGAGTATGTTCTGGTACTGTTTCTTCGGGTTCAAAAATATCTAACGTTGAAAAATTCCAGTTATACCATTGAACGTCTGCCTGACGGAGGGGAAGGAATGCATGGTTACGATGACGGCGAAGGCGACGATTAACGAAAACAATGGTTTATGAACACAAAAAAAATAGGCTACGAAATTGGACTAGACGTGTCTATTGGAACTCTGGTGTGCAAAATTCACCTGGACCATAAGGCTAGATGGATGAACAGAGATACACTAAGTGCAAAGTTTATCGGGATGAAAATTGAAGTGACGTGCCTTGGTTGTCAAAGCAGTGAGACCGGCGGAGTTTTCACTTGTCTGGCGTCCACTCTGAGGACCAGCTTTTGGCTTTTGACCTTTGGCGAATGCATCCAGAATGGTTTTGGTAGTTTCCGGCGTGAGATCCTCCTACACATGGAATTAAGCGAACAGAATCGACTTGAATATTGTGAACACTCACGTAGAAATCATCACCAATGACCATCATGGGAGCATTGCTGCAGGCACCTTGGCACTCCACCTCTATAACTGTGAACTTTCCATCTTTCGTTGTTTCTCCCGGTTTAATCCCTCCCAGCTGGCTACAGACGGTGTTTAGAATTTCAGTAGAACCACGTAACATACAAGGCGTCGTTGTGCAAACTTGGACGAAATTCTCGCCTATTGGTTCACTGCACGGCCATAACAACATGAGAATACTGAAATCGTCCCAGACTGTGATGCACGCACCGGTTGAACATCGTGTAAAAAGTAGCGACTTCGTAGACTCGCATGGGAGGCATCTCGAGAAGTTTGGCGACATAGTTCATGACGCTGATACTAGTCCATCCTTTGTTTTGTCTTTGACCCAAGTCCAGCAGAGGAATAACAGCCGCCTTCCTGTACTGAGGAGGATAACGTTTGATGATGTCCTGAGCCCGCTTCATGTTTTCGTCATTGAATTCGAATGGAATCTAAGACACCGTTGATTTGAAGCAGCTATGATGGGGACAGACCTGAGACAACCGACCTTGGAGTTGTTGTATGGCGTGTCGCGGTGCTGTTTTCAAGTCAGGCGTGGATCCAGAACCGAAAAATGTTGAACTTACCACGAACAATGCATCTGAACGTCTACAACTTGAAGAAGAAATGGACCTCAAGAAGGTCTTGTGGGCGAACTGCCTGGTGAGATTGGAGAGCATCTTGCTCGAACTATACACTTCGACTTCACCAAATGACAGAAGAGAGTCAACTGTCAGATAATACTTCTCACGTGGGTTAGTTTGTCCAGCCAAATCACGCGTTGTACTGTACACGGTATGCATAACTTTAATTGAGTACATTTGGCCTTAAGTAGTTTCAGATACATTGTTACATAGACATTCCCTACTCGATGACTCTTCGAATTCGTTTCCTCTCGGACCAAGTATTTAACATTGCTTCGCATAAGTTCCAGATGACTTACTCCCTTCATCCATTCTGCCATGATGAGCTTCGGGCTTGGATGTGCCGCGGTGGCCAATGACGGTCAATGCGTGAAGAGAGGAGTCCGTTTTCATAAGTTCTTCAGTGATTTCAATCTAAGAATTGTCCGTCAGAGACTGAAATTAACAAAGAAACAATAAATTTGCAAACCAGGTCCACCACTAGTTGATCAATAAGCTGCACATATATGACGATCCGTTAGTAAATACGGTGCCACAGTTTAACGCTCGTGACTAACCACTTCGGTCATATTTTCGCGGACCACGACTCTGAGAATATCAATTTGCTGCAAATCTGGCGCCAGCTCATAGTTGGGTACAATCTGCAAAAGCATGTTTTAGATCAAGACATATGTTGCACAAATCACTTGAAATTTATACCCATCCTTTGGCACGCAAAAGAGTCTGAATCCATTTCTGCTGAATTTCGGGATATTTGGTCTTGAAATCATCTGTAAATCTAAACGAGACAACAGGAAGTCCTGGTTCATACAGCTGGGGTAGCTCTAGATGAATATTCACGAACAACAAGTGTTGAACATACCTCAACATCATCCTCTACTCCAATGGCATCCTTGATCGAGGCTTGGGCACCTCCAATCTTCCTGTGTATGTCACTAAGCACCGTGTAATAGCCGCTTCGCTCTAAAGCACGACTAAGTAACCTGGCATTTCGTAAGTCATTCAGAGCAACATTGCGATATCCTTCAAAGCCCAGATGGATAAAATTAAAGTATTGGGCAACAATCGGGGCAGCGGGACGGGAGAAATTCAGCGAGAACGAATACTCTACTGATCCAAGGTAGTGCAACTCAAAGATGAGATCTTTCGGCAAGTGAGCCTTGTCTCGCCACACGATCCAACCCACACTAAAAACAATAAGTCGATACAAAATTTAGTCGTCAACAGTTCTAAGACTCACCCGACGTATGAGAGCCCAAATTTGTGGCCTCTATAGTCAGTGATCGAGCTTAGTAAATTTCTGATTAAGTGTGGGATTTCGACTCACGAAGTGTTAATAGAAACAACGCGGGGAAGAGAAAAGTCCCATTTCAGCTTGGGCTAGTATAGGATTACAAACATCATATCGATATCAGAGACAGAGACAAGAAGACTTTTCAACTCACTGTGGCAAAGGGTGCAACGAAACCCCCGGAGGCTGCGTCAACTGTTTGAATCAAACATGTAAGCATGAAAGTAAAGCAGTAACAGGGAATCGCTATTGACCATGAATTGGGACCGAGTGACCTGTCTTTTTCTCATACTCGTCAAGAAGATTTGACATTTCCAGCACAGGTTCATAATGCCCTGTATAAGTACTTCCAAGGATAACGAAGACTCCAATGGTGTTTTCGTCGACATGTTCCATAGCTTTGTTGGGATCAAGTCGATATTTGCTTTCGGTGCTGATAGGTACAAGTCGACATTCAACTTCGAAGTATCTAGCGAATTTCTCCAGTGCAACTTGAGCATTGGCACCCATCACGATGTTAGGACTACACCTTCTTGTGAGCGTACGAGCCACCAGAGGACGAGTTTCAGCATACCCGGGTTCATGAATGCTTTTCCCTTGCGCTTTACGTTTCTCCTGCCAAATTCGCTTCATGGCCAAGCCACCGAGCATGATCGCCTCAGAAGAGCCTGTGGTTGCCGTTCCGATGGCTTGCTTCGCTGATGGCGCATGCCACACATCGGCCAAGATGGAGACACCTGGACCCACAGGCGCTGGTTAGATTCATTCTTCATCTTCATGCTCAAATGCGGACATACATCGAGTGTGCAGAACCTCTTTGTAACAAAAGACATGCCGTAATCAGGAGGCTAGCAAAAGAGCAGAAGAGGGCGGCTAACTTACGAGTTGCGGGATATTCGTCCGAGTCTAATGAATGTAGAGTAAACGAGATATATTTACCTTTTACTAGAAGGAAATACGCCAGTGATCCTCACCTATGAGGTTCTTTGACATGTTCTCTTGCATTAGTTTGTCCGCTTGGGGAGGCATATGGGTGTGGACAAACGACGCGAGATTCAAAACCGGGGAACCGTCTAAGGGTGAGGTTTGTCAAGGACATCCTCGGATGGCGTTCAACCATTGCTAGCTTACCCAAGGAGAGCTCATCATGAATGATCTGATATGCCGAGTCTGCATCAACACCCTGTATCAGGTTGATGAGCCATGAGGGATGTCTTCATGCAATACTAGGTACCTTGGACGCAATGTGGTACTTGGGAATGGGGTTCGTCCCGTAACGGGCACCATAAGTGTGGTGCACCACATTCGGGTCAGTTTGAGTTAGAACATGATGTTTAGATGGTTTGTCCTGTCAAAAGGTGTCTTTGGGACGTGTCTACAGTGTCCAGAATTAACACGTACATGAGCATCGCGAAGGAGTTTATCTGGATTGATATGCTGGACAGTGAAAACAAGTTGGGAAAAGGACCGATGAGCGGCTTGAGAAGAGGAATGGTATAATTGGCATATGTCACCTTTGAGAGAGCCATGATGGTCAGGAAGAAAAGTAGAGTCAAGTGTGCAAGTGTCTTATATTCTTTCGTCCCGTCTATGACGAAGAGGATGTCATGACCTATTTTTAGAGCATCGTTACCCAAGAATAGACGACCTCAGTCATGCGGTCTGACGCGTCGCGCTGCTCGCATACGTCACAGGGCCCGGTCAATTCATTTGCTGAGTCATTGCCTTCGAGTTAGCTTTAAGGATCACGTCACGTGATGTTATGAGACGCGTCTCAGCTGCGTGATCAGACCTTACCAAGTCCGCGTTGAGTCTCCGCGGTACTAATTGCTCTCGACATGATTCCTGTTGAAGAAGCAGTGTGAGTCCTTGATAAAAGCTGCGAATTTCTGCTCATCGTTGTTCAGCAAAGCTATTCAAGAAATGGCTCCAATGATTGACCCTGACGAAGACTATGTCGCTATAGTTGAAGCAGAGGAAAAATTCGCCGAGTCCGAAGCAAAGCGGAGAAAAGAACTAGAGGAAGCCTATTCTCGATTGAAAGGTCTGCTACCGTCTCTATGCTGTCATCATCCTTTTAACTCGTCTCTTCAGCTTTGTCGAAGGTCTTGGAGGCCGCTCGTGTGTCTTCGACGCGTCCTAAATCGGTTCTTTCCATCGAGGCGCATACTGCCACTCTCAATGAACTCGATAGCTCGAGACTCTCTCTCGCCAAATCGATCAGTGATGCAGAAGGATTGCTCGCCAGCAGGGAAGCAGAACTAGCCGTTCTCAAAGAAGAAACCCAAAGTCTCGAAGTGTATGACCCCGCTGTTGAACACATAAAGGATTTGGACGGCACTGCGTACGTCTTATTCTGATTGGTTATTCTTTACTTACCATCTCTACCAATAGTATTCGTCTCCAGGTTTACAAGGGACTCGGCTTCGAACCTGTGCTCGAGAAAAGCAAGGTGATAGTTCGTACGTGTGCTGCCCTCAACTTGGCTTGTAAAATACGCTCACTTCTTCTTCAGGATCTCAATCTGGCGATATACACTCAGTACCATTAGGTGTTGGCACCCCGGGCATGGATGTTACTGGGCAGTTGTGGAATTTAGCGGCTTCTTAGCTTCAGCCTAGTTCAAAAAACCCGAATTCCTGGCCTTTCTTGTTCTCAAGCTTGAGTTGTTCTACCCTTATATCGTGGTTTCACTTTTCCCGTGAACTTTGAACAATTCACATAAGATAGAATGAAATGTTGTATTTTTCTCCCTGTTATAAGACACAATTCCTCTAAAACTAATCAACTGCGTCAGAAACTCGTAGCCGACATTTTCTGATACCCCCTACTTAGTATTCTTCTGCATGAACGCCAGGTGAAGGTGCACCTCATCGCTTTTACAACCCTTAACAGGTTCAGGCCGACTCTGACCATTTGACAATCTCTAACGAACGAAGCATAGGAACTTAGAGCTTGGAGACTCGACGAGATTCCCTTTGGAAACTCTAGGCGTGTACAGTATACGAGTTGGACTAACACATGGTCGGACAGACCGATCGTTCTTTCGTCACTTTCAACACGCCTTCCCGTGCGCTACAAATGATCAGTAAGATAATTAAGATATTGGTACAAAAAGCAAGCATGTAAAATTAATAGAAACAGCGCCAAAAAGTCAAGTTTTGATAACCCAAAACTTCTTTTCTTTACTTTTTTCTCCAATCTCCCGAATCTTGGCCTCAATTGCGTTTTTTTTCACGTTGTGTTCGCGTAACTCCTGATAAATGGCCTCCACCAAAACAGTGAGATTGTTCGCTTGAAGGGTATTGACCTTGTCGACCAGCACATTCAGATGCGCTTGGGGGAAAGTCTTCTTCGGAGGAGCTATTTTCTTAGCCGTCGTTTCCACTATTCCAGTGTTCGGCTCAGTACAATGAGCAGGGAGTGGAGGAACGGCAAAGATGGGTTCAGCGGGTCTAGAAACGGCCTTCCTACTGTCCGGGTTCGAGACAAAAGTGAAGGGATCAATGGGGAACGGAGTATCTGAGAGTGAAGAGAAGTTCTCAGCTT
Organism: Dendrothele bispora CBS 962.96; assembly: GCA_004369135.1. Taxonomy (NCBI): domain Eukaryota; kingdom Fungi; phylum Basidiomycota; class Agaricomycetes; order Agaricales; genus Dendrothele; species Dendrothele bispora. Next base: position 45,912 of record ML179085.1, on the reverse strand, counting down.
GCTGGGAAGGCCGATAGGTAAGAAGTCTCACCGTTGAAAAGCCTTATTCGGTATGTATTGAACATGCTTTCTTCACATTTACCAATTTCAGGTTCCCAACAAGGTCCTCTACTGAATGGAACCAACGGAACAACAACCTTACGTTTCTTCGACGTTTTATCTTCAGTCTTTTCTGCCTTGCGTTTCGATAGCGGGGAGGGAAAGTCAGGAAAGGAAGGTGATCCCATCCTCTCATTCAAAGGGGTGCCGGGCTCTATCTCGTCGTCGTCTACTAGCCAATCGTCCATGTCGGAATCTCGGTCCTCTGTCTCGTGGTCCTCCTCGTCCTCATCGTTCATGACATCATCCGCATCCCCAGATGGCTCCTCCCAATCCTCGCCACTATCGTAGCTATAGTCAATGTCGATTACGTCCTTTGCAAACGGTGTACGAGGGCCGACAACTCGTGAGTTCCTCGTCCAGGTACCGAAGTATCCAGGGCGGGAATCTTCAGCGAAAATGAACACTTTGACGGGCAACAGAGTTCGATTGGCTAATTTATCGTGAATGGAGCGCACAAGAGCTGTATCGCCAACAACTTCCGCCTCGGATAGTCGGGCAAGTAAATCTTTGACAGCGAGAGGATGCTGCGTCTTGAAATGCTTGAACCTAGTTCTAGAGTTGTGGCGGGGTTTAACATCAAGAGAAGATAGAATCTGGTCTATGCGCTCTGGATAAGCAGTCAGCACCAGGAAAGAAGACTAACAAAGCGCAAAAGCACTTGCCTTGAGTGCTGAGTTTACTGACGTCCACAACTACTTGATCGTCGTCATCCACTATGATAACGTCGTGCATAGATCCACTCGCAATGTGACCTTTGGAAGGTTTTGCCTTGGATTTGAATGGATTTATTGCTGCTAGTTGTGCATCTTTCTTGACGACAAAGGGTCTGAAAGTCTTTTCAAACTCGGACCTCTCTGATGAGGAGCCAGCCTCGGCTGACTGGGTACTCTTCGAAGGCCCACCGTTCGTTTTAGGCCTTGTGAAGAAATTCGCCATGAGAGTCTGTTGAGCATCTTTTTCTTTCTTGGCCTAAGATACGATATAAAAAAGGGCAGACAATAATAAACAGGTTGAACTACCTTGGCAATTTTCTCGTCTGGTTCAGTTTTCTTCGGTCTACTAGCCTTCTGTTTTCCTTTCGTTTCCGGCTAAAAAATCATTTATTCAATAATTGGTGTAGCGTTTATTCGTAGAGTATCCCTACATTTTGGTTTTCGTCACTGCGAGCCTTTTGCTTTGGGCCGTCTTGGGAAGTGGATGACTGAGTGGACGATGAAGATTTCGATTCCTTCGCAGAAGCTTTGCCGTCTTTGGAGGCACCTTTTAGGTGTAGGATTGTAGCCTGTTCAGTCTCTGAGAGACTTCCGAAGTGGGATGCCAGTTCATTCCTAGCCTGACGACAATGTACGGCTTCAAGAAGACAATTTAGAAGAATAGTGATCGGATGGTACCTTGATTCTTTCTACGAGTCGATTCGTTGCCTTCTCCTGGGCATTTTTTGGAAGCCAGTCGCGGTAAGCCTCCTTAACCTCCCAACGCCACACACAGACGGAAGCTGGAGGAGCTTTCGCGCCTAATTCCGTTTGTAAACCGTAGTTGTTGCGGTCCAAGACTCTTTGCACAGCACTTTCTATGACGGAGGCAGGAAGAGCTGTAGAAGCAGCAGCTGACACCGTTCTGCCATCTTCATCGTCATCGTTTGGTAGTAATTGAGAATGTATGTGTTTGGACAATGCGGGCAATGTCTTGTCACTAAACTCGTATTGATAAACTAGCTTCATGGGTTAAGATACTTAACACACCTCTCATGTGCTAACTTGGCTATAAGCGGTTTGTATTCGTCTGGGATTTCAGAAAGGGCAGCTTCTCCATTATTAATACGGTCTTGGACCATTTCGCGGAACTTGACAAGTTCTGCGCACGACACTGGTCAGGATGCGAATATGCTAGGCTCACAACCACGTACCCTGTAAAGTCTCGGAATGCTTTTCGAAAGAGTGGGGTTTTTGCTTAAAAACCACTTTCCCATTCCTGAGCTCTGCAATGGTCGTCCTAACTTGTTGGTCGGCTGGATAGAGTAACGTGTCAGACGCGACTGTTTTGTAAGTCAAACGGATTCTTTTACCAGGTTCTGGACCTGATTATAATTTCAGCCAGAAATAAAACAGAACGGTAGCAGAGAGGAGTTCATACCTTTCTCGACCTGCGGGGTGGACATAGCGGTCACGTCAACGATAATGGGTAGTGGCAAGCGCGAAGCACTCGTTTGGTCAGTGACCACTTGTATCGTGAGAAAGACGCGACGCACGTGATCACGCGTCTTCCCATTGACAATGATTCATTTAATTATTCGATTTCCTCCTCAACCGACCTTGATGTCATTCTTCACAAAACCTCAACCCCAGTCTGCGAAACCAGCTCAGAAACACGTCGTTGATCCTGCCCTCCAGCCATGGGTGGAGAAATAGTTAGTCCATCTTTCGTTTCCTAGTATGATTCTGACAAGTTTATCAGCCGTCCGAAAACAATCGACGAGGTGTCTGCTCAAGATCATACGGTGGCGGTCTTGCGAAAGACGCTATCATCTACAAACGTACGATACGACCTCATGACTCTGGTTACTAAACTGAACTGTTGCTTAAGCTTCCGCATATGTTGTTTTATGGCCCTCCAGGTACTGGCAAAACGTCAACCATCCTTGCACTTGCCCGTCAGCTATTCGGGTGAGTATATAACCTCTTTTCTCGCGCTCTCTCTCTATATATATCATGGCTGTTGCAGTCCAGATAACTTCAGAAACCGTGTTCTCGAACTCAACGCTTCAGACGAACGTGGAATTTCGATAGTACGCGAAAAGATCAAAAATTTTGCCAGGCAAACACCTCGAGCACAAACTATTGCCTCTAATGGCAAAGAATACCCTTGTCCTCCTTACAAAATCATCATCCTTGATGAGGCCGATTCTATGACGCAAGATGCCCAAGGAGCATTGAGGAGGATAATGGAATCTTACGCTAGGATAACACGCTTTTGCTTGGTTTGCAACTACGTGACGAGGTGCGAACCTTGCCATGTTATACGTGATTGGTGCTCAGAACTGTTTTTTGTTTCTTAGAATTATAGAACCTCTTGCTTCTAGATGCTCGAAGTTCCGATTTACACCTCTCGACAACTTGTCTTCGTCAGCTCGCTTGGTGCACATTGCTTCCGAGGAGCACGTTGATGTGAACTCAGCTGTCGTCGACACGCTCATTGATGTGTCCTCGGGCGACCTAAGACGAGCAATAACATATTTGCAGTCTGCTCATCGTTTATCCTCTTCTACCGATCCCCCTACTCCGATATCACCAAGAGACATTCAAGAGATAGCAGGAGTGGTTCCGGACGTTGTCATAAATAGTCTTTTGTCGACTATAGGGATTGAATCGATTGATTCCGCCTCTGGCACTTCCAGAGCTTCCTTTGATTCAATTCGAAATCAAGCAAGCGCAATGATGCGAGAAGGATATTCTGCCTCTCAGATTCTTTCGCAGGTGAATTACCCCGAAACTGTTTGACCCTTTTAAAATTGACAACTATGGATAGGTGCACGACATCGTCGTACTTCATCCTGCTTTAAACGCAAGTCAAAAATCACGATGCGCTATAATTTTCGGAGAAGCTGATAAGGCACTCTGTGATGGAGCCGATGAAGAACTGTGGATACTAGAGGTTTCTTTACGAGTTCACAAAGTCATCAGCTCTTAAAACAGTCGACACTTGTCTACCCTTTTGTAAGCTTTTTTGCACGTCATTCAGATTTCTTGTTTAGCAATCGCGCAAACCACGGAAATGTTTGGCAAGGATGAGAGAATTAAAGTGTATATATGATCCGCCAAAGAAACTTCACAGGTATTAACGTAGATAAAATCGTCAACAATCCAGAATGCCAAAGGATGCTACTCTATGATACCAATGCAGCCAAGCGTCTCAAGTGAGAGACGTTTAGATATGCTGGTACGTATGTTTCCAATCCCGAAACTTCTCGGGGTAGGGGTAACTCATAAGGTCCCACTTCTTCCGTCTCTGGCGAGAGAAGAAGATGGTCGTTACGGTCATTAGCTTGCACCCTGGCGGCGACAACTCGTAAGATTTCAGGTGATATGGGGTTCTGTATGTAAAGGGTTAGATCTTTATTAGCTGGTATTGTTGTGTACGTGCCTCGTAATCAGCAACATAATAGTTTGTACACATGCGTTGAATTTGCATAGGACTGAGCATCCAGCATACATCATAGATAATCTCAATATCGGCGGGTGTAGCCTACACAGTAATCAGTACACAACTGGTATAGTAGACACGACCACCGCTTACCTTTTTTAGCTGTAAGAGCTTGGTGGCCTGCATCAAATGCTCTAGCTGTAGTGTACCTTCAGGCATATCATGCGATTTACACCACTCCTCGATTCGTGTAATATTGTATTGAATTTGCATGGCTAAAGGAATTCATTAGGTGAGAATGGTTTGATCCAGACGTAAGACGTACCTCGCTTCCAGGAAGAAAAGTTTCGCCGCATGAGGAGATCGTTAAAGCTTGTCACACCAATCAGTTTGAGCAACTCCGTGACCACTTGTTGCACGACAGACTCCTCCATGTAGTAGCTTTTCAAGCTTTTCCACACTTTGTTCAATAAATTCAAGATATCGTCCATACTATACGCAGGCTGACTGTTGGCATTGAGTAGCCGGTTGAAGAGGCGACCACCGCCATCGCTAGTTGTGAATCCCGGTAAGGACTGACTCTCTATGAGAGCTGGAATGACCATCTTAGAGAGTTTTTTCTTTGTTTCCAACATCCATGTGTGATAGATATTGTACTCCAGACTATCCAGATCGTGCTTGACAACGGACACAAGCCGCTCGTAATCGTTCCAGTCAAATGGTCGAACAGCATTTTCCTCCCCAGGACCAATTCCTTGAAGCATGTCACTTTCCGCAACGCAAATGAATGACAACATTTCGTGTACATTGGATAGCCAGAATATGCCCGGGATAATCGCATCTTCCCCTGTGAAGGACTGACGGAGTATAAGAAGACGTCCAAGCACGAGACCAATTTACTTACCATGACATGAGCTTGGATCGTTTGCATGACATTGGCCAAAAACCTTTCACTCTCCGGAATGAGCCCATACTTCCACATCTCGTTCGTGACCAAGCTGATAAGGTTTGCAGGGAAAAGAATTTCTTTGACAGCAGAAGGATTAGTGAGGCTGGGGGCAGGGATCTTCAAACCGCGGATGAGTCCATCCAACACATCTTCATCGAGCCTCTTGACATCCTGCATTAATCTAATCTTTTCCTCCGCTGGATCTTCATAATCACGGATACCGGGCAATCCATTCTGATGGAATCTGAGGAAGTTGTCTTCCCCGTTGTAGGCGACAGAGACAGCACGAGGATTCATGGCCTGAGTTCTCTTGACATCAAACATAATCTCATCGGTAGAGGTACGGTTGTCCGCAGGGGCAAGAGCGTAAACGCCAGCAGAACTATGTCTGCGTTGATGTCGTGATTGGGTTGCAAGGCCACTACCAGCGGTACCATTGGGTTCACCCGGACGTAAGGTGGGAGCAAAAGTGGGCGAAAGTGGGGGGTCAACTCTAGCTCCTCTAGTGAGGACATTAAGAGCATTCGATCGATTGAGCTGTTCTCGCAGACTGCTGACTTCATTCTTGAGGGTCATGATGACAGAACTATCTTCTTGGTTGCGAACGGGAGTAGATTCCATCATACGCTGATGTTGCTCCAGCTGTGTTGCTTGTTTCATTAAATCATCGTTAAGCTTCTGGATGAGTTCCTCTCTTTCTGTAGCTTTTGCTAAAGTCTCTTCTAGACGTTTTTCCACATCCAGTTTAGCCTGAAGCAGTTCATCTAGACGGCTGACCTCTGCTTCGGCAGTCTGCAGAGATGTCTGGAGTTGCTTTGCTTTGGCATCGGACTCCTCCTGTCGGTTGATCCAGTGCTGCAATTGCTGTTTGAGTTCATCAACTTGACTCTGAAGTTCCCTACGCTCCTCTGTCCGCTTCTGGAGGGTTTGGGTGAGCTCAACGACTTTGTTCTCCAACCGGTAGGAAATTTCCTTGAATTTGGAGACAGAGCGTGCTTCAGCACGAAGAGCTTTAAGTTCCTTGCGCGCCAAACGACGACGCATGCAGGACTGAAGATAGATGACATGCTTGACATCCGCCCGGAATTTTCGGCGTATGAACCTAGAAAATGGTGAATCGACAGACTAGCATAACTTGTATAACGGACATACAAGCCACGAAGGAGACTCTGGAGAAGGATGGCAGCAGAGACTGTTCTGTTCTGTCCATAACTCTGCCTTGCTTGATAGCCACGAATACCTGGACTGAATTGTGACGAGAAGATCACGCGGAGCATGGACAGATGACTTACGGCTCTGGAACAAGACAATCGCCCGACGAGTGTCCGAGAACTTCTTTCGTTGAATAAAACGTCGAACCGCCGACTGCAGACGACGAGCAGCAACATCTCTCCGGATATGCTCAACCAATCTCTTGGCCATAATACCACGCCACCAAGTTTGGATCCTGATAGAGGCATTCCTCATTTGTTGATATCTCTTAACAGCCATGCGCCGGCGCATGTTCTTCTGGACGACAGTGACCATCGCATTAAGTCTGTCAGAACGAAGAGATTCGAGGGCAGCGAGCATCCCAGCTCGGAAGAAGATCTTGGTAAGGCCATTTTGATATTTGTCTTCGTCATTGATTGTCTTTTGCAAGATAGTCGTACAAAGGCCGCGAAGATCGAGGGATTGGATCATAGGTTGCCAGACCGAAGACGGTACAAGCATATAATATCTAGACACTCCGGTCATCAGTCAAAGAATAATCGTGTACTAAGAAACGACACACCGTTCTGCGAACTCCTCGTACGTCCATCTAGAAGGATAACCAGCGCAACTAATTCTAATGGTCTCTAAAACACCACAAGCCCGTAGCTGACTGAGTACCTGCTGAGGCTGGAACTCCCAAGGCCTCTTCGCCTCGTTAGGTTTTATGCAACGAATATAGTGTACGTTTGTCACGCTGAGCGTATCCATAAGAGCAATAAGGGACGCTTTAAATATCGAACCTTGTGTAGGTTTTTTGGTTACTAAACCGCCTCCAGGTCGTTTAGGCCCAGAAGCAGGAGCCCCAGACGTCGGAGCAACCCACGATTGCCGACCAGGATCAGGGATGACCGAAGAACGGCGGGAACCACCACTTCCGGACTCAGACACGGTTGGGGAAGCAGGGCCGTCGGAAGGCTTTGCAGACAAGAGGGCAGCATCGAGAACTTCCTTAAGGAACGTATTCTTAGTGGTTGCGAGAAGGTTCATATGTTCGTCGGGAACCGTGTCTCGGTTCTTCTCCAAGAAGCCTTCGACCTCGTACGTAACATCATGCGCATAATGGGCAATAGTGAACGCAGAGTTGCCAAACCGAGGCTTTTTGAAAACGTTCTTGTTCCCCGGTTTGGCAAGTTGGGCATTCAGTTTTTGGAGGAAAGACTGGTCTGTGCCGGAGGGCATACGGGACTCCTCGTCTAATAGAGCCAGCACACCCAATTTGCCTTCTATGACATCAATACAAGGCTGATTGTCCGAGAACTCGATGAAAGTCCAGTTGATCTCCTCTTTCACGTATTCTTCTTGTTCGAGTTTGAAGACATGAGAGTTGAACTATCGAAACCGTCAGTTGTAAAACAAAGCTAAAAATGGCTGGTACACACCTCTTGCTGCAGTTTTTCGTTGGCGTAGTTGATACTGAATTGCTCGAAAGAATTCTTTGATGACATTTCAGAGGGATAGCCCCAGAGTGATACAATAAATATACCTTTTGAAAGTGTTCAAACCCGTAGATATCCAGAACACCAATAAACATTTCAGCTCGATCTGCAGCATCTCCATTCTCCCCCGCCAAACTCTCGTTCACTATCGCTACTAGCCATTCGAACATGCACGCATAAACAAACTTTGCAACACTGTCCCGAACCACTGTGGCTTGAGCAGCTGTGAGCGAGGACACAATCTTCTCCGAACGCGTGGTGATTTGCTTCTTAATGGTCCATTTTTTGAATTCTGCGAGGTTCACTCCCAGGAATCTTGTAGAGAGGAGAAGGGCAGGATCGTTATCATCGATGCTAGAGTCTGTCCGTAATTGGGTAATCTTGACATTTCCCAGATGGAGAAGAGCAGCCAAAAGTCGAAACACAGCCCATTGCTTTTCAACACTGATTCCAACTGTGGACAAGGCATTCTGTGTAGCTTTGAACTCTTCCGCGTCGTCGACCCCAGGAATAGGGGTTGAGTTAGGACCCCCTTGCTTCAGGTAATGGAATTTAGTGATGTCAGCATCCAACCCTAAATCTTTCCTTTCTTTGAGGGGTACTCCTGCACAAAGTTGGTAGAAGATGTGATAATTTCGCTCTGTTAAAGGTTGAAAGACGATCCTGGAACGTTCAAGAAGGTAGGTACGGATCCGCGCGCCAACAATATCTTGTTTTCCATCAAAAAGGATCTGAAAGATGAGATCAACGATGTGATTATTAGTATCAAAATCGTGGTGCTCACCTGAATGTACTTTCCAAACCTGGAAGAGTTGTCATTCCTAGTGGTTTTGGCATTACCGAACGATTCGAGGATGGGGTTTGTAGCCAATATTTGTTTCTCAATTTCACTAGCGTCGTCTGGACTGAGCTTGAGTTTGGTCTTTGTAGTCGAATCGGGAGGGTTAACGGAAGCCAGATATCGCATAATGTATTTCGCCTGCTCGCTATTAGTAAACTGCAGGAATTAGACAATGTCTCAACTCACAGACTCTGTTTTGCCAGCCCCGCTGCAGGAATCCAGTCAGTCACTTACCCGGACAGCAAGATTACAATGACAAACCTTTCTCCTGACACAATGATAGTCTGACCCATGCCATCCTTTCTCATCGCAGTGTACGCGTCCTCTGCAATTGCAAAGAGATGGGGTTCCAATTCTCCCCTCCTTCTACCGCTGTATGCTTGTATGATTTCTGGTCCATATAGAGTAACACGTTGGAAAGGGTTGACGGCAATAAGGACGATACCACTGTAGGTATATATACTATGCTGGGCATATCGGTTACGGATGGTATGGAGGACTGGTGGGACTTGAGCACTTCATATCTCTGGGTAGAAAATGATAGACGCACCGGAGGGTTCATTGAGATGGGAGAGGGTAGCCAAATCATCGGCGGTCTCTAATAGAGGTGGGTTGCGAAGAGGCGGTAGGCCTTCTTTCCCGTCCTTAATGTCTTGTACGTTAGTGTCGATCGTGATTTCCTACAGAAAGAAGGGCTTCAGAGCTAGGAAGAGGGCTGGAAAGAAAATTGTTACCTTTCCGCGCTCATCAATGAAGACGAGCTTGATGGAATTGTCTGCACTCCTGGTAACAGAGATCACCTCAGCGGAGATCCATGCCTGGTCTTTGTCTTCAAACCAGACCCTGGTACCCTTGCTGTAGATGTTTTCCGCCATGAACGACAAGCGGAGGTGAAGGTAAGGAGGGAGTGACTCTTGTTTGTGGTTTGTGTAAGGAGAGCACTTTTACATACTCTATTTGCCATCAAATATTCAAGCTCAAGTACCAACAAACAGTGCATATATTAGTATCTCAGCAGCGCTCCCTATTTTGTTCTATACTACTAGTATACTCTGCTAAAAGTGCTGATGGTGTGTCAAGTGCTCGTTCACTTGGCCAAAAAATGTCGCCCAACATGACGACCGGCTAATATGCACATCATAGAGAACAACCTGAATGAGGCATCAGAAGCCTTTGGGATTCGTCCTCTGTGTGATCTATAAAACGGTCAGAACGCGTCTGAAATGAGGGGAACATACACACCCGTGTCCATTTTGGGACCTTGTGAATTCCCTTTCTGTACCCTCTGACATGGGGTGAAAACACGGTGTACTTGTCGCGGGCTGGCATTTCGTGTTCTTTGGGAAGTTCAAGTGCTCTGTCCTAGACCAACGCTGAGTATTATTCCAGAAGATTAAGGCGGACATACAAGAGCAGCACATTGCACACCGCTGGCGCGAACAGCTTCAATAACAGCATCTACTTTCTTTAGACGAGCTCGGGCATTTGCTTTGCGGGTCGCAGATAGTCTCCATGGTATTTTCCTGGAGACAGTTGAGAAAAGGAAAGAATGAAGTGTCGAGATACTGACCAGAGAAGACCTCCCAGATTTACATGAGAAGCCTGAAAGGGCCCAACCATGACAGAACGAAAATTAGAATCCGTGAGAAAGCACTAGCAATCTTTTGACTATGGACGTCGACACCAACGGTACTGCGCATGTCGAACCCCCCAAGGATGCCTTCAACAGATTTGCCAGCGGTCTTATTCTTCCTCCCCCCGAAATAAAATGTAAGTCTGCCCGTCTAACTTATCTCTGTATGTTCACGTTTTAATCTTATTTCAGCTGTCATCGACAGGACGGCTACCTTCGTTGCCCGTTCGGCCAACCCGCCCCAGTTTGAGGACAAGATTCGGGAGGGTCAACGCTCGGACCCCAAATTCTCCTTCCTCAACCCTGCCGATCCATACCATGCCTACTACCGGCACAAGATGGACAAGATTTTCAAGGGCGAAGAAGACGAAGAAACATCCCAGTCTCGGGACGAAAAGACAGGAGGGACCGCTATCGTTGCAGAAACCACTCCCGTGGACGTTGGACTAGAACCTCCTACTTCGATTTTCATTATGGATATGCCCCACATAAGTGCAATTGACTTGTGCGTGTCTCGTATCCTCTCTTTGATGCGGGCTGACACTCTATCCACAGGGATACCATGAAATTAACTGCACTCTTCACTGCGAGACGTGGACGTGGCTTTCTTTCCGCTCTTTCCGCACGAGAAGGACGTAACTACCAATTTGACTTTCTAAGACCAACTCATTCGTTATTTGGCTACTTTAATCGGTTAGTAGAGCAATACACCAAGGTCATATATCCCGACAAGGAAACTTTAGAAGAACTCAAAAGTCGTGTAGACGATGATGCCCGTTGGAGAACACTGGAAATTTCCAAAAAGTATGCCAAATGGGAGAAGCGAAAACGTGAAAAGGAGAAAAAACGACAGGACGACCAAGAAGCTGAACGAAGTACGTAGTTTTTCAAATTACTCCGATATAAATTTGCTCATCTTCTTCCAGTTGCTTTCGCTGAAATTGATTGGCATGACTATGCTATCGTCCAGACCATCGAATTCACGGTCGCCGACGCTACATCAGAGCTTCCTCCCCCGATGAGTCTTCAGGAAGTCGAGAATATGACCTTGGCTCAAAAGAGGATGGCTGCCATGATCATGGAGAACACTGCCGAAGACATTGAAGCTCATCGCGCCAAACAAGCTGCTGCAGAAGCAGAAGCTGCGGCGGCAGTCGGTAATGCTGGAGGTGCAAACAAAGACGACGAAGCTGCCATGGAAGAAAGTGATGACGAAGGCGACATGGAGAGGGACAAGCTGGAAGAGCAAGAGAGGCAGAGAGAAGCCGAAAGAGCTAGGGTATTAGCTACTTCTAATGTCTCCGGACCTATGAAGATCAAGACCGACTATGTTGCCAAACGTGAGTCGAAAATCTATCTCTTTTTCGTGATACTCAGCTTCCTTGTCTCCAGTGGGTTCTAGAAACGCAAAAGCAAACGTGACAACATGTAGTATCTGTGGACAGCAAATTCCTGTCGACGAATTACAGGAGCACATGCGTATCGAGTTGTTGGATCCCCGATGGAAGGAGCAGCGCGATGCCCTGGAAGCTCGCAAAGCTCAGGCATCTGAGTTACAACGTGGCGCAAACGTCGTTTCCTCACTTAAGAACCTTGCTCGGACCCGTGTTGACATCTTCGGAGCCGAAGCGGATGAAGAGCGGCGTAAAAAAGAGGAAGAAGCAGAGAGGGAAAAGCGAAAGGAAAGGGAGAAAGTAGTTTGGGATGGTCATACCGCCTCGAAAGCCAATACTTTAGACAAGTTCTCTACCAACGTCAATTTCGACGAACAAATTGCTGCCATTCACCGTGCCAAAGGTCTCGGACCGTACGTCTTTTTTTTATAGTCACGGGGTTATTGCACTCACTACTTGTGCTTGGTAGACAAGAAGGGAATGCGATTGGACCAGGTATTGGCCCAGCAGCTGTACCACCTCCTCTTACTAGCCTACCACCTCCACCTGCATCTTTGCCTGCACCTCCTCAGGCGTCAGCAAACCCAGCTTTTGCTACAGCTACTGTCTCGTCCGGCCCGCAACCTGCTTCCGTATACCAACCCCCGCCTGTCATGCTTCCCCCTTTGCATTTCCAAGGCATAGATTCCACACAAGCATTTGGATATCAGCCATCTTCTGGAATGCCAACACGAATGGGTAATATGACTCCAGCAAATAATGCACTACAACCTCAAGCAGGGACGGTTCGTCCAGCCGATCAAATGGAGGGTGGTGAAGATGATATCCCTCCTGCCAAAAGACAAAAGGTCAATAAACTTCCTGGTACTCAAATATCTTCAGAGGAGGATTGGATCGCGATGCATCCTGTAGGTCTTTCGTCGGATAATTGACATTAAATGTGCTGAAGCATCTTCCTTTTCCAAGCACCCTATTTCGCTGCAGGTACAGTTGCCCAATGATCCATCTAAACCCGAATGGAAACTGGACGGCTCAACGATTAACATACCCGATGTACCTTTGAACCTTCTTGTCTCCACCCTTCGAGATCGAATCATTCAGCAGACCGGCAGCAGCATACCCGTTTCGAGGATCAGATTGTCTTATGCGGGAAAAATGCTCACAAATGCTAGTTCCATTGCGAGTTACAATTTGGAGGACGAAGATCTTCTTATCTTTAGTGTTAGCGCCCCCAAAAAGAAGTAGGGTTTTATTAGAGTTTGTTACTTTATACTGTTGTTTACGCTGGACAACCGATCCTAAATTATAATGCTCAAATTGAATTCATCGGTATTGGGCAACTCTGCGATAGATATACAGCAATGTAGTATGCAAGAGTGGATAACTGCTTGTGTTCATATAGGTCTGGGTGGGACATCTGCGTTATCCAAGTCGTCATTGGGCTGTGACCGCAACGGTATCAAGGGAGGGGAGCAGGGTATTTTTGTTGAGCCCGAGGTGTTTGACCGAGATCCGCTCTGGAAAGTGGCGGAACTGAAATGTTTAGAATCGAGAGCTGTTGCTTGTAAACTCCCACTTGAAAGGTTGCCATCGGCGTCCTTCGTCCGTGCAACAGGGACAGTGTCCTGTAGCCAACGCTCATCAGCTTCACTTGGCGTGGAGGGAACGGAAGCTGGTTTTTGGAAGATGCTTTCGGGGTTGAGATGTGGAGATTGGAGAAGCGAGGGTGGGATGGGTATGTGGACAGGTTTTGTAAGCTTTAAGGACGAATGACGGCCGACTCGGAAATCCCCTCTAGGCTGGGAGGGGACGCCAGATGTAGAAGTCCATTGCTTATGGCAGCGGGGTCGAGAAGTCGAAGTAGAGGCTTGGTGGGACATGGCAGTAAACGATGATGATAGCAAAGTGCAGTGGCCTGGTATTTAACCGATGCAAGGTGTCTGACAACCGATCCAAAATTTGAGACGAGACGTCGAGAGCGGTGGCGACCCACAGATAGGGGTAGCGGCTTCAATCTATACACATCATAGATTACATGCATATGTTTACTATACGATACTCTCCATGTACTACTCACTACACATTAAGGTCAAAATAAACGTCTAAAGATAAGAGCAAATACTAGGGCTAGTATAACACCTATCGCTGCGTCCAGCAGCCAGGTTGGTGACGAAGGTTCGGCGGTTCCTACCGCACGCGTAGGCTGTGGTGTTTCGGGAACCACAAGCGGTTCAGGTTGATCCTGTGCAATTTCTGGACCAGGAGCCTCTGTCTCAGGTGTTGAAGAAGGGATCGGGCTTTCGTCAATTGGACTAGGAGTATCGACAGGAGCAGGAGGTGATGGTAACTCTAGCGGCGAGACGGTGTTTACGAGGTTCTGCGCTGGTGTCTCTAATGTTTCTGGCGGCTGAGACTCCGTCCCAGGCCCGGAGATAGAAGGAGGATCCGGAAGGAGTTCCGAGTTTGGCTGCTGACAGTGCGGGCATACCCAATCGCGAGACCTGAATTTTATCAGTCAAGTGAACTAAGTACCGTTTAAGGAGCATTGCTTACAAGACTGCAAGCCGCCTTCGTTCCGCGACAGGGTATTCTATTGAGCCTACACCTACTGCAGCTTGTCCTTTCAACGGAAAAAAACCTTGAAGTCCGAGAATAGCTGCAAGACGATTTAGGACGCAGTGGGCTAATGTTTTCGGGTACTATACCTGTGCGCACACCCCATGCAGGCTGCCATAATTCTTCGTGGTCTACAATGACATGTTTAGTTTCAAAGGTCACTTTAGATGTAGCTGTCCTTACAGTTCGTAAAACTGATACAAATCTGCAGGGAAAGATCAATTTGGGACATGCAAGCCAACATCAAAGCTCTTGCCTTTGTGTTCAGCTCGAATCTTCCATTGGGGGTGAGCACCATCAGTGAGGGTGGACGAAAAGGATATTCTGAAGGTAATAAGATGCGTATGTGATAGAGTCCTCCTTCGAATTCAGTGCCGGGAGTTCCGCGAAGCGTACAATGCCATTCAAAGATGTCATCCTTGAGTAAGAGGAAATGTCAGACAAAATGAGACTGGGTGAGGACATCACATACCTCTAGAGGGGAAGCGGTGTAGTCAGTTGATGGGTCGTTGGCAAGTTCACGAGCCTCCTGCATAATTCGTTTAACGGCTAGAAGGCGAATCAGATACTGGACCTTGGAAGGGAATTGTACTGACCCGAATTGTTCTTGTTCATTGAGGAAGTAGAAGCCATTGTGAAAGACGGCGAGATAAGCACTCGAGACGAGAACCAACATACAACCCTGCTCCGCGCCGCTAGGCCCGTACGTTAAAGCTACGTGGAATATGTCATCACGTGACATCTATTCCTTCACAATACTTAGATCTAGATACAGAGTTACTGCTTGTCTGCTTGTAAGATTTAGCTCTGTCACTACATAGCTGCAATCATCTTCTCCCTTCTTTTAACTTTCAACAACTCAAAGCTCGAGTACTACACTTACTTGAATTTTGACCAATGGCGCTGTTTCGTAATGTCCGATACCTCGACCTCCGCTGTCGACGCGATTAGGTACGAAGAGTTCCTGACTCGGCACTTGGCCCGTCTGGGATATGAAGTATGTATACGTATCCATCACAATTTACAAAGAGACAAAATTCATTGCTCGCTGCGCTCGCAATTATATTTTCATACAAGTTTTGTGTTTCGACGTCGAGGCCGAGTGACTATGTTGGAACACGTATATTTTAATTTCTTTCCAGGACTCCATGGCCCAAGGACCAACACCAACGTCCGATTTACTTAAGCTCTCAAGCCCAACAGTGGGCCTGTGATATACGACGTACACATAACACCCAATCGCTGTGCAAAGGATGGTTGGTCGTGGGATCGTATCTGCCTATCACCGTGGAATTTATCTCAACCCGTTTCTCACTAGCAGGACTGTATACATTAGGTGTGAACGACACTCACGCGGGAAACCAGTGTACGTCGTTTCATACGATATTCGCTCACAGGGACCCGTTACTAGTCCTTATAATGATCTCCCCGTCGTTTCATCCCGTTCTCAGGCTCTTCACTCCTCCACACTCACCACCACTATGTTAGCCTTCTCCCCTTTCGCTGCGTTGAGCCTCGTACTTTGGTTCCAGTCTCTTCATCTAGTCAATGGTCTGAAGGGAGATTCTGGGTGTGGTAAATACTTCTGCGTAAATGCTACTGTGCATCATGACACAGTAACTTGTTAGTATTTCATTTCAACGAGCGTCACCTTTGGATTTCTGGTGCTTACTTTCAGTACAGATCAATTAACTGCTAAGAAACAGCCAGTGGGCTGGTTGGGACTGTAGGTCACGTACCTTTTGAGTCCTATTCAACTCTAAAAGATCTTTCTTTAGTGGGTTTGGTCGTAGAATGGTGGACACTCATATGGTCGTTCTTTGGAGGAACGACGACGATTCCATTACTCTGTCTCAACGATACGCCACCGGACATGTCGAGCCCAAAGTCGTCGAAAACCCTCCGAGAATTGCTACGCTTCCCGAGGTACAGCCTGCCAACGTGAGTATGCCTCATATATGACTCCGTTGTCATTATTCATCGAATAGTAGTGGTTGGGTGCTCCTAACGCGACTCTTTCTTTCTCCATCCCCCTCAATAAAACTCACCACGAGCCGGGTTCTAACAATACACTTGAAACGTTGATATGGGCTTATTCGATGACTCGTCCCCATTCTTCTGCGCCAGATGCTGAGATGTGGCAACACTACGCTGCGGGTTTCTTGCGTCTCGACTTGGAGAAGGAAATACTGGGTTCTGTGTCTGAGGAAGAAGAGGACGAAAACGTCAATGAACCGACAGAGACTTCAGAGGATGACATATCCTCAGGCTCGGGAAATCAGGATGACAACACTGAGCCCTACACAAAACACGACAAAATGTTGTTTGCTCATGGTCTATCGCTGACGACGGGCTTCCTCCTTCTCTTACCCATGGGATCTTTGTCAGCGCGATGGGGCAGAACTTTCACTTCAAAATGGTTCAGGATCCATCAAACCGTGAACATGTACATCAGCCTTCCCATAATTGCTTTAGGATGGGTTTTAGGGCCTTTAGCAGTATTTGACGCCAAGGCTTCCCATTTCGTTGATTCACATCAGGTAATTTTCAGCGAATGTTGGGAATCGGATCAAGACTTACCACGATATCTAGGTTTGCGGCCTCTTTCTATTCGTGTTATACTTGCTGCAGGTTTCCCTTGGACGCTATATTCACAATCGCAAGGTTCAGTCAACTAGGTTAAACAAGCCGACAAAAGTCCACCCGCCTTCGAACATCTTGCATGTAATCATTGGTTTATTGACTATAGCTTTGGTAAGTTCAATTCTCGGTTCCCTTCTCCAGTTCAAATCGGTGCTGACTTTCCAATTCAGGCATTCTTCCAGGCAAGTCGGAGAACTTTTTGTTTGTATTTCACAGAGACTAACTCTGTCCAGGTCCGCAGTGGAATGGATGAATGGGAACTGACCACTGGCCGTGATGTAGCACACTGGTGCCATGTTCTTTGGAAAGTCTGGGGTTTGGTAAGTCTCCAAGGTATATATCTAGGTTGACCACGCCTCACGAGAGCGGCCCATAGATATTACCTATCTCTTACCTTGCCGGATTGACGCTTTTGAAACGTCAGTTCCATCAAGAGGATAGCGGTCTTTCTCCGTCTACAACACCCAGGCATTACCTCGCACTGTCTCCTGACGAAGCAACTCCATCAGCCCTCTTTGACGCTGAACACGAGTTGCAGTATGGGGAATCAAACATGTCTCAGACTGAAGTTTCTAAAGATTTCGAAAGCGAAGTACCATTACTGAAGAGGCATTAGACGCTATCCTGAATAATCTCGTATGTTAGACACCAATATGTGTAGTTGTTACAATCATAGCCATTGTAACTATGTATTTCATTCTCAAAGTACAGACAAACGAGTACATTTGTTTCACTCAAGTATCGTGCTGTCACCTGCGACTAGTATTCTCACCATAACTAGAGAAACGTTAGACGGACGTAAAATGTTCATTGGTACAAGACGTACATCCGAAATATTATCCTGTCCGCCGGGACCTTGTCGAACCCTGTGTCTCACGTCAGCTCAAATCTCACCAGGACTTCCGTGAATGGTACTTACCTGCGAGTAGGTTTAAAATCTTCAGTTGGAACATCATCCCATAAGCTACCAATCGAGCTGTTCCCTCCGGGAGTGGTCCTAACTCGCCTGAGGTAGTAAACTAAGTGTTTAAGAAGTACCGGAAAGATGAAACGTTACCGAGTCGGTTTGAATTCGGACGAAAAAGCAATGCCAGAGGGCTCTTCTTCCTCAACCTGTTCCTTTTCTTGCGGTGTTGAGGTTGGAGTCTGATTTTGGGATACCATGGAGCTCTCGACCACGTGTGGAGAAATGGCCACTTACTGGCCCATTCTTGGGAGGAGCGGTAGATAACGCATCTTCTTCCGCTTGGAAGTCGGCGCCAAAAATATCAGTATGGTCCCCGCCAGGTGCTGTTCGAACGCGACGAGACGGCTTGAAGGCATCGTCAACATTGGAAGTACTCGAAGAGTCTAGGGGAAAATAAGTGCGGATTACTAGGTCCAATTGGATTGTAAACCCACTGGGATTGTTGTCAGCTACATCGACTTGGGTTTCGGTGAACGAGAGCTTGCCAAACTTTGCATAACCTTAAGAATAGAAATTAGATATCGAATTGAACAAGAGAGATTCTACTTACGAGGTAACTTTTGCACGTTGGCAAAGTTGGTGTCGACAGTAATTCCAGTGTATCTAGTGAGCGGTCAAGGCCTGTCAAACATGAACTACTTGATAGCATACTTGAGAAACTCGATCAAACTTCGCTTCGTAAAAACAATGCTGGTATCGTCCCAGTCAAGAATTCCTTGGTACCAACGATCGGTGGATATAATCAAAGGGATGATAATAACATACCCAGGCTGACCGGCCAGTCCTTTTCCTTGGTCATGTCTACAGCGTTTAGGGGGGTGTATCTAAGGGCTAAATGAGCAAGAGGAGCCATACGGCAGACAAATCGAAGACAAACGTTGCAGACATAGTGGTAATAGTTCAAAGGGTCTGCAGGTGGCGTGACCGTGACCAATGTCCAATGATGTTGATTCTCTATCGACACGTCCCAGCAAGTACCGTTACCCTACGACGATGTCTAGCCTCTCAGGCCTACACTCAATCTTCTGAAAATAGTGCCGCAACCTTAGATACACCTTCGAATCTTTCGCCAGACCAACGCTCAGCTCTTGAAAGTGCTCTTCGAGTCGATCAGGCAGGGGAAATAGCCGCAAATTGGATATACCATGGTCAGCACTTCATTTTAGGTCGTCAACCCATTACAGGGCCCTTGATTCAGGCAAGTCATATTTACTGAGGGAATTCATATGCAAACTCATTTATCATTTCTTTCAGGAAATGTGGGACCAGGAGAAGAAACATCTCCTTGTTATGGACAAATTACAACTTCAGCATAAAATCCGCCCCACAGTACTCACAGAAGTTGCGAAAATAGCAGGGTTCGGACTAGGTGCTGTGACTGCACTAATGGGTAAAGAGGCTGCCATGGCTTGCACCGAAGCAGTTGAGACGGTTATTGGGGAACATTATAATGAGTTGAGTGTCCTCCGCATTTTAACGGATTGATTTATTGATGCGTACCACAGTCAGCTGAAAGAGCTCAATACTATGCCCTCAGACCATCCTAGCATCCCACTATTGAAAGATATTGTCAAAGAATTTCGAGATGATGAACTAGAACATCTAGATACAGCTGTTCTTAACGATTCACAGAGGGCACCAGCGCACGCGTTGTTGAGTAGCGTCATTGGTCTGGGTTGTCAGACTGCGATTGAGTTATGCAAAAGAATCTAGGATAGTACTGCTTGTACTAGAATACAGGGTACTAGTTTGACTTGCTGAGGGTGCTGTCCTTGAGCTTTCCGTTCCAAGCCCATCTATCCTGAAGGCACGTCATCAGAACAGAAGAATTGGGGACTGGCGTTACACCTACAGTGGTAGCATGTGTGATCGCGTATAAAGTTACAGGCGCAACAATGAAACCAAGAATGGCGACTTTAACGTTTGGTCTAGTCCATCGGAAACGTAGGTAGTGTTGTTCACGCTAGGCTGAAAGTAAGAACACGACCCAGAGGACTATACAAATGAGAATACCCATGTGTTGAAGTTTTCTACCGCAGGATCTGGTTTAAAGGAGCCTGTAGGCCGCACATCAGTGGAAAACGACAAAAGAAGAGAAGAAGTGTACCATGAGCGTGTCCACCCATGATGGTAGGCAGTTAGGTTTTGTTTGTCCCATGTAAACACTATACCAACTCTTGAATTCCTACTCTCACATCATCATGTCTTCTAACCGCGAATGGGATAAAGGCAAGGCTGATGCAGCCTCATATCCCAGCGATTAAGATGACCATTATGGACACGGAAAACGAAGAAAATTCAATTCTGGGGTCAGTGGTTATGGACAGAACGACTTGACGACATGGTTCACCTTTTCTTTGCAGGGTTATCAGGCATACGATAATTCACAATACGATGATTCTGCTCCATACGATACTGGTTATTCTCAAGGTCGACAGGGACAATCTCAAGACTACTCTCAAGATCGTAATCGCTCTGGTAACTTGCCAAGAAAACGTTTGCAGCCCTCAGAGCCTAGTCCCCACGTCATCTTTCTCGGGCTTGACTCAGACTTTACAGAAGCGGATGTCTGTTGAACTGTAGTCTTTCTGCATACCCCTGGCTCACTCTTCTTTCCTGTCTCAGCTCCAGGCATACCTCAATTCCCATGGTTGCAGTGTTGAAACTGTGACAATTATTCGAGACAGATTAACAGGCAGTTGCCCATTCGTATTTGCTTTTGCTCATTCATTGACATCCCTCGCCCTTCGATTTATCAAGGTGTCTCAAAGGGCTTTGGATTTGCCCAGTTCTCGACCTCCGACCACGCTCGCGCATTTGTGGATCCACTTTTCCCATTCATTTCGGTGCCACCACCGGCCTCGCATGGTGCGCTCGCCACTCAAGCATACTACAAAGCTCTTGAAAGCGGGACCTACAATGGACGCAAAGTCAAAATCGATTACTCTCAAAGTGCTTCGCCCCATGAAAAGGGTAGATTAAACCGGGGTAACGCGAACGACGGAACTCGCGATATCGGCAATACCCAAGGCCCAGTTTTACTGTTCCGTGGCCTAGATCCAT
The DNA here is from genome assembly GCA_004369135.1 of Dendrothele bispora CBS 962.96. Taxonomy (NCBI): domain Eukaryota; kingdom Fungi; phylum Basidiomycota; class Agaricomycetes; order Agaricales; genus Dendrothele; species Dendrothele bispora. The sequence continues at coordinate 24,874 of ML179085.1, read as the reverse complement.
TATCTGGTCCTCAAGCTATCCACCAAGCAATCAAGTCTTCAGCTGGGCCAGGGAGGGAGGGTGCCAGAGGCATGAAGCGCATCATCTTGATCAAAGACAAGGTCACCATGGCGAGCTTTGGTTTTGCTTTTGTGGAATTCATCGATGTTCAGGTGAAAGACTTTTTTCCCAGAACCCCTAGCGTACTAATATAAGCAGTACAGTCTGCCTCCACCGTTTTGGCCAACTCTATGTCTCCTCAGATACATCCTAATGGATTTAGGATATCTGATCGACCTGTCGCCGCCTCCTTCGCCCATCCAGATTCGTTCCAACCAATTCAGGAGATTATGCTTCGAGATGAGGCCTGCCTTACCTCATCTTTAGCACTAGGTGGCGTAGAAGGTACATGGGTTAGGTACTGGGATGAAAGTTCTACAGTTGCAGTCATCGAATTTCAGGTCGCCCAACCCACTCAGCAAGCTGCCTCAAGTACCGGGAAGGAAAAGAAAGACAAAAAAAAGAAAGGTATGCACCTTACTTTCGAACTGACAATGGTGCATAGTACTGAATTGTCCAGCAGAGCCCACTTCTCAGAATTTTGCTCCCTCTGCTCCCTCTGCTTTGCCCGTTTCGGATAAGCCGGTTACTCTCAGTTTCAAGCCTAAACAGGCTACTTCTGGTGCGTTCCTTGATAGAGATTTTGATTTCTGAGTACTGATCTATTTTGAAGCAGCTGTTGTCAAACCACTTACGCTCGGATTTTCTGCCGACGAAATAGCACCTGAGGAAAGTGTTGAGACTGAAGAAGAAAACAAAGGTCGGGTCTTACAACCCCTGATCTATCAGATGTTCATACTTCAAATACAGCTGCTGCCTCCAAAAAAGTGGCACCACTGATAGCTAGTAAAAAGGTAGCTACACATCTTCTGTCTCTCGTTAAAGCCTGGTAATAACCTCGTTTCAGACCGTCAGTAATATAACTAAATGGAATCAAGTGCAAGAAGAGCTGTCTAGTTCATCAACTGTTCCCACACCGTCGATTGCGGTAATTATTTCTTGGATCTAGGGACAATGCAGGACCGTATACATTCTTACTATCGTCCACTCGGCAGGCATCCTCCTCGAACGCTCCCGTTTCGGAACCTGGACCAATTCCAACTGATGATCTGTTCGAATTCTCTGACACCAATGGCTTAGGTTGCTTCTTGTGCGCTCGTCAGTTCAAATCGTTGGATCAACTCAAACGACATAACAAAGAATCTGAACTGCATAAGGCTCGCTTCGCTACAGTCCATTGCTTGATATTCAATAACACTGACTTTGCCTCTTTCTATGGCCCTTTCAAATGACCGATCCAAATTCTAACAGAAAAACTACAAGGACACCAACCTACGGGAAGTTGCACGACAGAAATTAGGGGCTCGGGCTGGAAATAAAGAAGATCAACCCAAATACCGTGACCGCGCTTCAGAACGCCGGATCCTCTTCAATCAACCCGAAGCACCTGTCTTCGAGAGCGATAACGGGTTCAAGACCGGGAAGAAGAGACAGGCAGAAGGTCCCCCACCACCGCCCCGCGTTGTTACTCCTCCACAACCTCTCAACCCTGGGGAAGATGAGAACAACGTGGGCAACAAATTACTCAAGATGATGGGATGGACAGAGGGTACAGGACTTGGGACAAGTGGTGACGGTCGAACAGAGCCAATGTAGGTTCTATTTTTCAGATGATACACAAACCTGAGCTGTGCGACTCGTAGCAAAACTGCCATCTACGCCGAAGGCGTGGGCCTTGGTGCTAGTAAGGGTAAGGAAATTGGACAATTTACTGAAGGATATTCTGGTTATTTAGCAATGGCGCAGAATTCTGTAAGTCCCGGGTCCTCTCTATAGGTATCAATTTCTTACGCTGCCCTTCGTCAGGCCCGCGAACGTTACCAGAGTTGAAAGTTTCTTTTTTTGTTTTTGTTCCTTCTTTGCTTTAGTAGAACCGATATTAATGTATATAGCGTTTCAACTGTAATGTCCGATCTACAAGAGACTGTAATATAGGATGCCATGAGTGTCCGCAACTTGTACCTAGGCCATCAACAATCCCAGAACAAGACTAAGCCCCACGAAAGAGGTAGTAACGCCGAATATAGATGCGCCATTCTCGTTGTTTGAAGTTTGAGTGGGATTAGCGGAATCAGAGGACGCTGTTCCTGAGTTTGAGCTAGTGGCAATGGGGGAGAGCGTAGAAGACTCGACAGCCGAAGTTGCAGACACCGAAACGGTACTTTGGCCAACCTCAACAGTGAGATAGTTAGCCTAGTAGAAATGTTAATCGAGTGTTCGATACATGAGGTCGCCAGATTTTACATACCGCTATGATGTTTCCGAGGCCACTATCCTGTCCAGAGTGTCAAGCATGTCTGATTGAACCTTACTTTGAATTCTTACCTTTACATAAGCATTGAGGTCAAACTTGTCTACTCCAATGTTGGGTTCCGAGAGACCCGATGGTGCACTGAAAGAGTCGGGTTGCTGGTAGAGAATGATGACATAGCTAGAGGATGACAGTGAACCTGATGTAGTCAGTCAACAGAGAACGGTGCGAACCGGTGAGGACCACTCCCTTCGGCGGGAGCTGGACCAGCGTACTGTGTGATAGCAGTCGCAGAGGAATTCGAGACCTGACCATCTACGGCAGATGTTAGCAGGAAAGCACCGGGTCCAGATTAGCGAATGGACATACTGGAAATAGTAACGCCGTTTACGAGCCAGTGGCGGGTGACCGAGTTCTCATTGGTCGTGCCTGCGACGTCTGCGTCGGCCATTACAAGCGTGTACTTGTCCGAGAGACTGATTGATGAATTGGCGGCTTCGATCTTGACCGTAGGAGTAGGTCCGACCTCTGCAAGGCATTACTAGTCATATTTTTTCAAAGGGATTTCGCACACTTACGCTCCTGAGAGACGGATTGACCTGGGGTCAAATCCCCGACACCGTCATAGTTGATGGTCAGGAGAGCGGAGGGGTTGAAGGTTGGGAGTAAAGACGGAACGATACCGGCTTGAGTGAAATGAGCTTCGACGCCTTCGATGCGGAAAGCAGGGGAATCTGACTGAGCAGAAACGAAGGGAAGGACGGCAGCGAAAAGGAGCGACAAGGTGAACATGATGGTGGTTGGAGCAGAACAAATGAAATTGACAGGCCAAGGCCTTAGGGGGCGTGACTCGCCGATCGACGCGTCAACGACGTGACACTGACTCTGAGTCTCATTACAACTCCATCAATGCCCCACAAGTCCACCAAGCCTGCGGGTACCGACATTCGCGCTTTCTTTGGCCCCGGCCAGTCAGCTCAGTCCTCCTCTTCGTCTCGTAAGTCTCCAATCCTCTGTCTTCGATCCAGCATCATTTGACACCGTTTCAGGTAGCAAAACGTGAGTCAGTCTGTCGCGTCCCGTCGTCGTACGCCATTGAAATATTGTTTGCAAGTTCATCTGGGCAGGTCTCATCGTACGTCATGTCGTGTCTCTGTCAGAATCCCGCGCTCATACACCACCAGGTCCAAATCTGCCGCGGTACTTTGTCTGCTAATTGTTGGGTGCCATGTCTGAATTTCTCATCTCCGCTCACAGCCTTCTTCTGGTACAAAACACGAAGTCATTGAGATAGACAGCGACGAAGAACTGTCTGCTCACAAGAAAATCGGTCAAAAGAAACCGAGTCCTATGCCGAAATCCAAGTCTCAGCCCTCGTCCAAAACCGATTCAGACACGCGACAGCCCTCGAAAAGTACAGGTAAATCTTTCAAACGCAAGAAAAATACTGTATTGTTGTCTAGTGACGACGAGGATGAAACGCCCCCCCCAAAGAAGAAAACTGCTGTTGCCACCTCCTCGTCTGTCAACCCCAGACCCCGGCCCTCGACAATCAAGGATGACAGCGATTTCGATCCCATGGACGTTGACGATCGCGACTTCCCGCCGACCAATTCAGTCAAATCAACAAGCAAAAAGACTGCAACGCCAAAGGTCGACAAGAGTGACTCAAAGGTGAAACAGTCTCAAGACAAAACACAAGATGTGGCACAAGGTGCAAAGAAGTCAAAGTGCGTTGGCTATCATGCTTATTTGTAGTTTCCCTGACTCGATGGTATACAGTTGGGCTGCCAAACTTGCTCGTGGTGGTCCGTCCGCACCCGGCTCTAAGGAAGTTCCTGATGGTGAACCCGACTGTTTGGCTGGGCTCTCATTCGTGTTTACGGGCGAACTAAGTAGTTTTTCTCGAGAGGAGGCCACAGATATCGCCAAACGATTCGGAGGGTCAGTCATTTCCGTTATTCACATGTAACGACGATGCTCACTTTGATTTTCGTGCAGTCGTGTCGTTGGTCAACCGTCTTCCAAGACAAATTACGTTGTTCTGGGCGAAGATGCGGGTCCTGCTAAACTGAGAGCTATCGAAAAGCACGGACTTAAGACACTCGATGAAGATGCCTTCCTGAATCTCATCGCTACGCGGAAGGGCCCAGGCGTCAACGGCAAGGGTCTGGACGAGAAGACTAGGAAAAAGATGGAGAAGGAACAAGAAGCGATAAAGTCCGCAGCTCAGGAAATGGATAAACGTGAACGAGAGGCAGCCAAGCAAGTGAGAACCTCAGAGGGTCATACAAAGTGGGCCAACGTTCTATCCAACTTTGATTACTTTTGACACTTGATATATAGCGCGAAGAGTACAGACCCCTCTGCTCAACTGTGGACTACGAGATATGCGCCACAGTCGTTGAAGGAAATATGCGGCAACAAGGCACAGGTAGAGAAATTGGAACAGTGGTTAAAAGACTGGTATGTCTTTATCACAAACAAGAACCTTTCCGTCAACCCTAACCCTTCGTAGGTCGCAGAGTCTCAAGGCCAATTTTAAGAAACCGGGGAAAAACGGCATGAACATGTATCGTGCTGTTTTAATTAGTGGTTCTCCAGGCATTGGCAAGACCACCAGTGCCCATTTGTGTGCAAAACTAGCCGGATTTACTCCGATCGAGCTGAACGCTAGCGACACGAGGAGCAAAAAATTGGTTGAGGTCTGTTTGGACTGCTTCTCTTCATAAAGTCACTGACACGCGTCTAGAATGGTATGAACATCAACAATACCTCCTTGGATGGCTACATCACTGGTCGCAGTGTCAGTCCCACCCCGAGATCTTGTCTATGATATATCTGATTTCTTCAAAGGCCAATCACATTTCGGGAGTCACTTTGACTGACCGAACTTGTCTCATCATGGATGAAGTAGATGGAATGTCGGCCGGAGACAGAGGAGGCGTTGGTGCGCTCAATGCTCTCATCAAGAAAACTAAGGTGAGTTCTTGTCTCCTCCTGTGGACGCAGATTGAGTAATCGGTTTCTTAGATCCCCATCATCTGTATCGCAAACGACCGCAATGCTCAGAAGCTGAAACCTCTGATGGGTACCACCTTCAATCTTACTTTCCAGAAGTAAGAACAAGCATCAAATCATGGTTCGTGCTGACATGGTTGAGTAATTCAGACCTCAAGCCACAACGATTCGATCCAGAATCCTTTCGATAGTTTATAAGTAAGTCTTTAAGTCGAGTACGCAACTGCACTTACCCGATCTTCGAGCTAGAGAGAAGATGAAGATACCTGCCAACGTCGTTGATCAGCTGATCTCAGGCGCGCAATCGGATATTCGACAGGTCCTGAATATGCTTTCTACCTGGAAATTATCAAACGATAGTATGTCGTTCGACGAAAGCAAAGACTTGTTAGTGCAGATAGTTTTCTACCTTCAACTCAAGGAATAACCGGACCTTAGGACCAAGATGAACGAAAAGTATGCGATCCTAAGTCCCTTCGACATTACAACGAAGATGCTTGGCCCATATCTGTTTTCAAAGACTTCACGAGAGACGCTCGGTCAAAAGATGGACTATTACTTCCAAGATCACTCGTTTATTCCTCTCTTCATACAGGTGAGAAACTGCTTGTGTTTATCCCGTATTTTAGTAATAATGATGAATAAAGGAAAACTATCTGAAAAGCCAACCAGCGAAAATACGTGACCTTGATGGTCCCGAAAAAATACTCACGCAACTAAAGCTAATGGACGAAGCTGCGTCGTCGATATCAGATGCTGATTTGGTCGACAACATGATTCACGGGTATGTCTCTGCAGAGACCTGTCAGACTCTCGCCCTCAATATATATCTTTTACAGGCCAGAGCAACATTGGTCATTGATGCCACTCCATGCCGTTTGTTCAACGGTACGGCCCGCTTCCTGCGTCTATGGAGCGGGTGCACATTATGGAGGACCAAACTCCTTATCATTCCCTCAGTAAGAGTTTGTCTGTGACTCGTGTCTAGGATTGTTAACCATGAATGTGTGTCTCCCCTCAGATGGTTGGGCCAAAATTCCAAACAGAATAAACTCAGCCGTCAGCTGGGCGATGTGCAGACTCATATACGATTGAAGGTTTCTGCGGATAAGCCCGAAATTCGCCAATCTTATATTCCAGCTCTGCACCCTTATATTGTCCAGCCTTTAGTCGATGAAGGCACGGTATGTTTGTTTCCCTGAATATATGACCATCTACCCTTATCCTTGCTTCACAGAGTGCCATTGCCGATGTCATCCAGACAATGGATGAATACTACCTTTCCCGGGAGGACTGGGATACCATCGTAGAGCTTGGAGTCGACAGCCGGAAAGATGATCTCATACTGAAAAAGATTCCAACCGCTGTGAAAACTTCCTTCACCCGAAAGTAAGACTCTTTTATTGGACTTGGATTCTAAAATTGTAAATGCCCATTCACCATGATAGGTACAACTCTTCTGACCATCCAATACCGTTCCACAAAGCACAAGACCTAGGCAAAGCTCCGAAGAAACTAGCCGCCGAAGCTGTCCCTGACTTGGAGGAGGCATTCGATGTGAGTTTGCTGGGACATCTTGTGGGTTCTGTCTAACTCGCCATTAATAACAGCTCGATGAAGTCGTCGAAGAGGCGTCAGATGATGAGAGGAATGAAAAGGACACGGATATTGACAATGACAAACTGATAAAGGCTCCGAAGAAAAAAGGTATTGTCAAGGCAGCGAGTGCTAAGACCGCGAACGCGAAAGCCACCAAAGGGAAAAAATGAGAGTTTCAGTAGATATTTTGTACATGTACAATGAAGTTGGTTTAGATCTGACAATGGGTTCGAAATGTCTCAGAGGAGGTCTAGGCTGTAGGGGCGTTTGGACGCCGTGTTTTTGAGACATGGTTCGGAGGGAAATTCCATGAATTTGAACTTCCGACACTGGTATTGCTGTGAACGATACTGGCACTGCAAATTACGACAGATAAGCATGAAACACGGCGGGGGCTAATTCGTTGTAACTTTTTCATTGTATTTTTTCACGCATTGAAAGTAATAGATGAAAAACGAGTTCCATTCATAAGACAAGGGAGCTCATCAATGGAACGCATTTTACATCTAGTTTTCGTGCATCAAAAAACGAAATGATCAAGGGCGACACTTTACAAAGACATATTTTCTGAGGAAAAGGCATACTGCACCACGAATAGACTCTTTGGAGGATATTTCACGCCTGGCAGTGACTCGTAACATCGCCCTTACCTATACGTACAACAATCCCTCTAAACGATTTTGTCAGAGTTTCGGGACTTAGAAGGTCGAAAACATGTTTCGGGGACAGTCAAAGGAGTGGAAGGAGTGTGAAAAGGGGAACTGGAGTATATCGATCGGCGCAGGTTTCGTTGTCACGCGGGTGGCCACTTTGCTGAGAATGAATTTGGACCTACACTCTTGTTCTCAACCCCAATAATCCAACCTCTTGCTCATGTCAACAGTCCTCAGACCCAGGACAAAGATACCTTGTTCAAAATAACACTGTATTTCGGAAGAGGGTTCTGTTGCAGCCAGAACTACTGGAGAACCACGATTAAAGAGGGGCTGAAGGGGTCAACACTTCAGAGGTGGTCAGGAGTGCCGGGGAACGAGATGCCGCTGTGCGAGGGGTTAGGTTCTCTCATGATATGGTGAGTGGCTGTTTGGATAGTACTGGAGTCAGCATTCAGCTACTAACGCCCTTTATCAGGCATATCAAGTACGGAAGCGGCCACTCCCGTCCCAGAAAGAAATCCACCGAACGATATTTCATGCCCTGGGCAATATATTGGTTCTTCGTCGAGGAGCCACCAGCCCGACGTTCGAAGAGAGGTGGTATCCGCGCAAGACTTGATCGCCAGACCGTTTCGCACGTCTGCGTATATGCGTCGTCGGAGTTACAGAACACAGTGACTTGACATCTACTACGCTGCACGTTACCTGCGCTCCCCTTTTTTCCTGTCTTTTTTCTCGCCCTTACCTCTTTGGCATCCCTAGAGCAAGCCCGTTCAAGGTGTTCAGCATGTGGCGGCCCCGCTCCAGATCACGTCTACCCGGCCCTGCTAAGCCCGAAGAAGTTGATGGCCTGCGGCTCTGTGCCAAAGTTGTCCTAGAGGAACAGCAAGTTCCTACTCATCATGTAGGCGGGAGTGCATGAAAAGCTAGGGCGTTCTCTAGCAGCATTTCCTTGCAACGTGCCCAGCACGCTCACCTTCACTGAGGAAGCAGAACCATTACCGCAGGCCTTCGTTCTTACCTGGTTGGTGTATCCTTTCGCAAGAGCCACTGCAGAAAGAGTATCGAGATTGGGGCACCAACCAAGTAGAATCTTGTTGCAGAAGCAGGACGAGCAAGAAAAGGACGTTTGACGTGAGGTGCAGAGTGTTGCTTACCTGAGCTTAAGTGGGCTTGGTCGAACTGGTCATGGCGACTTCATTCTGGACGACGGCTCACAATCAGTATGGTCATCTTCCACACACAGTTGATGGACGTGCTAAGGAATAGAGCGTCTAGGACGAAGAAACTTCGCGGTCAGCAGTGTCACGATAGTTTCATTCCATCTCTCTTCACTATCAAAACTCGTTGTGTCTTACGTCTATACCTCAAGGCCCTGCGCAATGATTCTACTCTCGGAAACAGTCCACCTCCGCCTGGACGTTTTTCTTCTATGCACCAAGTCTCCTATACATACTTTTTTGTCATCCGAAAAGTCCGAGACCACAGGACGCGTGGGGAAATTTTTCTATCAGACTCCCGACTTGGAGAGAATTTGGATACTGGCTTGAGGAAGATCAACTGTCTTGCGAGTGCATTGTCATATGTCTCCTCTACAAACATCCTGGGACGAGGGAACGTTTGTTTCGAGTCCTGCTGATGAAGTATATGGGTGTCGGCTTTCTGGGCCTCGAAAAAGTCAAAAAAGTCTTTCATGATCGGGGAGGGTGCTGAACAACAACGTTATCCACTGTTTACATGTCAATTGCTGAAGATACCCAGTGCTCTATGCGTACGAAGCCCGAATTGACGCATTGATGTGTCAAAGACGAGCGCGGGTCGCAGAAAAGGAAGGAAAGGATGTTATATTTGGGACAGACGTGTCGGTGTACGTTGATTGGGTTCCTTGTGACGACACGGGGCACCGATATGCTTTTGATAAGGCTTGAGGGCTTGAAGTTTGAAGAGCGGAAGCATGTTTTCAGTACTCGAACTTTGTGTCCTTAACCTGTTGAAGATGCGTCCAAGGGGACTCTCCCGTCATAAGCCAACATCACGCTTCACTTGAATGCAAGAAGTTGGGTCGCATAACGTTCTCTTCGTGGGTGGCCCAATCTTGATGCTCGAAGAGAGGAATGGTAGTGTGATGGCTATTGGATTTTCGAGGTCAAGGTGGCCACTGTTGAAGCTGGACACAGCATCATGGTGCCACCTCGAAGTAATGATGAAATCCTCTGGTCTCGCAGCGATTTCCAGACCGGAAAGAGAACCAGAATAGCGAAGCGAAGTTGGGGATCCTGATTCCAGACAGACTTCACTCCACAGGACGAACCGCTCGTACCTCTTATGTGCGGCGCTTGTGATGTGGCCAGCTAGGCTACTACCACTACTGGTTGCGATGACGAGTTCTCAGCTACAGTCGAGCTTGGATAGAATGCGAGACGTACCGATCAAGCCCAGTAACATCACTGCTTCTTGAACTCCTCCGCGCGGGCTTTTGTACCAAAGATCATCTCCTCCTGTACTAGTAAATATGGAGGCGATGAGCAAGGCTTTAACTTTTGAGACAGGAAGTGGCGAAAGGACCTGGAGCATGGAGGTCGAGTGGTTGTGACGTTGTGAATTGTAATGCCAGCTTGCACTCCCATGAACTTTAGCTGAAGGAAGTCGCCGTTTACTCAGACGTATTTTCTCGAGTCGCTTTGCAAAAAGTACGTCTTCTAGTCTTTATTCCTTGTGCTACAGCCTCATTGTCACCTCAGATAAATATGCGAGGTGTGCTACGGTGTGGCAATCGCTTTGTCTGGTAAAGCTTCCAAATGCATCTAATTTTTGGTAGTCACAATCAACGGATTTGGGCTACTTGCCTAATATATTCTCCAGCCATCACCCGACCTTAAGGCAAACCTCGACATAGGGGCCAACTATCGCCCAGTTTTTGCTACTCCTTTCGTCACGAAAAATATGGCCGTTTTACACCTTCAACGTTGCAACAGACGGAAATTGTACTCCTTTCGACGTTTATTTGGCAAATGAAGAAGTAGAGGGGTGTGGCGCTTTCGCAATAAAGTGTTCGAGTGGCGGAGCGATTCCACCAAAAAAAACCGACGTCTTGATGATGTCTGGTGCATATCTTGACAATTTATGGATTTCACTTGCTTTTTCAGCTTGTGTCTATACAACAATTCCTCATTTATGCACGAGTATGCAAAAGAAGAATATACTACAAGGAATTATCGACAACATAGAGGAAAGCCAATTAAATGTTGCAGTTAGATAGCGGAAAAATAATTAGATGAGAATGTGAATGAGAAACCCCGAAAAAGAAAAAGGTAAACTACTATGTAATCCTACAGTGGTGCAATGTCCGTGATCACCTATAGACTGAATCGTCGTAATCTGTCATTCGTTCCTGAATCCCTGCAGTGGACGACTTGGTGTATGGCGGTGTACTATAATAAGTAGGCTGCGGGGCATGATGTGGCAGGCATGGAAGCTGTGAGGGCGGATATTGAATCGTTGTTGGCGGATAGCTCGCAACAGGACCATATAACCGTTGGTGATCCTGGATGTGCTGAGACGTATACTCGTGGTTGTCACCCGAGTGGGCACTTGATGTTGCCTCTTGCATCGGGTAGTAGTCGGCACAGTACATCTGGACATTGGATTTGGGAATAGCTGGTGGGTAGTGTCCATAGTGATAAGAAGAAGGCTCAAAACCTACAGATTCTGTGTAGGTTTCACCTGTTGAAAGATGCTCAGTAGATGGAGACTGTAGAAGCGGCATGCCCAAAAAAGGCCCGTCCACTGGCTCGACATTATTGCCTGTATGTGAAGCTTATTAACCAACGTCGGTGTCACGAGAGAAACGAAAACAAGCACACCTTTTCCATCGCGTTTCTTGTATTTGCCACGCTTTACGCCTTTCTTGCGCTCTTTACGCTGAGAGTCGACGCATTGGTCGGGGTGTCCGTACTTGACACAGCGGAGGCAGGGGCGACATTCGTCACACTTTTTGCACGCTTTCTGACAGTTCGTGCAAGCGTTCTTGACTTGTTTTCGTTTGGAACGGCTGGTTGTCGAGACCGTAGAAAGCGGAAACATGTGCATCGGCATGCCAGAGTCAGTCACTGATTGCATATTGGGATACGAAGCAGAATTGGGTGGATTGTCTCTATCCGGAGCATGAGTGCCCGAAAGAGACATTGCGGAAGGAGTAATAATGCGAACCGAGAAGCGTGACCTGTAAATTGAAGAATTGAGATGAATTTCTGGGGCCGAGGAAGCATAGAAATTGGGCAGCTACCTCACAGATGATGGACAGAGCGAATCTGAAGGAAAAGAAATGAGTTAAATTGAGCACGTATCGATAAGGCTCGACGCATGCCTTTGTCGTGTCAGCTGCAGAGAAGAGGGCAGGTCTACGGCGTAAACGCGGTTCCAAAGACGACCCGGAAAGCAAACAGGACTGACAACTGGCACACCGACTACAGGAGACTAGGAAAACCAGCCTTGCAGGAACGCGTGTAGCTGCTAGACAAGGGTCGTGTAGCAGCCGACTTATATTTACATGAAGAATGGCCAGGACCCTATTAATTATTTTTGGGCCGTTAGTTGAACGGCCGGAACGCGGCTCTGGCCCATAAATGAAATCCATCCATAACAGGCATCTTTCACGGCCCGTCATTCTCGAATAATAGATGCTCTCTCAATCCAAAGTTCACATTCACCAGTCTGTACCAGACAGGCCCAGCTGACATTGAGGTAGAACAGGTACCGAATAGGCTACCGAGTGGTGTAAGCGCATAAATATAGTCAGAACAATCGTGATCTAAACGATTTGGCCACAGTCCCAAGGCCACTGCCAAACACAACCAATCAACCGCTTCAAAGACCGTCTGTCATTGAACACCCAAGGGAATCCAGTAGACGACTCTCGTCGCTGGCCGCTTCCTTTCTTTTTCCTTTCTTCTTGTCCATGTCGGCGCCTCCATCGCCCCGTCATGCAGCCCATAAGAAACGAGATCGTCCACCTGCCCTCGAGATACACGATCGTCTGAACAATAAGGCGTCCTCAGACACGGACGTTCTCCACAAACGCGACGTTGCTTCTCAGGTTGCGTATCCCTCTCTTTTACCCTGCTTTCTGGCACTCATCTATCTCTACTTAGCCTGAATTGCGTGTAGACTCGCCTCCTGCTGAACAGGAACTGCCAGCCGACTCCGATACGCCTGCTTCTCGTCCAGGCTCAGCCACCTCGTCTCTCGATCCCTATTACTTTGGCATAAACTCTCCATCCGATTCGCCTCAACCTCCACTACCTTCCAGTACCTCTCTAACCCCAGATCCGTCGCACACATATGAACCCGTTACTCCAGCCAGAAATCCGTCCTCCATTGACCGACGGGGTCTTGTTGGAGTCGGAGAACTCGCAACTCCCCGGTGGACTCGCAATGATTATTCAACGGACTCCGCGCAAGATCTTGAAAGGGATGATCAGGTGGTCGAACTTGGGCCTGAGACTGAGGATGCAGTCGACGATGTCCCAGATAGTCCCTGGACAATTGAGGCTGTTGATGGTGAGATGTCCGAAAAGGAAGAGGTATGTGTTTATCCCACTTTGTGCTCTTGGATGTTGCTGACTACCTACTCAGGTAATGGAAGTGCGATCCATGCCACGGGCCATCCGAACTCGTCCTTCAATGACTGAAGAAAGTGGAGGGGAGGAAATCCTATATCCTCGGCAGACAAATCCTATCACTGTCGATACCGCCAAGAATCCTATGCCAGAAGTTCCGATAATTGGCCAAACAGACTCGTCAAGCTCAGAACCTAACGCAGCCGCTTCTCCACCTAGCTCATTCCCTCCCCCTCATCGTCGGGCTAAGAAACGTACTTCGGATGAATTTGAAATGGATCAAACTGGCTCATTGGTTTCCAAACGGGCTTCATCTATGTCCTCCAAAGAAAGGTCCAAAGACGATGTCAAACCCCCTTCACGCCGGCATCGAAGTCTGAATGCAGGTAGCATTTCCAGTTCCATAATGAGGGAAGGAAAGGGCAAGGAACGTCGAAGGGAAAGTGCTGGTCTTACTCTTGCTGGGGTCAAGACTTCTCCATCCACCGTCAAGGTGGAACGACACAGTCGCCATGCCTCCACTAGTTCTCCCTCGTCAATGAACGTCGATCCTATGCATAATAGACGTGTCGCGACAACGGATTTTTCTCACCTTCCTCCTTCCCCTTCTTCCTCCTCCATCCAGCAATTTTTGCGTGGACCAGGTAACCCTTCAGGCCCCAACACACCACCGTTAACATCTCCTTCCAAAGACCCTTTAAGTAGCCATCATTCACCTAATGTGGCGCATTCCCTACTCAGAGGCACACAGGAAGGATGGTCTGGACTAGACGATGAAGCTACTGCAGAGGCGTTGAGAAAGCTAGATGGTTTATCAGGGAAAACTGCGCGAGCACGAGCTAGTGTAGGCAGTTTGGGTCGACCTGCTAGTTCTAGTCGGCCTGGAACGCCAGCTGGCAAGTCAGGACATCAGTGGGAGGGTGTAGGTGAGAATGCGAAACTCGGTCGAAGAACGAGTGGCCATAAAGATTCTGCTAGCAGTGTCAAAGAAAAGGAACCAGTTCAAAGACAGGCGATTGGACTTGGTATTCTCAGTGCAGGTACTGATACTGAGTTTGGAGGAAGTGCAATCAGTAGTGACGAGCAATCGCCTTACTCCGTCTCCTCATCTATTATAGATAAAACACCGAGGAAGACTGGCACATCCAGTGCTCGCTCTAGTTTTACCCCGAAGAGAGGTTCTACTTCGTCGACTACAAACGGCAGTACCACCACAAGCTCTCGGGACTCGATTTCAGCAGCCACGAGTGTTACTTCTGCATCTGGCACTTCCGGTCGGCAATCAAGCGGTAAAGCCAGAAGAAATAGCGCCAGTAGTGATGTATCTAGTGTCATGTCCGGCGATGCCACCTCACTCAAAGACCGTGTTGCATCTCTCGCAGTTGGCGGTGATGCTCCAGAAGAGACTATAGTGCCTCCCGTTCCCCCTCTTCCGAAAGACTTGTCGACATATCGTTCTCCTCCTTCTACTGCTGCTGGAGTGACTTTCCCTATAGCGGACGAAAAGCCACGGAGTAGTCATGAAAGCGATCGAGGGGCTGCCCTTGAAGTCCCCTCCGTAGATTCCAATGTTTCCAATAAACAAGACCGTCGACGAAGTCAGCACGCTAGCATCAATTACACCAGTGCCTCAGACTCTGGTGCTTCCGTGAACAAAACTCCCTCTAAGAAATGGAGTTTCTCTAACGCGTTGAGTTTGAAGTTGTCTGGCTCTCCGTCTTCTTCCAAGCAGTCCGGTTATCCCGCAAGTCCAAGGTCTGTCACTGTCAACCAGCAGCAGATTCGTAAATCAACCTCCAAAGACCAAGCGCTTTCTCCCTCTTCGTCAAAAAGTCCTTGGTCTCCTGCTCAGCAACCGGAAGCCATGTCCTCTGCTGCGTCATTGACATCCCTTTCTTCCGTTGGATCAGTCCGCACACCTGCACTCCCTGCTAGTACGACTCCTTTATCAAAGACTCCCGATCGCGTCACTGTTCCTAGTCGTTCCGGAACTGATTCTAGTGCCAGTACTAATCATACGTTTGCTGGGCTTTCAGCACCCCCGGTTCACTCTTCTGGCCCCTTGAGTCCGACGTCCTCGGTTCGTCGTCATCAATCAAAGCGTCTCACCCCTTCATCCATTCCCTTTTTCCGTCGATCCTCTTCCCAGTCCATGCAATTCCCTCCTAGTGCAGTCTCCTCTTCTCCGCCTACCTCGAGCGAGACCAGGACCAAGCAAAGTTCTCCTTCACAGGAATACAATCCACCGTCGGTCTCAGCTCCTGGATCTTCCCAGAAAAAATCTTCTGTGCTCAGTCTAGGTCTTCCGTCGTTACTTAAGGGTTCCAGTTCCAGAAAGAGTCTCCACTCCGACTCCAAGGAAGCTGTGAGGGATGCCCAAAGAGCTCGTGAAGCTACTAAAGATGCCGAAAGAGAAAGGACCAGGCTGGAGAAGGAAAAGATAAAGAAAGATGAGAGGGATGGGAGCGGAGGCCGGATCTCTGCTCTTATGGGACGGAAACGGGGCAAGGTTAATTTCTTTTTTCTCTTGTCTTCTCACTTTTATTAATTTCTATTTTCCAGACGTTGTCATCCACAGAGCCCAGAAAACCAAAATCCCCTATACATATGCCGCCAATGCAGATTTCCGCACTGGAACCTGCAACTGCTCAACGTGTCGCCAGACTTAAAGCCTCCGGATCATCATCGTCTACATCCACGTCGACTCCAACTATTCCCTCTGCCCCAAGTATGAGCCGCGCAACTTCGGCGAGCAGAGCTACCTCACAGACCGCTAGCTCCATGCAAAAACAGTCAGATAGCTCGCTTCGCACTCGTAATCAATTGCCGACTATTGCTGGTTCACCATCCGTTGGTACTGTAGCGCAGGCCTCCAAGGAGAGCAAAGAGCCCCCACCCTCGTCATTGATGAACTCTGTAACTGGCCACCCAAAGGAGACACCAACCAAGATACCTCGTATATCCAGTCGGACTTCGACTGTTTCCTCGCCACCTTTGAAGACCTCGAGTTCGATCGCAGCACGTCGAACGAGTGTAAATGTCAGTGGGATCAGTTCTTCTGCTAATCCCTCCCCCACCAGTGCATCAACCACCGAGTTTGGAGTAATCGAGGACGGTCCCACACCCAAGACGACAGCGCGGACTACACCTGCAAGGGTCTCTCCGATTAACCCTGCATCTTCAACATCTCGTGTACCTCGCCAGGTTTCTGCGTCTTCGGGGAGCATCATTCCTCGTAAATCCAACCGCGAATCAATATCTTTCACTGGCCTTCGGAAATCCTCTACTGGGTCTGCTACTTCCTCTAACGTGACAGCTTCGGCTGCGAATGACAGTTCTACTTCTCATCATCGTTTCTCGGCATTGTCTCCATCTAAAGGACTCAAACTCTTGAATCCTAAGATTTCTTTGTCGTCCGCTCGCTCGTCAAATGCAGGAAGCTCTCAAAATCTCGCTCAAGCCGCCGCAACGCCATCTTCTAGCAGACAATCATTGACCACTCCTTCTCCAGTTCCTAGTTCCATAGATGATGAGGAAGTAATAGGCGACGAAGAGATGATGCAATACATCAGGCGTCAGCATGCAAAGAAATTGCAGAGCGGAGCTACGCAGGAAGAGTTGGACGAGCTTCTCCGGTTCCCAGAACCTCTACCTCCTGCTGCTCCCTTATCACCTTCTGGTAAATTTTTGTTTTCAACAGTGCAATATCCGAGCTGACGAAAGATTTTCTAGCTGTTCTCAAAAGTAATCAAAGTCAATATTTGTGTGACTACGAACGCAAGGAGATTCTTGACTTTTCTCACGTATACTATATCGGTGCACGTAGCAAGAAGAATTTTGCGACCCTGGATAATCCTACAAACAACTATGGCTATGACGACGACCGGGGCGATTATCAAGTCGTCAACCATGACCATTTGGCATTCCGATATGAAGTTATTGACACTCTTGGTAAAGGTTCCTTTGGCCAAGTTCTCCACTGTAGGGATCATTGCACTGGAGAATCGGTGGCGATCAAGATCATTCGGAACAAAAAACGATTTCATCACCAGGCTCTAGTAGAAATTAAAATTTTGGATAACCTTCGGAAATGGGTGCGTTGATCTTGATAGTCTACTGATTTGACCCTCAACTCCTATGCACTCAGGATGCCGATGAAAAACATCATGTCATCAAAATGACAGAACACTTTTATTTCCGCAATCATCTTTGCATTGCTATGGAGCTATTAAGCATTAATTTGTACGAACTCATCAAAGCAAATGGTTTCGTTGGATTTACAACTGGCCTTATACGACGTTTTACGAGTCAAATGCTCCTATCTCTTTCTTTGATGCGGCATCATCGTATTGTTCACTGCGACCTGAAACCAGAGGTAAGCCCTTTTGGCTTTCAGAATCGATGTGCAGCTTGCTCATGTTCTACAGAATGTCCTCCTCCGTCATCCGGCAAAGAGTGCCATCAAGGTAATCGATTTCGGGAGTAGTTGTTTTGAACATGAAAAGAGTACGTTCTGCTCGCTGACTTCAAGTGATCCTGTGTTAATGCCTCTGTCAGTCTATACATATATTCAGAGTAGATTCTATCGGTCACCCGAAGTCATTCTTGGGATGAACTATCACATGGCTATCGATATGTGGAGTCTAGGCTGCATCCTTGCGGAACTGTACACCGGTTTTCCCATCTTCCCTGGAGAAAACGAGCAGGAGCAACTCTCGTGCATCATGGAGGTACTGGGTGTTCCGGACAAGGAATTCGTTAACCGTAGCTCTCGGAAAAAGTTGTTTTTCGGTGAGTGCATTCCTCTAGAACCGATGGCTTGCGGGCCACTGATTTGTCTTACTAGAACCTAATGGATCACCTCGGGTTGTCATCAACTCAAAAGGCCGACGCCGACGTCCAGGAACAAAGACGCTTGCCCAAGTTTTGAGATGTAATGACGAAGACTTCATCGACTTTATTGCAAAATGTTTGGTTTGGGATCCCGAAAAACGTATCAAGCCTCAAGCTGCGATGCGACATCCTTTTATCACTGCTGGTCGTAGACCCAAACTTCCGCCTTCGACTAGTAAGAGTACTTTATCTTCCAGTACTCTAAGCAGCCGCAAAAAGTCAGATGTCACTGAGACCCCGAAGAAATCCCTTATCAGCGCACCGACCCCCCTGACCGCTCGCTCGGCTCGCACGACCGGAAACGGTGTACCAACTACTCCTAGCTCTTCCACGCACAACTCCACACTCTCTTCCACTTCCCGATCTTACAGGTCTTCTCAGGCTCACAGTCTTTCCTCACATCATTCAAGCCGAACACTCAACGGCTATATGGTGAGCTCCTCATTCTTATCTGTATCTTTATTGGATCTTAACTGTCCACATTACAGACTACCGCAGCTAAATAAGCTGGTTCTTCACGATATCAAATGATTCCATTAATTATTCCTGACCCTGCTTTTGGAGAATACTGCTTAGATTCACTCGGATTCATAGCTAAAAGTTAACCTAAATACCCTCCCGTTCATGTTTTCATTGTATTTCTCTTCTGATTGCTGTTCATCTGTGTTCTTGCACGTCTATAATTCTCTCGCATTGTTTTTGCAATCGTAATCTACGCATGAGTATTAGCTTTGAAATTTCTCCGTGTTTTTCGATACCGGACGTTAGCAGACAGCCACTGGATCTCGGGTTTGATAAAGACGTCCATTCAACCAGTCTATGAAGGAAACTATTACAATGTTTTTGCAGAATACAATGTGATGAATGTTGTGCGTGCTGGAAATGGCACTTGTGATTGACCACCATCGGGGCTGGTGTTGAGCTACCCGCTTTACCCTTTTCTGTGTTTCCTGTTTTTTCTTTCACTTCAAGACTCGTTTCTGGGCATAGGTCGACAAAATGGCATCTGTGACTGGTACTATACCAGCGTACATGCTACCAGGTGTACCAGTCTGTCAGCCGGCCCACCTGGAAGGCGACTCATCTCTAGCAACAGAGATCCTACCTGGTCCTCCTTCCGTAGCCTCTACACAACAAACTTTAGCAAAACGCGATCCCAAAAAGCCCTCTACAATCTACTCATACTTGCCAGCCTCAGATCCGGGCACTACCTACTCTGGTATCATGCATGGGACCCTCATTGGTCAGGAGCTTACTAGCCCAAGAAAGCGTCCCAGAGTTGAAAAGAGGTACGTTTCTCTTCGAGATTCCTGGTCAAATCAACCTGTTTCTTACTGGCCTTCACCCCTTACAATTCATGGGGAATGTCTTTTTGCATCTTTGTACTTTTTACACTCACCCCCGCACGTTGGCTACACTCCCAAACTGCAGTGGTACTTCAGGTCGAGCCCAACGAGCCTCAGCCCGCAGCCAGAACATTCTTCATGGGGCTAACTCAGACCCAATTGCTGCTGTTGAGACTGCAAGTAGTTCTATGTCGTTCCCGGTCATTGGCGATTCGGATGTGCCAATGGCACTGGATGATATACCGACTCTTTCGCGCTCAAACTCAGCCCAAAATTTGTCAGAAGGACCGTCTCAAGGCATTGGAACTCGGGGAAAGAAGAAAGATAAAGGAAAGGGTAAAGAGGTAGAACCTGTAGTCAGGGTGAAGGAGGAGCCAAAACCGATATCGCTTCACTCTCCTGAACCACAGTCTAACCTGGTGCGTCCATCTTGATGTTCTTTGTCTCTCCCAGTCTCAGCGATGACGCTCTCTATCCAGCTTAACAATAACGACCATTGTTCGGCATGCAGTTCGATTGGTTCTCTGGTGTACTGCGATGGTTGTCCTCGAGCTTTTCATCTTTGGTGTGTTGATCCTCCGATAGAGACAGTAGATGATGGAAAATGGTATTGTCGTTCGTGTGCGGTTGCAAAAGTGAGTTGCCACGTCGTAGTTCGTCTCCCGAAAAACCGACCTCGACTAGGACCCACCACCTCCGTTGCGCAAACATCTTCATGGCCCTCTCACAGCCCTCATTGAATTGATCCAAACAAGTAATCCCTCTGAATATCAACTTCCTGAGGACATTCGAAATTTTTTCAAAGACGGTAAGCGCGCAAAATTCGCTTCAACGACATCCAGCTTATGTATTGGGACATTCAGTCACCACAGGGCCAAAGGGTACATATGTAGACGGCTCAGAAGTCAGGCCTCCTCGTCTTAAGTAAGTCTTACTTTATTCTGGTAGCGTGGAGCTCTGATGATAGATCAACTCTTCTAGTCGCTATGTACAGCTAGAGGACCGTGATGCTCACAGATTAAAAGATCGCAATGGACAGCCTGTTTTGTGTTTCCGTTGCGGAACATCCGCTCTACCCGATAACATCGCTGCTTCGGCACCTTCAAGTAAACGCGCTCGCAGGGCCACTGCAAAAGCCGTTCAGTACGATGTTTGGAAGAATATCATTTCCTGTGATTATTGCAATCTACATTGGCATTTAGATTGCTTGGATCCGCCTCTTTCTACTATGCCGTCCTTTTCCAAGAAATGGATGTGTCCCAACCATAGCGAGAAGGTTCTCGTGAGTCGTTTATCGCCCTTTTTGATGCATGGATGTGTAATAGCAAATTTTTCTTCAGCCTCCCAAGCGTCGTATTCCTAAACAAAATGCCTCTCCTATAGAGATTACGAAGCCCTCTCAATACAACAATGGCAACATCGAAATTGTTGACCCTGAAGCCGCACGACCCATCGACCCATATCCCAAAGTCAACGTCGATGAAGTCCTCATCAACGGCAGACGTTACCGTGTCCCAGAACGCGTCATTCTTCTTGATTTCTGGAACAAGATTGGTAGAATGAGCGGTGTTTTCCAGTACGTGAGCCTTTAATTTACTTTGGCATGTCGCTGACGAGGCTCAAGGTCAAATGACGATCGTTCCGGTGCTTCTTCACCGCTGACATCTCTTAGCTCTTTGGAAGATGAAGAAGTAAACCCACCATCATCAAGCAACGTCGCAAGTAATTTGGATGATCTTCAAGTGGCTCAGGTACGATCCTCTACTGCTAGATGTGATTGTTTGCTGACTGGCACACTTGCAAAGATGTTATTTGACTTTCAACAAGGCGTCTCAATTTCTCATCCTATAACTATTCCTTCTAATACAAACAATGCGGCTCGACACAATAATATGGGAAATGAAGTCGTCGTTGACTGGGAACCCTCTCAAGCAGCAAACCTCAAAGCCCCAAAAACCTCTAGATCGGTTGTGAACAAGGTATTATCCTTGTACGTATGATGCGTATTGATAAGTGGTTGACTGATCCCCTCCATGTAGCGCATTAGCGGCACTATCAAAGTTCCCTCTATAAACGGCCAATCTTCTCGATCTACCGCGCTTCCCGTTTCTGCAATAGACGAAACTTCAACATCTTTTGCCCCTCCACTCCCTATAGTCGCTACCTCCAGTACGAGCTCCAATCGTCGAAAGCGTACTACAACCAATACGTCCACGGCTACTTCCACCCCACTTGAGCCCACTTCTCGTGCGCTGAGGTCAAGAAGTAAGACAAGGAAATCGGCACTTGATGATGGAGAATCATCCACCGCTCCAACGCCCGTGGTTCCAACTTCACGGTCCAGAGGAGTCAAAGTAAAGGCATGTTTACTTTGACTTTTTGCATCATGTAGTGGCTTACAAGCTTTTTGAACAGAGAGAGGACTCGGACAGTGGTTTAGCTTTTCTCAACGGTGACGGAGGTTCGATCTCTGCACCATCTAAACCTGCTAAGCGTCCACGCACGGTACGTAAAAAGGATGGAGACCCAGCAACGGAGAAAGAGGAAGAAAAAGAAAAGAAGAAACGGGGCAGGAAACGGAAAGAGCGAGACGAAGATCCTCTTTATGTTGACAACAGAGAGAGGAACGAGAAGGCAAAGGAGAAGAGAGAGAAGAAAGCGGCAGCTGCCGCTGTCGCTGCAGCCCAAGCCAGTTGTCCTGTTCCATCCACGGCATCTATGTCTTCATTACCAACAGCGACCCCCGGAGCTTCTACAGTTGGATCAACTCCCACAACACCATCACTGAAGATCAGGTTACCTAGAATGAATTTTTCTGGCTCCCCAGCAGTAGGGACAGGCACCCCAAGACAATCATAGAAATCTTGTTGCATATTCGCCGCCAGTCCATGTATTGTACACGTGCACATATTTATCATGTTTATCATCCATCATACTCGACTTTTTTCTTTGTTTATTGTGGTGTTATTCTCTCATCACTAGTCGTTTCATGTTAGTGACACAATTCTTTGTTTTTGTACAACTTGGCATGTCCATAGTCATTATGCGTTTCGAGATACGTGTGCGCGCTTGATGCCATTTATGACTTCGTTTCTGGCCCCCGTGTCGATCAAAGACAAGACTGCCGTATAGTGACAAAGCATTACACCCATTATTCGACTGAAAATCAGTATCCCAACAGTTTGCGTTGATCAGTCAAGTCTACTTGTCCTTCTCGCATCCAACTCCTTCATCCGATTCCAAATATCGACGGTGACTTCGGTCTCATGCAACGACAGAGCAAGCAGTCTGTATGCACCATCAGTAAATTGATCACATACAAGCGAACAAAAACGTACTTTGCCATCGTCATTCTACGTATCAGGTCATCCGCTGTGATTTTGGAATGAGGCTTGGATGCAGAAGTCGAGGCAATGTTACTTGTTCTGCGCTCCTCAACGAAGTCCTCTTGAATAAACTATTTCCGGGTTATGAATATTATCCAATGAATTCAAAGTCACCATACCTCAGCAGCGTCTTCTGAGACACCGACAAGACCAATTTTAGCCCCGCCAACCAGGGAACGAAACATCTCAAGTTTATCTTGAGGTGGGAGGGTAATTTCGTCTTTGGGCTTGAATAACCGTTCCTTCACACCGGTATCAGATATCTCATTGGTCATTTTGAGTGGAATGCTGATATGAGTCTAATAGAGTGGAGTTCAAACCGCTAATTTCAATATCATGAATCATAAGCTTACTTGGAAAAAGGCACTCTTGTGACCCTCGGAGAGCACAATCCACGCAATGTCGGTTTCGAACTTGAATGAGCTGTAGGGAAAAACATAATCAAGTACTTGATGGGTCATTATTTCCTGTGTTGCACGAAGATTCAGGACGCCTGAAGAGCAAGGTGATTGTACGTGAGTAAAGTGAAAGGAAAATGAAAAAAAGAATGAAACCTTTTTCATTGATATCGCCTTCTGTCACACCACTCTCGGTCACGAGGCATATACTACCTCTAGGCAATTGGAGCCAACCAGAGTGCAAATCTTCCTCACGAGATTCAGGCATGAAACATGAATCGTTGATGGTCCCAAGAGAGAGAGGAAGAAGGGTAACAGCAGGGAAAAGATGTGTGATGACAGCACAGAGAACAGGTGTACACAATGAAGGCGTCGGAGGTGAAGGGAATCTCGATAGTGTCAGGCTAGGGGGAAGTATCGGGGGCGTCCTAGATTGCCTGGGAAGCCGATGGAATTCAATCGATGTCTTTGGAGGGAGGGAAACGCGTCAACTCACACTCGTGCTAGACAGCAGAGTAAGACCCATTCGGCCGCGTCTATATCGTCGGCGAGAGCTTCACGAGCAATCCATTCAATGAGTTCCCTTCTAAGACCTGAAATTGATTCCCGAGGGGAAGGGAGAGGGAAAGTGTAGGGTAAAATTGTTATAGGATGTGGACGGTGAAAGAGAACGTGGAGAGTCGGAACTGCATCTGACGCGTGAGTATCGAGGTCCCGTCTGAGACCACATAAGTTTTAGCAGGGCAATCAGACGCCAACTAGTCGTATCTTACGGTTCTGAGGTTATAAGGCCGACAAAGGTAGCGGTATCGGTAGATTTGAGAGTTTCAGCTACAGATGGGTTGTATATCTGAGAATATTAATGAGAACAATGTGCGCAATTTCCTTGTATTGGCATATACCTTTAGTTGTATGCCGACATGAGCAATATTCGGATGAGGGTACTTGTGGGGCTGACTCGGTGCTTGAGCACTAGATATTGGTTGAGCTTGACCCTCATGAATCCAGTCACTTTCCCCAGGGATACTGACGGCCCAGAAGACAGAGCATTCTCTCAGATTGTCGTAGTCGATTTCATCGGGTGCATCGTACACTACACCCCAGCCACCGTATTTATGACCGCCAGCCTCTGCAAGGTACATTTCTGGAGATGCAGATGTGTCTTGAACCATTGCACGAAATCGAATGAGAGCACGATCTTTGAATGATTCAGGTGGGTTGTTGAGGTCTACGGGGGGTATCTAGAGGAATGAGCAAGATTCAAAAACAATAAAAAGTCCACTACTTTATCGAAGACAATCGGGTCTGCAAATATGGATGAAAAGTGGTCGGCAACGCGAGCAGGAAAAGAATCGCTGCTGTCTTGATCGAACAAACGCTGGAGTTCTGTACTAGGGTCCGCAATGACATCGAATGGAAGAGCAGAGACCATTTTGAAAGTCTTTCGAACGCGTCCAAGTCTTTCACTTGACGCGTCAACTGTTTGCAATTGGTCATTCTTTCACTCTTCAGATCTCGGTCCACCTCGATGTAGGTGCCAGTTTTACCGTCTTCGAATTATTCTTAACCAAGGTGGCTCCATATCTCCAACTGACACCCGAGCGATG
>ML179084.1:153140-277628 GCA_004369135.1 Dendrothele bispora CBS 962.96 | reverse complement strand
TTTTTTACTTACACTAAATTATTTTCAGAAAACCCTGGCCTCGCTGGCACATGCAATCCCACCTCCTCGGCGTCCCAGAAATCTTTATCGGTTACCGTAACGATGATCACGACATCGTCCGTACTGAAATCGTATATACGGAGGATATCAAACCTAAAAAGTTCGAGGACGATATCGAACGAGGGTATCGGGTTCTTTCTTCTCTAAGGGAACGTTTGTCGACGGAGCAGCAAGGCGATGGCATGAAAGTATCGGATAAGTCAGATTCGGACTTACAGAACGCGATGATTGGCTTGAATTTGAGTCTAAACCGTCCTAGACACGAGCCCGGTGATACTACACGGGATACTGGACGGTTGACAAGCGACGATTGTATTTGGAAGGTCACTATCAAGAAGTGGTCTTTTGATGCAGTGGAACGACTCAATGCTGCGGACGCTCAGAATGTGAAGAAGCGAAGAGAGGATCCTTCCAGGCCGATCGAACGGATAGGTATTATACCAGAGGCATTCGTTGATGCTATTCGGGCAAGTGTAAAGGGTGATGTTAACTGAACCTTGCGCACTATCGGGGAAATTCAAAAATGTGTATAGTAAAGAAGGTAGTACAATAGTATACAATAGAGAGGAATGTTACAAATCTTGCTGTTGATCCTGTTATAATATCAGGATCCAAAATACAAATCAAGAAATAATACAAGTCTAGGGTGGAGGTCAACCTGAATGAAGGCGGTTTCGTTCGAGTTCGTTTTTGTCTATGAATCAAGTCGTGCGAAGGGTCAACGGGCGATGTCGTACGGACCACAGAAGACAAGCCTCAGAATCACAGTGCCATGGATATCCCGACCAAGGCAGGCCACGCGATAAACACTAAGCGGAACTTGAGCTTTTCCATGTCGATGCCGTTTTTGCGGGCACTGTTATAGTTGCGTCTGTTATCGTCAAAGCTATCTGCTGACACAGTAGACGTAGTTGAAGCGAGGAAAGGGGAAGAGGTGCTTGATGAAGCAGGTTGAGAGAATTGAGAGAGCGTGGTAGTAGAGGATGTAGAGATGCTAGTAGAGCCAGGAGACATAGCTTCCGTGTTGTTAGCAAAAGCGGCGCTGTACTTGGAGAAAGGAGTGGTGCCACGAATAGTAAAGTCGTGCGTGTAGACCGGTTTAGGAGAGTTATTGCAGTAGAATAGAAATACGCTTTAATCGATAGAATATTTCGATCAGGCTCTGAGACGGTCAATAGAAGAAGTTGCATACTATTTCGAACCCCGGTAGTGTAAATCATCAGGTGGACAAAATTCGGCCTTTTTATCGCTGAGGTCGTATTCTCCAACGGTTGCAAGATAGGGCTGAGAGACAGTAATGAGGGAGAAGAGAAAGGCGGGAAGTTTTATGAGAGACGTACGCCATTTGCAACATGAAGATCTATTACAACCGGTCCTTCACATTGCGGAGCGTTGGGAGTATTCTTCCATTCAATCATGCCACATTTTCCAACAGTATATTTGGTTCCTTGAACGGGCTTGGTAGGCCACACCGCGGCGGATGCGAGACGCATATTCAGAAGACAAATGACAGCAACAAAGAGGAGACTTGAGGGAACCATGACTGGACTTGATAGAGGCAGAACTTGAAGGACTTGATATACGGCCAGCCGAGGGTCGAAAAAAGAAAGGCGGCGAGAAATGGCAGCTGAAATGCCTTGTCCTGGTGGTTTGAAGCAAAGAGGCGGGGTTCGCGTTAGGTTTCCGAATCCGATTCCTTGTCGAACATATGTAGTCACGTGCACCTGGACATCACCTGACCTGAACCTAAATAGCCTGTACCGGACCGGGGGGTACGGCAATCTAATTAGCCTTGATGGTGCTAATTCCCATACACTCCCAATAAATCCCTGAATACCTCGAGCTTATATCAATAAAGGAAGGAGTCCAGACTGCTCGGAGTGCTCCTCCCCGTCCCTCGGCATCGTCCCCTCACGTGCCCCTCTCAGGTCCTCGGCTCTACGTTCCGGAACTCCTGCTCTCAGACAACCACGCTCGCTTGCTCTTTCCCGCCCATCCTGCCCATCTTGCCCGACAACTCACTCTATTCCCCTCACGTGCCCCTCTCAGGTCCTCGGCTCTACGTTCCGGAACTCCTGCTCTCACACAACCTCGCTCGGTTGCTCTTTCCCGCCCATCCCGCTCATTTTGCCCGACAACTCACTCTATCCCGGTCGCTTAACATCTAGAACCCTCGTCGTTCATAACCTCCTTTCACGCACACGTTCGTCCCGACCCTCGGACCACCTCTATCGTTGCTTGCTGCGCGTCCCGCCCGTCCAGCCGTCACTCCTTGTCGCTACACTTACTTCCAGCCGTCATATAGGGCCCGAAACACTACCGTCGTCATCTATCCCGTCTGTCATCCCGGTACCGACGTCTGCACGCTGTCCGTACACCATCTCTCCCGACACTTCATCTCAACCAATAGTTCAACCATGATTAATAATCGCACGCCGGTCAAACACCTTCACTTCTGTTCCTCAAGCACATCCCACCACGTCTGAAGGCCGTCGCCATACTTCCAGCCGACATATACGCTGTGAAACACTACCGTTGTCCTCTATCCCGTCTGTCATCCCGGTACCGATATCTGCACGCCAACCTTAAACAATCTCTCCCGATACTTGCTCTCGGCTAACAGTTCAACCATGATTAATAATCGAATGCCGGTCATCACTCCCCGTTCCTCAAGCACATCCCGCTACGTCTGAAGCTCACCCGGACTCATACCTCCCAACATGACCAAGAGCAAAAGCACCTCCCGATCAGTGAAGGTCCATCAGGAAAAAGTCAAATAGGCCAGAGGCTATCTAAGGACTGTGATTAAGTGCCATGGCCATCAAAGTCAGCCATGGCTGACGCAGCAGGCCATGGCACACGCTCAATTTATCAAAATATCGTTGGCCTATTTTTATTATCTTTGGAGTTTGGAGTGACCCCCAGGACTGTCCAGGGAGTCCAGGAGTGACCCAGGACTGTCCAGGAGTGACCAGGAGTGACCCAGGACTGTCCAGGGAGTGACCCAGGAGTGACCCAGGACTGTCCAGGGAGTGACCCAGGAGTGACCCAGGACTGTCCAGGAGTGACCAGGAGTGGACCCAGGAGTGACCCCCCAGGACTGTCCAGGACTGTCCAGGGAGTGATCCAGGAGTAGCCCAGGACTGTCCAGGGAGTGGCTAGGGACATTCATAGGATTGCCTGGGGCTACCTTAATACCTACCAGAAAAGATCTCTGAGCGGTCGCAAGTCGACCTGGGGCTGTTCCAATTATCCCATGTGTATAGGTAAAGGCTGGTGATTTTGGACGATCGACTCATTGGCTTTTTTTTCTTTCCGTACTAGTAGCATCTTATTGGATAATAACATCTGATTCAATCAACCCTATAGAAGCTACTAATCGAGGCTAAACAAAACTCAAGAAACTAGATTAAAGAAGCAAGGGGAACAATATCAATAGTATAGACCTTGCGCCAGACTAGAAAAAAACTCTCCACAACGAATCTGAAGATATTAAAAATTAATAAGACGTTTATAGTTATAGAGATTGAGATAGCATGCAATGTGTCTTCAACAAATTGTCAGTATAAGAAGACATCCAAAGCACACCAACGCAACGTACTCACTTCAGTGCCAAACCTTTTTTGCCCTTCAAACCACCCTACTTTCGCTTTGTACCGCTCCTGGTCCTCCCTGTAGTCTTGTCTTCTTCCTGATCGTCTTTTGCTTCTGTGGTCCCATCTTCATCCTGACCCTCTCCTTCTCCTTCTCCTTCTCCTTCTCCTTCTCCTTCTCCTTCTCCTTCTCCTTCTCCTTCTCCTTCTCCTTCTCCTTCTCCTTCTCCTTCTCCTCCTTCTCCTTCTCCTTTTCCTCCTTCACGTTCATGCATCCTTTCTTTCTCTAGATCTCCCTCTTCTTTTTCCTCTTTCTCTCCCTCTTCTTTCTCTCCCTTTCCCTTTCCCTTTCCCTGTCCCTTCCCCTGTCCCTGTTCCTTCCCCTGTCCCTGTTCCTTCCCCTGTCCCTGTCCCTGTCCCTTCCCCTGTCCCTGTCCCTTCCCCTGTCCCTGTCCATTCCCCTGTCCCTTTCCCTTTCCCTGTCCCTTTCCCTTTCCCTTTCCCTCATCCTCACTGTTGTCCATTTCCTCATCTCTCATTTCTGCATCCTCCATTTCTGCATCTTCCATTTCAATATCCTCATCCTCATCCTCATACTCAGGCATTTCCGCTGCGGCAGCCTCCAGCTGCTTATAATCGAAAGTTTCTTGAGGCACCATATTCGATCTGTTTTTCCTACAAAATCGTTAATCACAAGTGATTGGAATGGTTGAGATATATTCAAAAATACGTACTTCACTTGATACCAGAGGTTCTTCGTAATCTTTCGTGCATATTCAGGCGACTCTTTTTCAACGCCCTGAAGAGCTTCTAAGATGGAAAGATAGCTGAGAATTAAATCAGAATAGAACACAAATATGAATGAAAATGCAAACAAGGATGTGAACATTATGCGAACGAAAATAAGGGTGTAAACACGAATGCAAACAAGGGTGTGAACGAGCACATTTGATGCGGATGCGAACATGAAGATGAGGATGCGAACGGAGAATGCATTCCCAAACGCAAATGGGAATGCAAACGCAAACGCAAACGGTTAATGCAAACGGGAATGCAAACGTGAAAAGAAAGGTGAATGCAAACGGTGAATGCGAACGCGAACTGGGAATGCGAACGCGAACCGGGAACGCGAACGGGGAATGCGAACGCGAACGGGGAATGCGAACGCGAACGGGGAATGCGAACGCGAACGGGGAATGCGAACGCGAACGGGGAATGCGAACGCGAACGGGGAATGCGAACGCGAACGGGGAATGCGAACGCGAACGGGGAATGCGAACGCGAACGGGGAATGCGAACGCGAACGGGGAATGCGAATGCGAACGGGGAATGTGAAATGTGAATGCGAACACAAACACGAACACAAACGGTGAACTCAAATGCGAACGCGAACAGTGAACGCGAACAGTGAACTCGAACAGTGAACTCGAACATGGAACCGGAATGCAAACCGGGATGATAAT
Source organism: Dendrothele bispora CBS 962.96 (assembly GCA_004369135.1). Taxonomy (NCBI): domain Eukaryota; kingdom Fungi; phylum Basidiomycota; class Agaricomycetes; order Agaricales; genus Dendrothele; species Dendrothele bispora. The sequence continues at coordinate 272,512 of ML179084.1, read as the reverse complement.
GATAAAACAATCAGAGAATGCCAGAGCAGAAATGGGAATCAACAAGAACAATGGGCATCGGAGGAGGGAAATAAAAAGGGAATGACAAAATAAGAAAACAAGAACAATAGTAAACAAGAAAAGTAAAAGTAAAAGTAAAGAGAAAGAGAAAGGTAACAAAAACCAGAACAAATGTCTTACTCATTACCAGAGTTGGTATTGGAGTAGTCGTGCCTTGGGGTCTTGCTTAGGCTGTTTGTATAGCCTGAATGTTCCACCAAAATGTTGGAGATCTAGAGGGATATTGTATCTATCAGTAGAGGATAAAAGGACGTGAGTACGTACGGTAGTAATCAACACAGCCAAGAGGTGGATAGGGACACGGTTTACTTGCTTCAAATAAGCTAAAAGGGGTTCGTCTCCTTTGGCCAAGTTTGTATACAAAAAACTTCGGAGCATCTGCACAAAAACAGGGCTTTGATAAGGAGCTCCCATATCACAAGTTCGATTCTAAGTGTAGCTTATAAGTAGGAAGAAGACAAAGGAAAGGAACAAGATTACCTTTATATCAAGTCCTCCGTAGTGAAAGCGTCTTTTGCGCTGAAGCCACCCTAGCCATTTAAGCTATAACGATTCAGAAATTTACAAAAAGAAACTTATATTGAGTAGTAACGTACTGTTTCTTCGCTGTCCATATGACTGGAGAGCCCGTAGAAGTTAAGGACAAGGTCACTATTACACTTCTTCATGTGGTAGCGGCAGCTTGTGTTACCGTAGCTCACCTACAAAACTAGAGTCACTCTCGCAAGTTTTGGTAAAAGCTGTTACTCACGTATTTGACCATTAGCCTTTTCGTGCGTTCATCTCCTTGTTCGACGCTTTCTAGAGCTGCTGACAGCTGATCGCTCTGGCTTTGCTTGACTGCTGTCTTGACGTGGCCCCAACATTCGGCTCCATCTTCAGGAAAGAGTCCTCCAAGACAAGTTCCCATTCGTACGGCCTTGTTTCCAAACTCAGCCAACTTCCTCTTTCTGGGAGTGAATAATCCCAATACTACTTTTGGAGGTAAAGGCTTCGCTCTTTTTTGGCCCTTCCTGGCTTTTGAGACTGCTGGCATATCGACGTCTTCCACTAACATCTGTAACGCACAAGAATGTTTCAACAGAAAGGAAAAGAAAGAACTCAAAACGATACTTACCTGATCCCCCTCCTGGGAGTCCACATCGGTGTCGTACTCAACGGAACCAATCTCATCTTCTAGGTCTTCTAGTTCTTCATCGTCATCCGTATTAACTGTGTGATCTACAATGATAGAACATATTGAGGTCAGCAGCTTAATTGAGGAGAGCACAGTACAATTCTTACCCTCGTCTTCTGATTCTCCACCTGAACCTTCACCTGAACCCTCGTCCTCTGATTCCCCGGAGCCACTGTGAACCGTCGAGGTTTTTGAAGATCCGGACGTCGAATGTACAGAAGCCAAATGCTTCAAACCAGGAAGTACCGGAGGCTTGGAAGTCTTGGAAGTCTTGGAAGTCGAATGTGCAGAGGTTGAGCGTACAGCAGTTGAGCGCGCGGAGGTTGAGCATGCAGAGGTCGAGCGTGCAGCAGTCGAGCGTGCAGCCGGGGGTCGTGCAGTGACAGATGTTGAACCCTTGAATCCGTTTATCATCGCGGCTTCATCTTCATCTAGTAGATCTTCTTTGTTGAACTGTCTGTTTTTCTCTGAAACCACTGAGAAATATTCAGTACTGTAGAGAGTTGAAAACTTACTGTTGGAGAGACCGGAAGATTCTAAAAGGGCCTGTTAAAATAGACGTGGAAATGCCACAAAAACTAGAGACGTACCTTTGTCCGCAGGATGATGATGGTCTGCCACGCGCCGTTCGAGAGCCGTAACGTAGTCGTTCGACGTTAGCTGTGTTCGATGTTAGCTGTGCCCCAGCAGATATATCTTGAGAAGAAACCTTTTTTTTGCTTGCCGTAGAACGTTCAGAAAGAGAGACTTCTTTTGCTGAACCCGAACGCGAACGAGAACCTCCGGAGCGACGGGTGCCACTGGCCTGAACGAAGGCAAAAGCTTCTCCCAGAACCGCCGCTTTAGTCGACGTGGATTTCCCCTTGGCTTTCTTCTTTGGAGGAGACTCAGGCTGCTCTGCTCCCTTGCTACGAGTAACTCTGGAAGATTTGGTAGAGGATTTGCGAGGAGCCATGAAGGAAGAAAAGGCAAAGGTGTCTGTGAGAAAGTTCGAGTCCTCGCTAAAAAGGTGTTCGCGTCAGTTGAAATGACGCGGCGAACAAACAAACTATTGGCAGTTTGCGTCGATTACTGTTTCTCTAGCATAAACTCATGTCTTATACTCAAGTCTGTTAAGTCCAGCCCAAAATAAGTACATTTCATGTTCTAGTAGAACAGACAAATAACATTCAAAATCTGAAACTGTTGTCGTCGAGTATTTCCTGCACCAATCTCAACCTTTTACCGACCATGTTATCCGTAAACCTATGTTGTGCTGGAATGCTTGGGTTGTTCTTGATACTTCCAAAATTCACTAAATGGTACAAGTGCCACAGTGTATGGATACCGCAATCGTAGCTGTTGGGCTGCAGAGGAACCTGTTGCTTAGAATCAGGGCTGTGTATCAAAGAAGAATGCAAGAACATGATACCTCAACATGGGGGTTGCAAGACCACTCAGTATCTGGATTACATGCTAGAACAACAGTTTCTCCTCTGTAATCAGCTAAACGTTCCGTTATCCACATCAAGGCCTAGGAAGCTATTAGAGGAGTTCGACAACTCAAGAAATAACCTACCGCTAGGAGAGCAGTATGCTTCTTCCGTCTCAGGGGTCTGTTACGGTTGGAGAGAAAAGTCGGTCCCCAACTATCCAGTATACCAATTGTTTGATTGTCAAAATCGATACTGGCACAATACCAGTGGGCTTCTTCTGCGTTGTTGATGGGAATATATACTTTCGACCATCTGAGTGTATTAAGATCACGCTAAACTCTGACCTGAGAAATCCTACCAGGCAGAAAAGGAATTGCAAACATACCTCCCTCCTTCTAATGGACTTTTTGAGGTTTTTTACCATTTTGCTGTCGTTATCGAAAAGGTCGAAAGGTTTTGTGCAAGCTTTATCTTTAAACAGAAAGGTATTCGCCCAATATGTGCTCATGCCCAACGTGTCGGAATGGGTACACCACTTATCCACAAAGTAGTTGATAATCTCCCCATTGAGCCAATGAGTGGGAGACAGGGTTTGTATATCCGAATGCCGTATAAATTTGAAGTCCTGCCCAGCGATCTGGAGGGTTTAAGGCTTAAAGCAGTAGGCAGACCAAGAACTTTTGTGTAACTCACCTCAGCGACTAGACCTTTGAGTATACGCGTTGCTGTATCCGGCGAACGTTCAGGTAATTCCCATATTACTGCCTTAATGCGATCGCCTTCATTTCTAAGTAATTGCTGAATTTCATAAAAATTTTCCAGAACGTTATTCAGGCTGGTATCTCCTAGGAAGTGATGCCTAGAGAGGTCTTTAAGAGTGGATAACAAGATTGGAAGCTGGGTGAGTTGTTCTAAACTGGAAAGAATGGAACGATGAAGACGTATCAGCCCTTTGTAGCTTCGTGAGGATAGAGAGGTTTCCGGGGAGGCAGCTGAAGAAAGCCTGTCGACAAAATGGTGATTTGTTTCCAAACGTGACATTTCCTGTGCATCTTTCAAGGTGTAACTAGGTGTTATAGTTGCCAAAGAGGAGAGTATAGCCTTGACCGGTATTAAGATGGATCGACGAGTACAGGACGGTAGACTGGGGAAATCTTTTACGCTCTCCATCTCACAGTTGAGGTGCAATTGTTGAGGGAAGCTAAGAACAGAAGATGGAAAAATGAGTATTTTCCAAAATCTTCCTTGCAAAAGCAGGCTCACCGGGACATAACGGTCGCAGCTTGGAGGAGGAGGAGGGAGAGTCTATTTGCTTATGTAATATTAGGGCCTGCGTCTTTCTCAGGAAAGGGATAAGGCGAAAAGGTAATATTAAGAAAACGCACAGTAAAGTAAAAGAGAAAGTGTAATCAAAAGCATAATTGACTCTCTCTGAGTTGTAGTAAGTAAAATAAGTAAAAAGATACTACAAAGGAACAGCTGTACGAGCAGCATACTTATTACTCTAAGTTGTTGTAAGATCCTAATAACTTGTTGCCCTCTAAGTTGCAGTAAGTGTACCTGGTAGACTTCTTCCAGCAAAAGCTTCTCTACTTGTCAGAAGTTGAATGGAAAGTGGATCATGTCCTGACAACAACCTAGTAACGTGTATAGCAGGAGAATAAACTAAGGAATGGACACAGGTTGTTGAAGAATTGTTTCGTCCTGGTGCACCGGCGTAAACGACTACAGACAATCTTGCGGTAGGACCGAACGAAAATAGAAGCTGGATGGGTTACCGTCCCGGTTCCTACCGACTTTGGAAACAGGATGAGTAGTGTTGGCGAGAGATTGATTGTGAGCCGTACGACACGGAACCTCGGAGGGTGATAAGGGAGGCGTATCTGTTCCAGAGCTGAGCGTGACTGAGGTACATGTGCTGGAACGAGAGCGGGAAGCTGCTCCTGGCCTAGAGAACACGGAAACAGAGATCATACTTTCACCACCAAACTTGGACGAAGTGGTTGAAGCAATAGACGTTACGAGCTTCGACTGCGTGTTGAGACGAATACAAGGCGATGACGGATATGACCACCTCCAATCATCTATAATGCTCTTAAGACGACTGCGCGCTTTAAGCTTCCTCCAACCTGTCTGAAAGAAGAACAGCGATATCTGATGATATTGCTTGCTTGTACATTTGTCTGTGCGTTGAACGGGGAAACCTGTGTAAAGGGGTCAGCAACAAACTTTTTACGTGTGTGTACAACTTACATGGGACTCATACATCTCATGAAGTACATCCCGTATCTCTGCAAATGGGACACCGCTGTGCCCATGCAAACGGTAACACCTCCTTTCGCTCCAACGTGAACAGTACCAATAGATCAGCAACATTGCCTGAGGAATGAGGATTTGAGTCTGATCCGTTCAGCAAGATGTAAGAGGGTACTTACGAAGCGGGAAAGCTGATTCTGATGGGTAGAATCTCTGGCCAAGGGGGACAATACTCCGGACAACTTGATCTGCTTGTGCTTGTGGGTCCGTAGTATCTCCAATGACTACATGCCAATTAGCGCGTTGGGTCGTAATGGTAGGGAAGAAAAGTACCCACTTTGATCAAAGATTTGATTCCAAATTTGCTTGACCATAGCCTTGTCTCGATGTTCTGATATGTGTAGACACAGGAGTTTCAGGATCGGAAGGTCAAATGCTATAGCGTATGCGAATGTTAGGAATAAAGATACCGTAAAGGTATGTCCGTAACGAACCTCTGTCATTGTAAGCAGCTTCTTCGAAAGGGCTACTATTTTAGCATTGACTTCCGGCGTGTCGTCGATGTGCGGAAGAAGAGTATTGTAATCTCTAGTTGCACTTGAGCTACTTCGAGTTAGTTTCTCTTCAAGATCAGTAAGGAAAGCAATGGCCATATCGTGTCTGTCTCTTGTAGATACAGGGTGTGATTTGGCATTCCCGACTGCGAGAGTCAGATATTCTAACCGGACGTCCAAGGTAAGATTGAACCTGCGTAGAACTCTGTGAGTGAAAGTCTGGAACAAAGAAAATCATTCTTACTGGTCCGACTTGGCTAGCGTGCTCAAAACCTCGGCGGCACAGAGTGGTTGCCCATCTTTCACATAGAATTGGCAGCCGTAGAATCCCCAGGAGATGAATGGAAGAGCTGTGGATTCTTGTCGAGTAGATCCTTGAGAGCATACAGATTTTTTTGTATCACAACTAACTTGTTATCCGGTATAGCTGGATGGACTATGAGAGGCGGTACGACAATTAACTGAACGGCGAACGCTCACCGGTTGAGGTCAATTTGGACTTCCATATTGGATGTATCAACCTTGAAAGATACAACGCAAGACCCTCTCGCCTTCCACTGTATATCGCGGTCCCCTAATCAAAAAATATCAATACATTTCCTTCCTCACGATGAAAAAAAAAAGCTTACTTCTGCCAAAAACTGTTCTCTCAGACCAGATTGGCTTGTCGCCGAATTCGTAGAATGCCTGTTTCGCAACTTGAGCGAAATCAGGGCTGAACGATGTAATCATATTATGAGGTTGATCCGTAACATCTGTGAAAGTATTTCCACTTGCAAGACAGAGAAGTATTGCACAGGTTTGATTTCGCCCGAAACTGGGACAGGGGAGGCGACAAGGTCCTCTTGTGATTAATACGCATCTTTGGAACGACAGAGACTCGAGGAAACCGAAGAAGACAATGAGGAAGAAACTTTCAATGGTGAGTCCTTAGGGAACATCGAGTCGAGGCTCCGGCCTGTTTAACGAGGTCTCAACTCTGTGCGTACGGTCGCAAAGAAGAGATGGAAGAGACGTCTTCGCGCAAGATCTTCTTAGGAGGACTCTGGCTATCATTGGGGAGCCGGGGCGTAAGTCCAGCAAGGATCTGTTCCCTCCGGAGAGAAATGTAGGGTGACACAGGTGTATTTCCTGGGGTCGCTTCCGAGTCGTTGATGAGTTGAGCAAGATCGTTAGTGGGAGGCGTCGAGAATTGAAAGGACACCTGGAAAAAGGGCATCATTAGTATCAAGAACAGGAATGAAAACACTCCCCAAAAAACCAACACTCACCATCACTGTTCTCGTTGTGAATAGCCCAGTGAGGCCTACTCTTCCCCAACATCTGTTCCGACAAGGGCCTCGGTCTTGCCCTCTTCACCAGCGTAGGAACCGCACTGTCACCGTCGTCCGCTACCCTCTCATGTCCATCCGACGTCGCTTCTTCCAGAGCCTACAAAGGCGGATTCGTGCTCTTCGACGACCTAGGTGAATTAGAATTAGACTGTATATCCGGGAACACTTCTGACAAAGGCATCCTCTTTCTTCCTTTCCTTCCTTCACAGGAAGCCCTCCTACTATCTCTCTCAGTCATCTTCCCTTTCTTCCTTTCCTTCCCCTCCAACTCCTCACTCAACCTCTTACTCTCCCTCTCTCTCCTCCTTTGTTCCCTAACAGTTTCTAACCCTTCCTCGTCCCGTCTGACACTAGCCGCCGAACTACCTGAAGAAGTTCTCGAAGTCGTCGACCTCGGTCACAAAGACGATCCACTCGAGACACACAAACCAGACCGAGCACGACCACTAGTTATGAGAATAGTAGACTCGACAGAAAGTCGGTTATTGTTGTCTCCGTTATTACCTCCTTCGTTGAGTTGTTTGACTCGGCGGACGTTGCACTTGCGAATCATAACGACCTATTATAGGAATTAGCAACGGTATCAATGTTCAGATAAAAAGAAACCATGAAGAAAACGCACTTTTAGAGCGGCCAAAACCACAGTCACTCACAGCGATCGGTTTTTCGTCAAACCCATCCAAGCCCGAGAAGGTGGACTAGACAGAGAGGGGAACGTCCGAACACAACCGACACAGCCAGGGCGGACAACCATGTGATCTCGGTTCCGTCGGACCGTAATGTAGATCGGAGACGACGGCGATATTGGAGGAGGAGGGGGACTTGAGAGTTCCGTCGGACTGTATCTGAAGCGATGACATCCGGTTTTTGCAGTTTAAATAGTTGGTGAAGAGTTCAGAGATGGACAGCGAGATCGTTGGCGGAGGACTGGGGCTCGAGAGCTCCCATGAGTGTGATAGTATTATTGCCGACAGTCAAAAAATTTTGGGGACTGAGAATAGTAGGAGACAAAGAGATGGAACTCATTCAACGCTAAGGGCTCTGGTCAGAAGGGTGACAAATGAAGAGGCCTTTGGACCCAGTAACACAATCTTGGAGCTTGGGCGGAGATAGGGAGACTGATGCTTTGTTATGCGAGTGATTTTCTGGCAAAGCGGCGTCGTTGATGAACCCACACCCATCGGTCAGAATCTGGGGCGATTTGGGTTTTCCCCTTCAACTGTTAAAACTGTCAAAAGTGTAAGCTACAAACCTGAGACGCAGGAGACAACGGACTAACCGACTTTCGTCCTCGATAAACTCGAGGTCCGACTCCTGGAACTCAAGGACAGGAGACCCGTACCACGAGTCCGGATGCGAGAGACATACCGAATGGCGTGTTGGAGAACTTGGAGAACGTTTCAGTCAAGAGTGTTTGATCGGCGTAGCCGGCTGTACCGTTCGGACCTCCGTTGACGACGAGGAGTTTTTCCGGTGGGAAGAATGATGAATTGACCCATGGTACGAGATTCGAGCATGGAGTTGTCTTGGGTGTAGGTGAGCAGGGAGCCGTCTTCCGGTTCGGGAGTGATACGATGGCAAGAGGAGGATGCGGTTTTTACCAAGTATTGATGAAGGGCCAGGAGTAGTTTCCCCATGCTTCGTTATCTGTATCATTTCCACCGCAGAAGAGGATGGTAGGGTTCCGGTTGTTTGAAGGGGTGAGAGGGAGCATAGCGACGGCACCGGACGCAGGGTAGACACGGACGATACCGTCAGGCATGTCGGGAACATGTCGGGAAGGGGAGTTCCAGCTTTGTGTCTGGATCCCAGAAACTGAAGATTATGGTTTCAGAAAAGGATATCTGCAGTGAAAGATCAGAACACGCACTAGTCTTCCGAGATTGGCTTGCAAAAACATCTTCCTGGACTTCTTCAAGTACGTATGGGCGTACGCGTTGAGACCGGAGGTGTCGAACATGAACTGCATCGACTGAGGTGTCTCTCCAGTCAGAGGATACCCCTCGAAAGTAGGTTCAGAAGCGAACCCTGCCGTACACAATCCAGCTGGGGATCCACCAGAGTTGCAAAGGTCAGCGTTGGAAGAGTAGATTTGAGGACCTAATTTGAGGGCATAGCCATAGGAGTTTTACGTAGTTTTTAGTAGGGGGGTATAAAGAGAATCGTGAAAAAAAAGACAAAACCCACCTTAGTCCTCGTTCAACGGCATCCTCCAGAACCTGTCAAACTCGTGATCTCCAGCTTCGTGCAGTTGTTCCCAGAGCTCGTCCCAAGAAGAAAAGACACCAGTGTAGATTTCGCCTAGAGCGCTGTCCATTGCGCTGTTTCGAGTTTGTCTAATGAATTTAAGGGAGAAAAAGATGGTTAGTATACTTGGATACTAGGAAGGGAGAAGCTTGTATGGATAGAAAACACAGATAAGAGAGCGTCAAAAATAGTAAACACGTACCCAGTCAACGTAGCAACATCAATACGTGTGTGAGGTTTGTATTCCGTCGATGCGTAGATAGTGTCTGTCATAGCCAAGAAAGAAGGCAGTCAGTGTCGTGCAGAAAAAGACCGAGCTGAGAGAGTTAAGCGGAACATGGGTCAAGCAACACGTACCCGACAAGACCAAACGTCCCTCTGCATCAGTATTATCTACTTCGACGGACTTTCCATTCATGGCGTAGACGCTGTCCTTGTTGAAGGGAAAAACGCAGAGTTTGCGGTCAGAATAAAGGCGAAAAGGCAAGAAAGAGTAGAAGAAAAACTTACATGTCACCAGGTTTAGCTGCACTAGGCTATTCACGAAGCATATCGTCAGGTCCAAAGATTTTAGTCATACATATTCATGAACTGTCCAAGACTCACCCCAGGTATATTCTCCATCAACATCAATGGCGTACGCACCGCGAGGCTAACCGGAAGTTGGAGCTTGGCAAAGGCGAGTGCGGCAGAGATGACGGATGCTGCTCCTCCTGTTATTGTTATTCCGAAGTATCAGTGTCGGTTACCGGAAAGAGAAGAGCGGAGACAGAAAGGAAACGTACCCATATCACCACGAATCAGTTTCATGCCCTATCGCTAATTTGTTCCCAAAAGTAGAAAGGAAGGAAGAATTCGTGTCTTCAGCCAAATCCGTTTACAGGACCAACCAGTCGCAAAAAGCAAGACAAATTAACCGTAAAAAAAAAGGTACACTCACCGCCCGAGGCTTGAGCGAGATTCCTCCAGCGTCGAAAGTGATACCTTTGCCTACGAACACGAGGGGTTGGGCGTCCTTTTGAGGAGCACCTTTGTAGTGTCTAGGTGATTTACAAAATTGTTCTCTCAAGTCAGATGGACCTGAGGAAGTAGGGAGGGAAGAGAATAGAGCTCAAGACGTACATTTCAAGGAATTGGGAAAGTGTTCTGGTAGGATTATAACCGTCAGAATCTATGTATCCGCATACAACTGGAACGAGAAGTATAGGATAGGGAAGGCAGAGGGACAACCGGAGATAACTTACAATTCCCTTTTCCTCAGCCCATTTCGTGTCTCTAACCACGATCTCGACCGCTGGGACTTTGAAAAGCCTAGAATCCATACGACAGTGAGGATTGTTATTGGCTCCTAATGTCCTTGGACACGATGGACAACTAGGGGGAACGTACAGTAGGCGTCGTTATGTTTGCGGGTAGTTCTATCTACTATACGCAAAGAGAAGGATGAGTATCGGCAACCTAGACATATCGAACAAAAAAGACACTGACAGTTCTCGCCAGATTCTGAGCATACGCTTATAACGCGCCCTCTTCCCATTCTTTCGAGCCCGAATCGGTTTCAGTGCAATCTTTTCCGAGACGGGCTCTTTCAAATCGGATCGAAACGCGCCGGGGGTGAGGTCTTGTGTTTACCCATCCTTCGGTTCCGGCATTTGATGGATTACGAGTATGGAGAGGAGTAGGATAGATGAGCAGAAGACACGAGGGGAAGAGACGAGGGCAAGAGATGGGGGGAAGAGGGAAGAGGGAAGGGGAAGAGAAGGAAAGGTAGACGGCTGTGGAGACCTATAAAAACGAGAAATGAGATATAATAAGCTGCAGAAGAACAAGACCAAAGATACATACTTAAAAGAACGAATTGAAGTGGAAGAGAAGGAGGGAGAGGAAAGGAAAGAAGAACGAAAGGGAAGAGCAGACGGAGGGAAAGAGTAAGAAAGGTAAGCCCAAATAGGCAACTCCTACACAACAGTGTGTAAGTCCCCAAATGCGGTTACGCTCCCTCGCCGCTTCCCTCATGTCGCTGCCTCCGGAGGGCTTTTCCTTACTTCCCTCCGAGATAAACGTACTAGCGCAGGCCCTGCGACGGATCCATAATCTCACAGGACCGGAAAAAGAGCTACTGGATCGATTTCAGCAACATCTAGTAGGGGAAACTATTTCCGCGGCCTCTGGCGCGGAAGCGAACGGTTCCTTACCCTCCTCTAGCTCTCTTCCCTCGTCCAGCTCTCTTTCCTCGACTCAAGAATCGGATGGAATAACTCTGGAGGTGGGTCGGAAAATCCTTGTTACGGTTATTGTCTGACTCTCTGGGTTATAGGGCCGTCAGGTAACTGGGGGATCCGTTCTTCCTCGGAAAAAAGGCACTTCCGGTGGATCGAAGTCTTCTCCCTCCCGGGTATACGATCTGCGCTTAATTACCGGCTACTTGCTCGTTGCTTACTTTTGCTTTTGTTGGTAGAAAAGAAAGAAATCTGCCTACTGTGACCCTGACCAGGACTCGGACTCGGACGAAGGGTGAGTAAGGGTAACCTTCAGCCTCAAACTAATCCAATCTTGGGTTACTTCAGGAACCAGGCTGGCCATCCTCTGGTAGTCAATGCTTTCCCCTATTGCCCTAGAAACGGAAAGAAAGCGCGGATGGCTCGTAATCCGAATGAAACAACGGAATACGAAGAAACGGACCAAATGTACATCCCTTTCGATACCTGTTTGGACCAAGCAGAGAGCCTTGTTATGAGGCTCACCTCGGGTTCTCGCTGCTGCGTATTTGAAGAAGAATGTCAGCGATGGATTTCTTCTTTCGGAAACAATCTTTGCGGTAAACCTTGGTTTGATTGTGAACGTGTTCTATCCGAGGAAACCCTGTTCAGCCTAGCCAGCCGGTGCTCTCGGTCGGAGAAGCAATGCGAGTACAGTATATTTCAACTCATGATAAATGAAATGTTTTTCACAGCAAAATTCAATGCGTAAGTTTGAGTATCAATCTTCTCTTCTTTCTTCTTTCTCAAAGATGTTGTCAGTGTCCTGGGTGAACAAGGGGGACCTCTTGCGAACGCATCAAGACCCAGTTCCGGCAAGGTTACTCAGCAAATTTTGGCTGAGAATCCCCTACTTTCCTCACGTACAGTTGATGGATGGCGTCAATATGGAAGTCGTTGGGCTCGATTAGCAGGTGCAGGTAAGATAAAATTGGTCGCATGTTGGAATGCGTATTTAGCTAGTTTCCAGGAAGCATATACATCCTGGTAGTCATCTCGGTGCTTTCTTTGAAAACTCTATGTGGCCGCGATATCAGCGTACAAGGATTAAATGCGTTTTGCAACTTTTTAAGGACTCCAGACAGCTACCAACAGATCAGAGGTTTGATTAAGTTTATTGTTTTAGATATCCTATTGAACTTGACGTTTTCTAGGCAATGCTATAAGTCTAATCAAAGGGAGACTTTTACCGTTGCTGCAAAAACTTCAACAGGATATCCCTTTTCGTGTACCAACTTTCCTTTCTCCTGAATCTGCTAGTTCCTTGGGCATCAATAATACCTTTCTTGCCTACGATTTACGATCTTCGGATATATACTTCGATTCTTTTATTCAACAGTAAGTTGAAAATCTTTATGTCTATCCCCCAATTTGAAAAATTGAAATCAAAAAATTAGCCAGGTGACATTGACAACCCGAGACTCTAAACTATGGGAACCTTTTTTTCCTTTACGTGACCCCTCGGCCTCAACCTCAACCTCAGTCCAACTTGGTCATTCCAATTCACTTTACTTAAGATCAACTGGTTTGAATTATTTCCCTTTAATTCCTGATCGCGCAGACATTGATCAAAATGTAAACGTACCACAAACGGTAAATGGAAAAGGAGGCACTACCGTTGATAACATTACCTTCTATGAATTCTCTACACCTTTTCGCTTCTCAGCAAACTCCAAGGTTCCTTATCCTCGAAGTCTTGAAGACAAAAAAGTATGGGCAGATGAACAGAGAGAAGATGCGCAAAAGGCCCTGGAGCCTTCCAGTCTGGAAGAATTTGAAAAATTGGTAAGACTCAGTATAACTGTCAAACATTCTATTTTACGTTTATGTTTACAGGTACGGGCTAACTTTGATGATGAGGGTAAACCAAAAAAGGATGCTTCTTGGATCAAGCTGAAGAGAGAGTTGATTACAGGGTTAGAAACATCCTTTTTTTTTTTCCCCATTTTTAATTCTCAAGATCAGGAACGAAATTCAAGTAAATGGAGAAGATGGCATGATCTTCAACGTCGACGGCACAATTCCTGAATATCTCAAATCCAATCTTTTGGAGTCTTTGAATTTGGCCTTGAGAGGCTATTCATCGGAAGATCAGCTCACAGAAAGGGACACCACCGATAATCCTGCTTTTACTGCTTTACATTTCTCTTATCATTCGAAATATGGAACTAATGTATGTTTTTTTTTGTGATTGACTATACCCTCATTTTATTGTATCTTAGGGCGCATCGGCACCAAAGGACGTCCATCCTTATAAGATGAAAAACAAGCATACTAAGAAGACAAATCATTCACAATTTCTTACCCGAGAGTCCAACGACATGAGGGACCACCCAGAACATTACCGAAGAATTTGTGATGCGTTGGAGCCAGTGCTAAGATGGATCGTGGATAAAGTAAGTTATAACACTGTTATGTTACTATTATCCTCAACATTTGTTCTAGAAACTTCGGAGTCATCCAGATCTCTTTTCAGATATCGAACTTGAAGTTGATATTTTCCCCCTCCAGGATACCAATCCTGTCCGCCCTTTTTCTAGTTTCGTTCTCAATCTCAATGTTATGACTCAACCTCACAGGGACTGGGGAGACAAAAATGGTTGTATTGTTCTGGTTTTGGGGGAGCATTTAGGGGGGGGGATTGTCTTTCATGAGGCGAGAGTGGTGGTGGAGACCTCCCATGCAGATTCGGTAACATTTCAATCAGGCCGACTCACACATTACAATCTATCCTATAGTGGTGTTCGTGCCTCCGTGGTGATTCATTCCGACAAAGCTGGATCTGAGTATCAGAAAAACGGTAACGGTTGGGATGATAATCAATATGTACGTTAGTGTATAAGGTCAAACTCTACTGTAAATAATGCTACTATAAACATCTCCACTGTAAATAATGCTACTAAATAATGCTACTATAAACATGTTCAAGTTCTTTGTTTACGTTCAGGGATCATCCTAAGATGTAAGTAGGAAACGTACTTGCATCGTCTCCAGCATATGACGTAAATCGGTTAGTTCTTTTCCTTCCACCATGTCCTCGTCTCCTACCACCCACGTATCGGAAAGTGTATTCGAAGAAGATGATCCACAAAATCACTCTCTTGTGCTACAATCTCTTAGATGCGACATTTTAGAGAGGTTGGAGGCCATTCAAGCCGGCCAATCGGAGATACGTCAAAATCAGGCCACTCTGCTAGCGTTGGTTCAAACACATCACGCAGCTTTCAAGGCAGAATTGCAGGCTATTAAAGACAAGTTGGATCCCTATTACAACTCTTGGGAGTACAATCCTTTTGAGGATTCATTGAGCTGTCCTGCAAGTACGTACTTAGAGTGTTTTAGTGTCTGCCTTTATCTAACATTTATTCAGCCATGTATAGCTCCCCTTATCAGCAATTTCTTACCGACGAAGTGGAATCTTTGCCAGTAGTAATAGGACCAGGCACTCCTGGGATTCACACAGCTGCTACTTCCGGACTGGATCACGAAGGCACCCATTACGACATCCGAGCCACTTGTTCGATTTCCTCCCCTGCTCAAGCATCTTCTTCTGGGCAATTCTTGCAGGTTTTCGTTCCTGGTACTCCCAGTAGGGCTGTTACCCCAGGTCCTGATGTTAATCTTGCATCCGGACAATCAGTACCGGTTGACGTAGGAGCTCCTGGTTCTTCTCCTGTTTACTATACATCTTCCCAGGCCATCCAGTCTGAAGGAGAAGGAGAATCCAGTCTTTACAGAGTTACCCAAAGACCAGGTGGACTAGGCGTAAGTAAATTGTCTGATAGTTTATCAATTTATCTGACACAACATATAGATGGCCATGGCTTATCATCTCCAATCGCCTTCTGAATCTTCTGACATGGCAAGTTCCTAAGATGTACTTGTTGCTTGTTGCTTCGAACTGTACTGTAAATAGATATGATTTGTGAATGGCTCATCTTTGGAATTAAAGTCAATGACATTTTGAGAGAAAGACTTCTTAATATTTTTGAGAGAAAGACTTCTTAAGTGTTCAATTGAAATAACTTACCATCATTGGGCACCCCAAAGTGGATTCCTCTGGCATTTTTCTATGGACTTCTCATCTTGATGGATTCCTCTGGCACTTCTCTACTGATGTTCTTCTCATCTTGATGGATTCTACTGTCCTTCGTAAATGCTCTACCATCATTCTACCATCATTCTACCATCATTGCTCCACCATCATTTGCTCTCCCATCATTCTTCTACTGTGATTCAAAGGTGACAGTTGTGGATTCTTTCTCTCAGGAGCCCAGCTTATATTGGGCTCTCATACAATCGTCTATTTTTCCCCCTCCCACTGGTTTCCTCTAGAGTTTTTCCTCTTATCGTCACTGCTATCATGGCCAGCTGCCCAGTTCCAGGCTGCTTCCGTTACTTTAACACCAAAGGTGGTCTGAACATTCATAAAACCACTTCCCAAGACCCAGCACACATTCAATATCGATCTCAGAGTCGGGAGAGAGAAAACCCTCCAACACTACAACAGTACAGATTCAAAAACCCGAGTAAATGGCAGGATATTGAGATGGGGGATGTTGAGACAGAGGAGAATATTGAGATGGGGAATTCTGAAGATGAAGGAGATTTAGAAGAGCAAACGGAAGATGAGGATGAAGTGGTCATAGATGAGGAAGATGAAGTGGTGGGAGATGAGGAAGATGAAGTGGATCCAGTCACAAATGCAGTCGAATCTTTACTGCACGAATACAATGCTGAAAAAGAAGAAGATCTCTTCCAATTTGTTCAAATACCAGAGGCCTTGGGGGTAGAAGAGGGGGTAGAAGAGGGAGTAGCAGGTCAGACGGAAAGGAAAAGGGGTTTTGTGCTGGATGATGACGAGGATACAAGGGAGGAAACTGAATACCCAGACCCAACTGCTGGACATCCAATTGGAATCGATGAGAGTGTCCACCAGAGATGGAAAAAGTTGTTTAAAGGAAGGACTCATGGCTTGGAAGACGAACAAGAAGTATTTCATCCCTTCACATCCGAATTGGACTGGAAGTTGGCTAGATGGGCCATTTCGGAAAAGGTATCACATCGAACTTTCAACAGATTGTTAGAGATAAATGAGGTCTGTTCTTTCAACTATCTGTATCATATTATTGTATCACTAATACCTAAAAAGATTAAAGAACGGCTTGGTTTAGGTTTTCATAATGCAAGAAGTATGCTCCAGATGGTTGACTCTATACCAGAGCGTTGTGGGGACTGGAAAATGAAGCGCATCAGATTCAGGGATAGAGTTTCTCAGGCCACAGAAGAAACTTTCCATGTATACCATCGGGACCCAATCAAGGCTATTCAAGCTCTCTGGGGGGATCCAGCTTTTGCAGATCATCTGGTTTACAAGCCCTCTAGAATATTTAGGGATGCAGATCAACATCAAGACAACAGGATCTATTCTGAGATGTGGACAGGCAAGTGGTGGTGGGCTGTGCAGGTACTGTTTCATCCTGAACAATGTCTCAATGTTAGCTAACCACTACTTTCAAAGTCTCAATTTCAGGGCAAAAATGCAACTATTGCACCTGTTATTATTGCCACAGACAAAACACACTTGACCAATTTCTCTGGTGGAAAGTCTGCTTATCCTGTATACCTGACACTGGGTAATATTTCTAAAGCAATGTGAAGGAAGGTTAACCAGAGGGCCTGTGTGCTCCTAGGGTATTTGCCTGTGGACAAGGTCAACAAGGGTGGCGACACAGATACAGAATTGAAGCTGAGGAACTATCAACTTTTCCATGATTCCATGCGTATCATCCTAGAGCCTCTCTTTGCTGCTGGTCTTACTGGGGTTGAAATGGTAGGAGGTGATGGGGTGGTCAGGAAGGTGCATCCTATTTTGGCAGCATATGTTGCAGATTACCCAGAACAGTGTCTTGTAACTTTGTCAAAATCTGGAACATGTCCTAAATGTCAAACCCAGGCCAATGATCTGGGTGTTACAACTTTAGGACAAATGAAGACTCAAAATTGGACAATTGATGGGATTTTAGAAGCAAGATCCTTATTCAAACCAGGGACACCTCGTCGAAGTCAAAAGGTGCACCAGTACTGTATGAAACAATACAACATAGCAGGGGGAATGTTTGATCCATTCTGAAGGTGCACCAGTACTGTATGAAACAATACAACATAGCAGGGGGAATGTTTGATCCATTCTGGAAGGATCTGCCCTTTGCAAATATACACAATTCTATTACTCCAGATGCTTTGCATCAACTTTATCAAGGTGTATTGGTCCATCTTATCAGCTGGGTTCAGCAGGTGATGTCCAAGGAGGAGTTAGACAGGCGTATCCAATGTCTACCCCCCACTTATGGGGTTCGTCATTTCAAAAATGGAATATCTTCACTCAATCAAGTGTCTGGACCTGAAAGAAAAAACATTGGAAAAGTTCTTCTATCCTGCTTAGGTGAGTCAAGCACTGTATAGTAAACATCTGTATTCATGGTCTTGATGCATGCTTTATTAGCCCCAAATTTACCTTCAAAGGCTGTTCAGGCTTGCAGATCTATCTTGGATTTCCTATATCTGGCACTTTATGGATCCCATGATGAAGACACTCTTGCATACATGGAGGATGCACTGAGTAAATGGCACAACAATAGAGACTATTTCCTAGAAACTGGAATTCGAAAGGATTTCAACATTCCCAAGTTTCATTCCCTACTTCATTATGTTGACAGCATTCGAAAGTTTGGCACTGTTGATAACTACAACACTGAGCTCTTTGAGCGTCTGCATATCGACTTTGCTAAGGAGGGATGGCGTGCTAGCAACAAAAGGGATCATTTTCCCCAGATGATACGTTGGCTTTCACGTCAAGAGAAGATTTCATCTTTTGACTTCTACCAGTCCTGGCTGCAAAGCATTATAGAGGAAGACAAAGAGGAAGGGGAAGAGAAGGGTGGGGAAGAGGATGGTAGTACTGTTGGGGATGGTGAGTGGGAAAATGAGTTGGAGAGATTTAAATATCAGTTGAAGAGTCCAACTACAAAAAAGGGAGGACCTACCACAGCAATGGATGGATCTGTGTACCAGTACACCATTGCAAAACTTCCAACTGAACCCCACAAAAGCATTACTCGTATTCTGGTATCCCATAGTGCTCCCAATTTCCTCCCTTGCTTGAAGCTCTTCCTCAACAGTCTGCTTGACAGTCCTCAGCCAAGGTCCAGGGCTCTTAATGCAATTCTTCCAATCAATGCTGTTGATGTCTGGCACCAGTTTAAGCTGAGACCAGACTCACAAGTGGATGGAGAAGTTGTTGAAGAGGTTATAAAGGCAATTCCTTTTCATAAAAAACATTGGTCAACACGTTTTGATAATGTTGTGGTACTTCACTCAGACAAAGCAGAAAGCACTTCACTTCAGGGTATATGCCCTTTGTCTATCTGGTTCAATTGTATCTCTACTGACTTATTATCAGGCTGTCGTATAGCTCGGATTCGATTGATCTTCAAGCTACCAGATTCTAGTAGGAATGTTTTCCAAGTCCCTGTACCAGCACCTGCTTCCTGGCCCAAGTCTCATCTTGCATACTTGGAATGGTATAAGAACCCTGTAAGCTTCAAGTCTGGAGGTCACAACATGCTTCGTACTTCTAGATTGCGAGACAAGAACAACCTTGTACAAGGTTGTATAGTGTCTTTATCATCCATTCGACAGTCAATAATGCTGGTACCAGATTGGTCCAGTAATATAACTCCTTCTCAATTAACATCTTCTACTGTTCTTGATGACTGTGAAAAGTTTTTCATCAATCCTTTTCAGACATTGTATTCTTATAAGACAATTTATTAACTACCAGTCTCTTTCTGTATTATATTTGTTATAGTTGCTAAATAGTATGTCTTGCTCCTTGATTTCCGTATCATATGAACAATTCAGAAGTGCAGAGCTAATTCCTTGAGTCACAAGTTGTACTAAGTAAGAAAAATTCATGGAAAAGTCCTGAGATAGTCCTGGGATAGTCCTGGACACTCCTGGACACTCCTGGGACACTCCTGGGACACTCCTGGACACTCCTGGACACTCCTGGATACTCCTGGACACTTCTGGGACACTCCTGGGACACTCCTGGGACACTCCTGGGACACTCCTGGGATACTCCTGGACACTCCTGGACACTCCTGGGATAGTCCTGGGATAGTCCTGGGATAGTCACAGGAAAGCCCTATTAGGCTGTCACAGGAGTGCACAGGCTCTTTTGGATTGCCATGGCTTTGAAAGACAGCCTGGGGGTGAGCTAGGACTGATAAGGACAGCCAAGGACAACTTCATGACTATCTCTGGCTTAGGGGCTTTTTCCTGATGTCACGGTGGGCAGTGGACGACTCGGCATTCGTCCCACCACCAGAGTCCTCAACCATACTGCAATGGCCAAAGAACGACAACAGGCGCAGAAGGCGTATGCACTCAACATCCAAGGTACGTTGTTATCATATGCTGAGAACCTGACGTTTACTAATACTTTTTCTTAGGCTTAAGCTCAGAATCTCGTCGGGCGCTGAACGAAATGGCAGGAGTTCGAGACGTTGAAATGACCGATGATTTTGAAAGCGGAGATGGTCCTCTTGACCTTGGAGTTGGAATGAGCGGAGTCGACGGAGATGATGAAGACGACGAGCCCGTACGAAACACCAACAGTGAGACGTTTGTGATAGCTGTGCGGGATTTAATTCATGGCAACCGGTGTGTTTATGCATAACCCATTACATATGTTCCTTGCTTACTCCTTCACAAGATGGTATGGCAAGCGTTACCGAAAAGACGGTCGAACATGGAAGCGTCGAGTACGAGCTGCAGACGAGAACTGGAGCTCTCTTATGGACGCCATGACCGACGCGTACCTGGTCTGGAAACATTCCACCACGCAATCACCTCCCTCATCCCATCCTGATTACAACTTCTACATATCAACAATTGACTTATACACGCTTGAAACCACTGCTCACATCCTCCGTGACCAGAATACCGAGCCAAACGTTGCGTTGGTGCATGCTGGCTACCTCGGCAATTCACCTCTGAACCCGTCCCTTGCGATTTCACTTCAAACGCTCAACCTATTCTACACACTTCGATTATTCAAAGCCTCCCTCAGCGTGGAGGCGTTTGCTAAAACACTCTGCCACCTCTACAAGGTGTGTATCCAGCTCCATATGTCTGGCCGAATCTTTACGAACCACTTTTCACAACCAGACTCCCTATCGACGTGGCTATCGCTCAGCACTATCCGACGCTTTTGATATCTACCTTGCAATCCTCCGTAAGGTTGACGGTCGGGTCTCCCAGGAACTAGGCCATGATGGACCGGATTATCGTGTGAAAAACGCTTGTCCTGCATGTTGCTACGAGGTTTGTGCCTAGACGCTTAGTATAACTCTATGCTCATTGTTTTGTAGTTGGAAGATGAACCACAGCTTGAGATCCAGAGAATGTGGGTCGTTGACGGCAACAATTCACTCAAACGCATTAAGGGCATCAGCGGTCGTGAAATTGCTGACACGCGTGTGTTCTCGAGCGACTATTATCTATCGCAAGAGTTCGTGGATCAATATGCCAATGAAGTCAAGGCGCGAGCACAGGACCATGACGATATCGGGGCCGAAGACGTTGGCGATGATGATCAGGACGGGATTGATGTCAATAACGAAGGTGATCCAACCGACGGAGGAGAAGATGAAGTAGATCCCGTACTAGCGAAGTTGCTCAACACTTGTGCCGAGAAGTGGAAGGCCTCTGCGAGGGACGAGCTGAAGAAGATGTGGGCTGTATTTAAGGAATGTGGGATATTTGCCAGCGCTTGTCGACATGGGTTCATACTTTGGATCGTTGACATGATTGAAAGCGGGGAGCTGTGAGTTATTGTTTTGCACTTTTTCATTTCAGACATGATCAATGATCTTTGTTTTCTCACTAGCGCCAAGTATCCTCTGGCTATGGTAGCCAAGGCTCTCGAAGTTTTTGGTGACCAGTGGATACTTGGTTACGATATTGGCTGCTGTTTCATTCGTACCATCGTCGCTAGCTCTCTCGGTCCAAAGTTTCAAGAAAAGAAGTGCCGGACCTGTGTCAATGCATTCCACGGATACACCCACAACATAATATGCCAGCAACACAATCATCCTCTCAGTATTCCTGGCATGGGCCTTGAAGACCTTGAGACTCTCGAACGTGTATTCTCGTCCTCCAACCAACTCGCGTCGATCACTCGTTACATGAATGCATACCGGCGACGTGTCTTCATCGACGTTTACTTCCGTCAGTGGGATCGGGAAAAATATCAGAACCTCGCACGAACAATCCACAATAACTACGTTCAAGCACTCGACATCATTGAAGACGACGACGAGGCAGTACAGACTATGCTGAAGGAACTACAGCTTACGGAAAAAGACCTGGAGACCTACTTCGAAGATGAAGTGAACCATTTCCGAGACTTGGGTACCGAGTTAGAAGAAGATGTGCACGCTGTAGCATATGTCGCTTTGAAAGACAGCCTGGGGGTGAGCTAGGACTGATAAGGACAGCCAAGGACAACTTCATGACTATCTCTGGCTTAGGGGCTTTTTCCTGATGAAAAGCCCATTCAAATGCCTACCGGTAGCCATGCCTGGATATTTTTATTCTACCCACAAAGCGAGCAAGGGGCGTACAGACCGGAACAGTGAGTGTGAGGCAGATGAAGCTAATTGGAGAAGTCGGGAGGGAGCATGACAAGAGGGTTGACTTCTCGAAAAAAAATGCGTTGTGTCAGCCAAAACTTGTGAGCGAAATTGTGAACCCGGCAGTTGAACTTGTGAATTCCGCGAGCAAAAGTTGTGAATTGCCCCGATTTTTTCTGACTTCTCTGTTCCCACCTGCAAAAAGTTGCGAACCGGCCGAGAAGTCAACGTCGAGAAGACGCAGTCACAGAGCGTCACACGCGGCGATTTTGGCGCAACTCGCAGGATTCACGGTTCACAGCAAGCGTGGGAACGCGGCCTGGTTCACAAGACTTCGCTAAAGATCTTGCGAGCAAGGTAATTGTTCGGTCAAATTTCAACCTGACCCGTCCGGCCCACCGTACCCGCTCTACCCTTATACCTAGTGCTGTGTTACCAAGCCCTGTGTTAATAACACAACTAGTATTTAACATGTTATAAACTGGTATATAACGTTAATAACATACCAGGGGTCCGAATGCCTTCACACCAGAAAAGGAAAAAATTCCTCCCAGAGGAATCTTTCGATGATGTATGATGTATCAAGATTCGTGACATTGTGTATAATACAACAAAGGATTTCTCGCAATTCAATCAATTTGAGATGTAGTGGGAAAGGTTTTGAATCACAATGAATTACACTGGAGTGAAAACAACAGCTGAATCATATCGTAGCGTAGGAGTTGAAAATAATAATGATTTCTGTACATTCAGTATGTATTGTAACTGTCCTGATACAAAGTGTATCAACTCAAGGCTCAGCATCGGCGAAATAGCATCTGAAAAGACAATTATCACCTCAGCTGAAATACAGCTACCAATTCAGTTACCATATTTCAGCCGATGTGACAATTGTCTTTTCAGATATCATTTCACTGATGCCGAGCTTTGAGCTGATACACTCGGTATCGGAAGAGGCATCAGGTGTACTGAACGTACATAAATCAGTATTGTTTTCATCTCTTCCGCTATAATATATTTCAACAATTGTTTCAACTCAAGTGTATTTTATTATGATCCACGATTTTTCATTTTGAGTCTCAACTTTATTGAATTGCAAAGAATCCTTTGCTATATCATATACGATGTTACCAATTTTGATATACCGTATATCACACCGGAAGCAATTACCAGGGCAGTTGACATGCAACTGCCATAAACGCAGTTGGTCGGGCACCTGTATTGGCACCTGAGTTTTTGCCTCATGTTTTGCCTCATGTTTGGCCTCATGGTCACTTCGCACATGACTCACCCATTGCATGCCACAACTGTGACAATGTGTGATATGTGTGACAGTCGAGGGTTCAATCCTTGACTGATGCATTTTGATTTTTTATATTTTCTCTAGCTCAAGTTCAATCTGTTGAAAATTTTATCCTTGTACATTCATAGTATCTATGTATAAATTATTTGACCTGTTTTTAAGTATACAAGAGGCCTGATAATAAGTAAATAGGCCAACCTGTGAATTTGGTGTGTATAAAATCAATAAGCAACAGACAACTAGTTTGCACTATGCAAATATTGCCTTCTTATAAGCTCTTTTGGAGTTGTTGGTAAAAAGATGCAAAAAATATGAAACAGGATATTGTACATGCTACATTCAGTGATACATGTATATTTTTTTGAACAGTTCTTCTATTGCAGTGAAAATACAAGTGCATATGACATCAATATATTTGGTTTCAACTGTCCAAGAAATGGTGTCAGGTGTACTTGGGTATTGGAACAGTGTCCCAGGTTGAGCAGCAGTGTCCTGCCCTTGATGTGACATTTTTTTTTAGGAGAAATTCCACAATGACACCACATCACTGCTCAACCTGGGACACTGTTCCAATACCCAAGTACACCTGACACCATTTCTTGGACAGTTGAAACCAAATATATTGATGTCATATGCACTTGTATTTTCACTGCAATAGAAGAACTGTTTCAAAAAATATACATGTATCACTGAATGTAGCATGTACAATATCCTGTTTCATATTTTTTGCATCTTTTTACCAACAACTCCAAAAGAGCTTATAAAAAGGCAATATTTGCATAGTGCAAACTAGTTGTCTGTTGCTTATTGATTTTATACACACCAAATTCACAGGTTGGCCTATTTACTTATTATCAGGCCTCTTGTATACTTAAAAACAGGTCAAATAATTTATACATAGATACTATGAATGTACAAGGATAAAATTTTCAACAGATTGAACTTGAGCTAGAGAAAATATAAAAAATCAAAATGCATCAGTCAAGGATTGAACCCTCGACTGTCACACATATCACACATTGTCACAGCTGTGGCATGCAATGGGTGAGTCATGTGCGAAGTGACCATGAGGCCAAACATGAGGCCAAACATGAGGCAAAAAACTCAGGTGCCAATACAGGTGCCCGACCAACTGCGTTTATGGCAGTTGCATGTCAACTGCCCTGGTGATTGCTCCCAGTGTCACCGAAACATTCCTCTGAAAGGAATTTTTTCTGTTTCCGGTGTGCTTGTTATATACCTGTGATGGTGCTTGGCGCTGTTCCAAAAGCGGATATTTATTTTAGAAAGTAATTCACACAGTGAAATTTTCATTGACAGCGCAATCTGCACCGGTTGGCTGACCTTAAGCAATGATCACTCCAGCTCAACGACAAGTCTTACTTGACATTGGTGAACGCTTCAAGGGTGCCGGGGAGGACGTCAATCTCTCCCACCTCCAAGATAAAGTCAATGAAACCATTAATATTACAGACCAGCAGAGTGACGAGTGGAAAATATGGACTGCCTACATGGATAACCTTAACATGGCATGGCTTTCTCGGAAGGAGGATGACACAATGGCATGGCCAGAGGTGTGTCATTGATTCATAACTAAACTCTATTGTTTATGTATTAAAAAGTACAAAGCCACCCACAGATCCGGCGAATACAGAACGTAATGATGCTTCCCAGAGTGCCGAGAATCTTTTTCAAGCAGCAGAGCTGTGTGCCGCTGAACGTCTCCAGAGGAAACTAGAGTTAGAAGGTGGTGGGAAGATTGGTCCAGCCCGTACTCAGAAGAGCATGTCAGAGAAGAGAAAAGGAGGGAAGCCAGCTGATACTTTGATTAACGACCTTGTGATTCAAAGAGAGGAGCCCCAAGAGAAGAATTCATTGAAAATGGGACATGTTGTCTATTGTATTGGATGTGATGAACGGCGGGCTGGAAGAGATGCAATGTGCATCAGAGGACATGCACAGAATTGTTCCGTAAGTTTAAGTTGGCTTGTCTACAGTTTAATTCATTAACTCAATTGCTATTCCGAGTCAGGCATTACAGAAAGAGTGGCTGGATCTCTACAAACGTGTTGTCGAGGCTTTGCAATCTCGCTCCCTGTCTGAAAAACTTGGTGATGACGCAGTGAAGGTCCAGTCAGAGAAAGAAGGGAAAAAAGAGTACAAACCCGGTCGCAGCGGAAGCTGGTACTATTCAGATGTACATGAATCCGTCACTTGCCATTACAGTCATTGACTTCAAGTCAAAATCGTCCGACCGCAGTATGCATATAACCAACCGCTCCACGATAGCACATACTAATTGATGCAACACTCCCAGCCAACGTAAAAATGTCGAATGGTCCCATCCACATCTTCGCGAAACACATCCTTCCAATATATGCGTCACCTTTTCCCTTGTTTCCCCTTCTTTTCCCCTTCTTTCCCCTTTTGCCCTACCGTTTTTATTTCCTTACAAAAGCAACACTCTGAAAATGACCGACACCATGACCACAACCATCATCCTCCCCGCTGTCGCGAACATCGAAATACAAGGAGCAAGAGCAAGAGCGTTACTGCTATCTCTCACGATCACAAACACTGGTTGTTTCTTGTACACTTTCATGTAATCGATGATCCACGATGCTTTCTTTGATTTGATTTTGTTAGTGTCACAGTAGGTAAAACGTATCCAAAGTAATCAAAAAAAAGAAGAAAGCATACTCAAGACTCACCTCAAAATTACTCGGGTGTTTTTATCGATCGACACATGGACCGGGACATCCGGAGGTCACATATGAGTTGCCTACCCAGTTGCTGCAGAAAGTTATGTCTTTGGGAAAAAAAAGAAATGAAAAGAAAGCAAACGTAACGAAAGCATTTTGTTATTAGCGTTCTCGTTATCCTAGAAAAGAAAATAACACATTGATGGAGGAAAAGGAAAGTCTTCCAGAGGAAGAATGAAGGTGAGGAGGGGGGCAAACGAAAAAACTCACCAAAAGACGATCGAATGGTTTACGAAATTCTTTATGGGATCACAACCTCCGGGTTCGAGAGCAGCTTACTGGTGAACCCCATTGCAAAGGGATTCGGAGTGCCGCGGACAATGTCTGCTGGAACGGCAGCACGGAAAAGGACCCTGTGTTTACATGTGAAGAGGTGAAGAGGGAGGTTGGATGAGAGGTGAGGGGGTCGAGGGTTCCAATTCGCCGGAAACCAAGGATAACAACAACGAAATGAAAAAGATTATATACAAAATTGGAAGGTAGAACAAAAAAAGAAACGCACAAACAGCAATCCCGTTCTCATCCCACTTCATCGCAAACACACCTCCACCTTGTAGATTGAAGTCTTTTCCATACGAAACCCGACTCCATTCTTGAACGCCGCAACCTGCGTTGGGAGGAGATTGTTCCGTCGCAGTTGGTGTTGTTTTGACCGTTGTTTTGCTGATGTTATCAAACAGATAAGACGGGTGAGGACTGAGATGAGCGAACTAGAAAGACTTGGGAAGGATGTATCTAATACTCACGACTACAGCACTGGTGAAATTAGACTTAGCAGTCAAGAAACACCCAGGACCTGTATCCCAGGATAACTTGGCTATGTTTGTTGTCGTGGACTCCTTCGAGGATACCGATTTCGCCGGTGTATTGATGAACTGCCCAACAATAGAGTCATTGTTCTGTTTTGGGAAAATAAGGGGAGGGAAGAAAAGATAGAGAGGGAGGGAGGGAAAGAGAGAACTCACAGAAGGCCATTGACCTTCGTCAACAGTCCACCGAGCTGGCCAGATTGCACATCCCCAAGGCGCACAGTTGATATCAAGGATGAAGAGTCCCGTGTTGTATTGCGATATACTCGATATACGTATGTCAGCGGGAAAATAAAAGAAAAAGTGATACGCTAGACCGTTTGGAACAGAACGGAGCTCCCGAGTCTCCGTTTGAAAAGGGAAACTCGGAGAAGGTAATGAGAACTAGAAATAGGAACGGGAACAGGAACGAGGAAGAGGGATAAACATAAAAAGATATACATAGAAATAGAGACAGTGCTCTGAGTCTCACGGAACAGCCAATAGACAACAACGGGAGAAGCTGAACAGTGAACAACTCAACATACCTAGTTGTATCATCACCCTTCATGAGCACCGTTTCGTCCTGGAAGTACGCGAGGCCGTTTTCTAGGGCAAATGATTTGCTGACGTAAATGCGGATACCCGAAAAATAAAAGGATCGAGTTCGGAGTTTGAGAAACGCTTGTATTCATGGAGGAAGGGAGAGAAGGGAGAGGTCAAGGCCAAGCTTACTTTACTGTCCCACTAAAGGAAGCAAGGAACGTCAGTCAAAGTCAAGTGAAGAGCGAAAAAAAAAGAACGCACTGTGTAGGATCTATATCTGCGAAAAAGTTTTGAACCAACTGGTTTTTTTAATGGAAGTCAGCATTTTATCCCAAGCGACGAGTAGAGAGCCAACGAGCAAGAGAGAAACGCACTCGAAAAAGGTATTCCCCGACTATTCATCTTGTGGTAGCCAAACAAAGAACGAGCCGTTTGGGTTCTGGTTGTATGCAGTGTCGTCTCTTGTCTCGATTTGCGGTGGAAAAAGAAGAGAACAGGTCGCCAAGTGAAGGCAAATAGACGGATGACGCAATCGTGTGGTGAATTTGCAAACAGAGTAGAGCGGGGATGAAGACTGGAAGGTCGTGGAAGTGCATGGCCATGAGTTTTGTGTAGTTTGTGCGGATCGTTAACAAGAAAAGTCGTTCAAATGCGGTTGTGACAATAGTGGTAGTGTTGATGTCATGGTGGTATGAAGGCTGGGAGAGGAAGAACAAAGCCCTCAATCAACGCTCACGGTACGAGTCTCGGAGTCAAGAGGAAGAGCCGAAAACGTGTTGGCCTGTGTGGAGATCTAAGACGAGCTGGTTGATTTTTACGTCAGCGCCATCGGCAGCATTAACTCGTCATCGGTTTTGACCCCACGCGCGTAGACTGCGATACTTCGAAAGGGTCATACGCTTTCTGGGTTGGAGTTCTCGAAGCCTCGATGCGGATTGTCTCTGGATTATCACCACGATGCCATCAACTTTTTTCTAGTCTGTATTAGTAAAAAGACAATTTAACCTTTAACTCTAAGCAAAGGCCATGCACGTGGTTGTCAACGTTAGATAACGTTGCACGGCATACTTACTATACGATTTACCAATGCCATTGATCCTTCCTTGGTTAGTTTGGGGAGCCGATGTTGATAGCCTGGAAGAATAATAAGAGCCCGCTCACATAGAGAGGAGCGAAGAGCTTTGGACAACTTGTAACGGTAGCCTTCGAAGTTGTCAACCTCGCGCAAACCGCGTGGTCGATGCAACTGTGCTTGCTGCAGAATCATCATCGACAGCGCCAGGTATAAATGATCAAACATACCCTAATTATCGTCTGGTCCCCTTTCAAAGGCCAAATTCATCCCCAAAAGCCCAGGAAAATATTCTGGACCATATGAATATACTTAGTACTAGGTAAGTTATCGTAAGTACTAGCAACGTCATTTTTCTAGTGACAGGTTAAGAAGGCACGTTCAAGCATCGTGGTCAATGGTCATTTTCTCGAAGCATGGTGCTAAAGAAAGGCTTTTCTCTTTCCCTTGTTAAATTTAGTTGGAGGAGGCGATCAAAAAAAGGATCTTCGCCTTGAAACTCAAGCTCTCAGTGTCAAACCGATTGATCCCAACTACGGGTTCTGCACTTTTCGCTTACTTAGGCTTAAAAATGAAGAATCTCTTGTTTTAGTGCCTTTTTACTTGATATTTTTACTTTTCTTTCTTTATACTCGTGGCCGCGGAAAGTGACGGTCCGGTATATTTTCTACCGTATCTAGGGATTGAGGGTATATTTCTGCTTCAAACAAGTTGTAGAATAAATTTATGGATTAATTCTGAATTTTTGGTGCCCAAAGTGAGACCCTCCGAAGTGACCGCCTTCCATAATAGGCAATTTTCAAAAATGCGATTTTTCCAACTCAACAACCAATTTTTCCAGGAAAATCTGTTAGCTCCATGTGAAAGGGAAGCATCAAAAATGGGGGGGTAGGAATTTACTTCTTGTCAATAGCATTTTTTTTGAGAGAGATATTCGATCAAGAAAACAGCTAAAAATGGCCAAAAAGTGACAATTTGGGGGTTTTTGGCCATTTTTAGCCGTTTTCTTTCTCAAATATCTCTCTCAAAAAAAATGCTATTGACAAGGGATAAGTTCCTACCCCCCCATTTTTGATGCTTCTCTTTCAGATGGAGCTAACAGATTTCTCTGGAAAAAATTGGTTGTTGAGTTGGAAAAATCGCATTTTTGAAAATTGCCTATTATGGAAGGCAGTCACTTCGGAGGGTCTCACTTTGGGCACCAAAAATTCAGAATTAATCCATAAATTTATTCTACAGCTTGTTTGAAGCAGAAATATATCCTCAATCCCTAGATACGGTAGAAAATGTACCGGACCGTCACTTTCCGCGGCCACTAGTATGTCCAATTATTTTTATTTCTTTCAAATACTTCCTCAATTATAAACACTAGCTGACACAAATCATTGAGTCCGACTATATAATAGACTTCAACGGGGACTTCAAGGGATAACACCTGTCCCTTTTGCCCCTATGTATACACTCATACCTTCAATATACCTCCAGTAACTTTGACATAAAAGTTGATGTGATCCAGTAACCAGTTCTGACATACCTTGCTGTATGACAGAAATGGAGATGATCTTATATAGATCTGAATTTGTGAAATACTTATGGATCACTATTTTTACTTGGTTTGAACTTTGAAATGAAAACAAAAGTTTTATGAAAAAATGGCCATAGTAAAAAAGAAGAGTAAGAAAATGGAAAGCATGTATACTGATGATTGTGAAAAGAAATGGATATATCATACTATCTTGACAAACTTTTTTAACACATATCAAGCATCAGCCCAAGTCTCAGTCCATTGTTGGCCAAAAGCAAACTTACTCCAATCTACTGTAATGGCAGCATTTTCAGCATCTGGAGGAATTGTTAAGACTTGTCTGACATCCTGAAAACAACCTCTAAGCTGCTGTGGTAGCCAAAGTATATGCTCTGAGGGGCATTGAAGTGAGTATAACCAGCCTTCAGAGTCAATACCACAAGGGTGGACTGGTGGAGAATGAACATATGAGACATCCTGTTTGAATAGCTCAGGCTGGAGTATAATAGGGTTATCTGCAGAGGAGGACAATTCCAAGCCATTTGAATCAGAAAGGTAGGCTACTGGTCTACTGGAGGCAGTAGGGTCCAGCAAAGGCTGGCTGACAGGCTGTCTAATCTGAGAGTCCCATATCCTGACTGTGCAGTCATCTGTTCCAGACACTATGTATCTGCTGTCTGGAGAGTATGCCACTGACAAAACACCACCAGTATGACCCTGCAGAGGCTGACCCACAGACTGACCAGTCTGAGAGTCCCATATCCTGAGTGTCTTGTCATCTGATCCAGACACTATGTGTCTGCTGTCTGGAGAGTATGCAACTGACCTAACCCAAGCAGTATGGCCCTGCAGAGGCTGGCCCACAGGCTGTCCAGTCTGAGAGTCCCATATCCTGACTGTTTTGTCAGAGGATCCAGAAACTACGTGTCTGCTATCTGAAGAGTATGTCACTGACCAAACCCAGTCAGTATGGCCCTGCAGAGGTTGGCCCACAGGCTGTCCAGTCTGAGAGTCCCATATCCTGACTGTGTCATCAGAGGATCCAGACACTATGTGTCTGCTGTCTGGAGAGTATGCCACTGAGTACACTCTACCAGTATGACCCTGCAGAGACTGGCCCACAGGCTGTCCAGTCAGAGAGTCCCATATCCTGACTGTGTTGTCAGAGGATCCAGACACTATGTATCTGCTGTCTAGAGAGTATGCCACTGACATAACTCTGTTAGTATGGCCCTGCAGAGGTTGGCCCACAGGCTGTCCAGTCTGAGAGTCCCATATCCTGACTGTGTTGTCATCTGATCCAGACACTATGTGTCTGCTGTCTGGAGAGTATGTCACTGACCAAACTCCTATAGTATGGCCCTGAAAAGACTGGTCTTGAGGCTGAACAGTCTGAGAGTCCCATATTCTGACTGTGTTGTCTTCTGATCCAGACACTATGTGTCTCCTGTCTGAAGAGTATGCCACTGACCTAACCAAGTCAATGTGGCCCTGCAGAGGCTGGCACACAGGCTGTCCAGTCTGAGAGTCCCATATCCTGACTGTGTTGTCAGATGATCCAGACACAATGTGTATGCAGTCTGGAGAGTATGCCACTGACCAAACACTGTGAGTATGGCCCTGCAGAGGTTGGCCCACAGGCTGGCCAGTCTGAGAGTTCCATATCCTGACTGTGTTGTCAGAGGATCCAGACACTATGTGTCTGCTGTTTGGAGAGTATGCCACTGACATGACCCAGCTAGTATGGCCCTGCAGAGGCTGGCCCACAGGCTGTCCAGTCTGAGAGTCCCATATCCTGACTGTGTTGTCAGAGGATCCAGACACTATGTATCTGCTGTCTGGAGAGTATGCCACTGACCTAACCATGTCAGTATGGCCCCGCAGAGGCTGGCCCACAGGTTGTCCAGTCTGAGAGTCCCATATCCTGACTGTTTTATCCCAGGATCCAGACACTATGTATTTGTTGTCTGGAGAGTATGCCACTGACAAAACATGGTCAGTATGACCCTGAAGAGGCTCGCCCACAGGCTGTCCAGTCTCAGATTCCCATATCCTGACTGTGTTGTCATGGGATCCAGACACTATGTATCTGCTGTCTGGAGAGTATGCCACTGACGAAACTAAGTAAGTATGACCCCGAAGAGGCTGGCCCACAGGTTGTCCAGTCTGAGAGTCCCATATCCTGACTGTCTTGTCATAGGATCCAGACACTATATGTCTGTTGTCTGGAGAGTATGACACTGAGTACACTTCATCAGTATGGCCCTGCAGAGGCTGGCCCACAGGCTGTCCAGTCTGAGAGTCCCATATCTTGACTGATTTGTCATAGGCTCCAGCAACTACTATATGTCTGCCATTTGGGGAGTATGCAACACAATTTATCCAACTTGAGCAGTGCATTATTCTCACCGCTCCTAACCATTTTCTCAGCTGCCCTTGTTTATTTATTTTAACAACATTTTTCAACTGTTTTTTCGATATTTGGAGCCCCTCTATCTGTTGCAAACTTGATGCAATGGCTAGAGCTGACACATATAGGTGTGGGGTGCTTTTGTTTATTGCCGGAAAATACCAATCTATAACACCCTGCATTTGATTTAAAACTTGCACAAGCCCTCAAAAAAATTAAATCTTTGTCCATGTATTTGCCATAAAACACTTACATCATGTAGTTTGGCCCAACTTCTGGCATTTTCAAATGATTCATTATATGTATGTAACTTCCCCATCAAACTTAGACATTCTATCCAATATATCAACCCCTTTTGTGTCCCAAACATGAACACTTTTTCTTTAAGGTCACTAATGTCTGAAAGTTCTTTCACCTCCAATATGTGGTTGCTCCAATATAAACAGCTGTACTGCAGTCGTGGTGAAATGAACTTTTCAACCCTCTGATCAATTGGATACTCAACAACATCTGAATTTTTCAAACATGATGTCTCCAATTCACAGATATTGAATTTAAGCTCAGATGTCAACACCTTCATACATATTTTTGAGACTGTCATGTGGGCATCTTTTTGGTCTATGAACCACCTCACAAATTGATTTTCTTTATCCTTCAAAACCAGAAATTCTCTGAAGGACAAGTGATTATGTAATTTTCCATCATGTTTATATATCACTGCTTCAAGACTCTGCAAAACCTCTTCTGTGATGTCAGAAGATATGCCCTCAACATTCAAGAGTTGTGTTAATGTTTTTTGGGACATAGGTTCCATAGCAGCTACAAGGACCCTTATCACTGCTTTGAAATATTTATAGTTATCCTCTGAAGAAAAAGTTTCTTCCAGTACAGTGTCATACAATTCATAAAGTCCTTGATATGGGCTTCCTGTTGTATCTTGTGCTTGTCCAGTCTTAAGGATAACGTCCACCCTATCCTTTTTATTCATGCCTTTACTTATAAAGTTCAGGGCTGTAACAATCCAAATGAAGAGTCCATCTGCCTTTGTAACTAGTTTGCTCATCTGTTCCAAAGTAATTTGATTTTTTGTAAATTTTGATTTGATAAGTAATTCAATATCTGAATTGGTGTCATAACTTCTTGTGAGATCAAATCTGACAACAGAGGACTTTTCTAAGGCCTCCTTAATATCAGAATGGGGTCTACTAGTAATGACTATCTTGAGCATATATACTTTACTGCAAAGGGTCACCAAGCTATCCAGCAATATTCTTCGTTCAACCTCTGTCCCCCATTCATCAAGACCATCAATAATTATCATGACAGTTTTGTTCATCACCTCCTTTTCAAAATTGGCTGGATTTAAGAACATGTTGAGCTGGTCTGCTAGGGGCAATGTTGGAGCATTTAGAGATGGATCCTCATTGAGAATATCAAGCAGAATATTCTCATAATGTGGACATGTTCTTGCCAGCTGATAACAGATTGTTGGCACCACCAAGGATAATCTACTAGTTTCCTGACCCTTGACACAGTGAAATGTCAATGCAAGGGAAACACTGCTCTTCAAATGTTGTCTGACTCTAGAAGCCAGAGAAACTGCAAATGCACTTTTACCAGTACCTGCAATGCCCGAAATCCAAGCAATTTTGCTTTCACCACTGATGGTCCATCTTTCCAAGTCTTGAAGTAGCAGTTCCCTGGTTCCTTCCATGCACTTGTATGTTTTTCGTGCAGGATTCATGATTGGTCCCAGCCTATCTTTAAGGATGTCATCTGGTAGTAGCATGATTAGTAATATATTACCTGACTTGAAAAGTACTTACTGTAAAAATTATTGACATCTCTCCCAGCATTGTTTATGATTGCATGGGTAAAATTATTGTTGGAGGCATGCCCAAAAAACTGAGACTGCTGGCCTATAAAATTCTTATCAGCAAGTTATAGAGTAATAATACTCTTTTTACCTACCTGGCGGACCCTGATCTTGATTTCTGGTGCTAGTGAGAACACCTTGGTCATTTCCTGGTGGGCTGTCCATTTTTGTTCCAAAACCAACACTCAGGTTGTTGCCTGTAATTTTTCGTCAGCTTTAGTAGTGTACTGAATAATTAAATTCTCTCCATCTACCTGTTGGATTCTGATTCTGACTTTTAGTGTTTTCAAGGCTAGTTATAACAGCTGAATTGTTTTCAAATAGAACATTCATTCTTGCTCCAGCAGTAACACTATTGTTGTCTATTAATATTTTATCAGCAAGTCGAAAGAGCATAATATTCTCCCCACCTACCAGGTGGATCCTGACCCCAACTTTCAGTCATATTCTCCCCAATGCCAGTAATAGCATCCAGATGGTCTCCTTGTAGATTTTTAATTCTTGTTCCAAAAGTGACACTATTGTCTTTGATTTTGTACCCAAGAAATGTAATCAGCCTGTGCTCCCAAATCTGTTTGTTGTGATGCATGGTGGATGTCGCAAGAGAACAAATTGTAAAGTTATCCACCTGCACGTGATGATTAGATAAATTCTGGCTGGAAACCTTAATTCTCAACTCCAAACCTTAAATTTTAAGAACCCTGCCTCGTGTCGTAGCCATCTCAATTGGAACCGATCTTCTAAACAGTATTCTGTCATTGTATGTCGTTCTCTTGCCTTCTCTTCATCACGTCTCCATTTTGTTTCGGTCCAAACTCTCTCCCCTTCATGTTTTCTTACCATGGTTGGACTGCTCTTCGAGTTGATGTACCTATGTATTTGTCCATCTCCCAATTGCCATGCTTCAGTGCCCCCAAAAAGAACTGCGACCATTGCTCTGACACTAAAGATCAAACAAAGCATTTGGTAAGAACACGCGGCCATAGATCACGGAATGACCGGTACTGAGCCTCCCAAGGCCCTAACCTCAATCTCGATTGCGATTCCCAACTACGTCAAAAAATTTATTGCTCTGGACAACGGGACTTCTCGTGACAAGTCGATGTTCGTAAAGCGACTAGACTACTGGATTGACTCTCGCTGGTGGATTCCAAATCGAGTATTGGTGCTACAGCACTCAATGTCTATCTGATGCCCTCCGAGTCTACCCCTCCTCTTCCGCTCTATTTTGTCAAGGGAATCGACCAGGCTTGCGTTTGGACAGGCGAGACTGATATATTTGATCAAGAAACTTATGAAATGCCAGACTTCGTGGTCAATACCAGTCGTTTGATTTGTTTTTCCTCTTCTCTCTTTGACCGTCCGTCGTGCGGAGTGGCTTGGGACATGCATTCGCATCTTTAGTATTTCTCTATGGGAAACCGTTCACTTAGTATTTGCCTTGCCGTAAGTAATAGTTCTCCGCTAACATTTGACATTACAATCTTGTATGTACTAAATGTGTTATCGACTCTAACTCAAAAATATCCAACTATGGTATGTATACAACCCTATGGTACCCCACAACACAACACATACCAAAGCGATAATACAATGTTTTAACATCGAATTTCAAGTTGTCCATACACATCTCCCTTTTTCCATGTATGCATTCCTTTCGTATAACCTTTTTTTTCACAAGACCTACACTCCAAGGACCAAATTGATCTGACACCACGACTTCCACCATGCATCTTCCCCTCTGCTGTGAACATCAAATTACGAGGAGTAGGAGCAACAGCTAGTGCTATCTCTCACGATCGTAAAACGGGTTGCTTCTTTCATGTATGCTCCACAATGTGTTCTTTGATTTTTGAAGCTTGAGCAAGTATTTAAGTATCAGTATAGAAAAGTGATGAAAAGCATGCTTCGACTCACTTTGAAGTTACTCGGATCCTTCAATCGATCGGCACATTGACACGTACTACTGAGACGAGTTGCCTGCTCGTCACCGCAGAATGTTATGTCTTTAGACATAAACTACAACGTAACACACGGTGCGCGTGTTGTTACGTCCCAATATGGACCTCCAGATTTCAGCCTGCAAATCCGCTGGCAGGGAACCTCAAGACCGTATTATATAAAGTATATCTGACAAGTAGAAATCAAAAGCACTAACTCTAGATCATGCCTTATTAAGAAGTGTAAACATGCGTAAAAAGGACCTTAGTGAGTTGCCAGCGGCCTTCTCTACTTACATGCATTCAAGCAAAAGCTCCAGCACCAAATTCACGAACGAACGCAAACAGTTTAAACCAATTTAGTGTGTTATTTACTCTTGGGTCCATCTGGAATGTCACGGTTGTACGCAGCAAGATAATTGTATTATGACATGATCGCAGTGCATAGGCCTGGAACTTACTGCATATTTGACTCGAAGCTTGGATGAAAGCTTTGGCATGTATTGTTTAGAAGAAGCTACAAAATTACTCTGTTTTTCCGAAATTTTTAAGAGCGTTTGGGGAAATTTGTATCTGTATATAATGTTTGTGATGTTCATGACCGATCAGATTCGCTGATTCATGGATTTGGGTCAGAGTAGTATATGAGATAACTCATTACAAGTATGATATACTAAATTTTGAGATAGTTACTTCCGCTCAAACAAAATAATCCATTCTAGTGAGAAAGCTAGATGGTGAGTCTTGCCGACTCCGATGCATCCATGGACGGATGATCGACGTTCTTATACCCATTTAATGGAGTCACGATAAAACAGCAGACTTCTATCACAGAACCCGCAGCAGTGAGAAAAGTATAAAATGTACCTCGCAAAACCTGGATGGAAAGAGTCATCGGGAAAACTACCTCACGAAAATATGTTGAGAATATTCTAAAATCTGTCAAGAATCCTCTGAAATTCGCCAAAATCTAGCAAATCTATCAAATTTTGTTGATTTTGAGAGATTGGGTGAAATAGCTAGCCCCCCTTGCGCATTTTGAAAATTTACAGGGAATCTTGGGAAATTTGGTCAAATTATCGAGCCTTTGAACAGCATCTTCTTCCAATTTAGAGTTCACACTTGTTTATTGCGGCATAAGAAAATTTTTATATTAAAAAAGTAGTCTAGTACAGGCATTAAAAACAATAAACAAGCAGTCTAAGGGAAGTAACGAAGCAGGGTCAACAATAGTATTAACAAATAAATGCCTAAGGTCATAGATTCAGCTGTCATCATCTACCCAAATGATGAAAATGAGACATACCATGCATAAAATCCAAACGAGAGACTGCGAGTAAAGAAGAGGTGACTTCGGACAATTGGAGGTAGGATGTTATGGAGTCCTATGAGGAACATTAAGGATAGACGGAAGAAGGGAGAGGGATGATGGTGAATGTGCATCTGCGAGGGGCATCCAGTTGATACTAAGATATTCCTATAAAGATGCATACAGGTCAGAACAAATGCGGTCGGACAAGTATTAAAAAAAACATACGACAAATGCGCCGGCCCATACATAGAACCACGAAAGCCTTTCTACATAAAAAAAAAACACCCTGAAGGAGATTAGTACGGACATACAAGGCTCGAAGCCTAAGAAAAAACAAGTGGAAAGAAATGAGAGACACGAAGTAGGAGAAAGGAAGGAGCGGGAGAGGGAAAGAATTGACGTGTCATGCAGAAACTGTGATTTAGACTCCGCTTCAAATGTCACGTGACCGTGAAACGGACCTCCGATGGAAAACCTAAGTCGAAAACCTATAATACTCCAAGGACACAACGTTACTACATGAGTCGTGAAGCCTTTTCCACAGGTGTTTAACACTGCCACCTACCTTTCTCCATTTTCAACAAGCTCGTACAAAAAAATATGCCTTTCAGTATCTCAGTTACAGACATTTTCGGAACATTTGCGTAAATTTTCGGAAACTTTTGGAAATTAGTGTAATTAGACGAAACTAGCGGGAAATCTTTGCCGGGTTTCAATATTTTCAAAGTTTGCCGAAATTCGTACAATATTTGCGTGGGACAGTTTTCCTGATGCGATAAGCCCACTCAACAGACAAACGTGCTGCGCTCACATGTCCCGATCATCATCATCAACCGAAGATACCCCACCCTCTTACACGGCAAGTCGACCTTCCGACACATCGCCAATCGCGACTTCATCTGGTATCCAACTCCGTCGGGACACAGACCTCCTTATCCGACATTTCCTACCACCGAGCCCACCAGACCGAACTCTTGGTCAAGATGAGCAACACCGTCTGGACGACCATGGCGAGTGGACGAACCAGGAGACCAATGCACTTCCTCTTCCAGTCTGCATTCCTCAGTCAACGTAAGTGCAGAGTGGGATTCAGCTTTTGCCAGAGGATACAATGATCAACTTCAATCTCGGTATCTTCCAACAGATGCTCTTGAATTTTATTGACGGATTGAACCTCGCAATTTCAGCGAGTCCATCATTTTGGGCCCGGGAGAGCCATCAGTTTCGTGTAAGCTTTGTGTAGTTCATGTTTTTGGTGAATTTTCTTTTTGCTGACAAGTTGGGATTGGGGAGAAATGGACCTTACCACTGGGCCATGATCGCTTCAGTCAATATCGTCACCACCGCCGGAATTGGTATAAAAGTCGATGTCCCCTCCAAATCCAAACAGACCGTTACTTCCGTACAGCAAACCTCAACCTCTTTCATCCACGAGGCCTCTCCGTTCATTTATGTACCACATCCACTACGTTAATGCTCATCCAATCGAGCGACTCAAACAGCGGTGATAAAAAGAAGGGCACAACCAAAGCAAACGAAATCAGTCGGGGTGTAGGTTCCGCTTTATTAAACTCTCCAATACCTATCCTCTTAGCGGGACCTATCGTACGGGCTTTAGCAGACAAACCTGTGCCCATACCTCCAGCTGAAAGTCCTGAGGGAGGGGTTTTGAGAAGACGGTTGACTGTTGTTCAAGAGCCCGGGTTGGCACTTTCTCTCTAATTTGAAAGAATGCCTCCGCCCTTGGGACCGAAAGGTGTGATGGACAGGATGAGCGAGCTAGGGGTTAAAGCTGGTCATTGGAAAGAGACGAAAAGGCAAAGAAGGAGCAAAGAACGGAGCTGAAGAGGTTAAACGAGGAGACGTTGGAGAATGGTGGAAGTTATCTGAATTTGGGATTAAGCTTTGTCAGAGGTTTGGGAGCTCGAGGGGGTTCTAGTCCCAACTTAGTGGGGAGAGGTCATGACGACACTACAGGGAATTTGGGTGGCCCATAAACTCAAGGAGGAGGCTTCGGCTTCAAAAATGGCTTCCAGAACTACGGAATACTTCGATGAACGTTGGATGCAGTTGGAACCGAACTCATAACGACAATGATGAGCAGATTGAGCGGATTGAGGTTGTGGAAAGTCTTGATGACGAGGAACGGGTTGACAAAGAGACTTGGAGAATGGAGACAATACATGGGAGGGAAGAATTACGAGAGGAAAGCGATGATTTGGAAGGACGCGGAGACGATACCAGCTCAGGTAGGTACGGTGGAATAAAGGAAAGTAAAACTGGCGCTTAATGACATAGCAAACTCGCTCCCGTATTTTTCCGAGAACGAACCCGAGTCTGGTCACGTTTACAGCTGAAAAAACCGTCGTCCATAGGAACCTCAGACCGGTCATCCACAACCATCACACCATTCACCATGACCTTTTCCAATCTTCTCTATCTACATCCTCTCTGATCCAACCTTTACCCACCTCTCAGATGATATAAATGGGACAGCACACGTGCCCTGCGGTTCGGGACTGCGATGGTCCCCAACGACCAGACCCACAACCGTCATCATCACACCTTTACCACGACCTTTCTTCTTCTATCTACACCCTCTCTACTCCAAATCTTACCCACCTCTCAAACGAGAGACAGCCATACGGCTCCTTTCATCACCTAGGATCCTCTCGAAATGCCTCACAAACAAAGCAAGAAACCCTTCGTACAACCAGGCGAACCTCTCAACGATTTTCTCCGGTCTTTTTGGTAGCATCAAATTGATTCGGCGGAGAACGAGACGATGGACTATAAACATCCTGTATTACTCTCGCTAGGATAAAAAAGGTTATGAAGATGGGATCCCGATGTCAAGGTGAGTGTGTGTTTGTTGGTTTTTTTCTGGATCGATTTTCAGTCTGAAGGGGCTGGCTAAAGGTATTAGTCTCAAATAGCATGCTGACCGCTTTGACAGATGATTTCAGCAGATGGTGAGTTGGGTTCTTTTTTTTTTCTCGTCTGCGACAGTTTCAAACGATAATGGGTTTTCTGTGCTCGTCAAACAGCGCCTAATACCTATCTAGCCATGTAAAGCATGCAAAAGTACGCCCATTTCGATTCCTTTTCTACTCGATTTGATGTTTAAGCTGATCTCAACTTCACCGCTCTACCCTTATACCTCTCAAAAAAAGTCTTCATATCCGAAATCACCTCCCGCACCTTCATCATATCCGACTCTAACGATCGACGCACACTCTCCCGCTCCAACATCGCCGCTGCCCTATTCAAATCCGATCAATTCGATTTCCTGCTCGACATCGTTCCTCGGGATATAGGCGGCATGAGAAAGAGGGAGATTGGAGATGTATCTAATCAGGGTGTAGGAGGAGGTGGAGCTGGACCCTCTGGGTTCAACGGAGGTGCTGCTAGTGGTGGTAACAGTGGTGTTGGTAACGCTTCTGGGTCGGGACAAGTTGGACAAGCGAAAGCGGAAGGACCGGAAGGCTTACAAGCGTTTGATGAAGAGGGTAGGAACGTGGATGGAAGAATGGTGAATAGGTCGGGAGATGTACTTGAAGAGGTGAGTGTGAATCTTTTCTTTTCTTTTTTCTCTGTTCTCCGTTCGCTGTCGTTTTCTATCTTCAGTCATCTTGGTTTTGACCGTCGTCGTTTTTCGACAGCCGGAACTCCTTCTCGAAAAACCTCATGGACTGC
Source organism: Dendrothele bispora CBS 962.96 (assembly GCA_004369135.1). Lineage (NCBI taxonomy): Eukaryota > Fungi > Basidiomycota > Agaricomycetes > Agaricales > Dendrothele > Dendrothele bispora. The sequence goes on along the minus strand of ML179084.1, from coordinate 231,281 downwards.
CAGGCGCTGGCTCATCAGACGTCGTTGATTCTGCACAGTAATGGAGCACATATAGTCCTAATAAAATAATTATAGATAAGTATCTTGGCTGCCCACTGATCATACTCGAATAGAATCTCGGTTGCTTCTTCCTTCTTCGTCTCCGCAATCATACCAATATCCACTTTTACAACTTTTTTTGTTTCATTCATGGCTGTAGCAAAATTTAACAACTAATTTAGTGTATAAGCTGTGAGACGCACATGCATACTTCGCACAAAAAAGAGCAGTCGCTCTGAACATTTAATATCCATCTGCAATTGGAATGCATCTCGTCAGTTTTCTCTACACTCCGATGGCTTTACTTCTCGCCGCCACTTGCCATTACAATCATTGACTTCAAGTTAAAATTGTCCGACCACAGTATGCATATAACCACCTGCTCCAAAATAGCACAAAGTACTAATTGCTACAACGGTCCCAGCCAATGTCAAAATGTCGACTGGTCCCCCCCCCTCCACGACTCCGCAAAACACATCCTCCCAATATATGTGCTACGTTTTTTCTTGTTTCCCTTTCTTTTCTATTTTGCCTACCCTACCCTACCCTTTTATTTTCCTACGAAACCAACACTCCCAAAACGACCGACAGTAAGTCCACAACCATCATCTTCCCCGCTGTTGTGAAAATCAAGTTACGAGGAGCGAGAGCGAGAGCATTACTCACAATCGCAGATACCGGTTGTTTCTTGTACACTTTTATGTGATGCTCCACAACGCATTCTTTGATTTGATTTTGTTAGTGTCCCAGTAGGTAAAATGTATCCAAAGTAATGGAAAGGAAAAAAGAAAAGGATTACTCGAAACTCACCTCAAGGTTACTCGGATCCTTTAATCATTCGGCACACATACCGGGACATCCAGAGGTCGCGTATGAGTTGCCTGCGCAGTTGCCACAGAAAGTTAGGTCTTTGGGAAAAAAAAGTAAACATAATGGAAAACATTTTATTATTAGCATTTTTCGTTATCGTAGAAAGAAAGAAAATAACGCATTGATAGAGGAAAATGAAAGTCTTCCGGAAGGAGAAGGAAGGTCAGGAAGAGGGCAAAAGAAAAACTCACCAAAGACGATCGAATGGTTTACGAAATTCCTTATCAGATCACAACCTCCAGGTTCAAGAGCGGCTAGAGGGGAACCCCATTGTGAAGGGCTCGGAGTATCGCAGACAATGTCTGCTGGAACGGCAACGCAGAAAGGAACTCTGTTTACATGTGAAGAGGTGAAGAGGGAGATGGGAGGGGAAGTGAAGAGATCAAGGATTCTAATTCGCCAGAAACTAAGGATAACTACAACGAAATAAAAAAATTATATACAAAATTGGAAGGTAGAACACAAAAAAGCAACTCACAAACAGCGATCCCATTCTTATCCCACCTCATCACGAACACACTTCCACCTTGTAAATTGAAGTCTTCTCTGTACGAAGCCCGACTCCATTTCTTGTATGCCGCAACCTGCGCTGGGGAGGGATCGTTCCGTCGCAGATTGGTGTTGTTTTGACCGTTGCTTGGCTGATATTATTGAAAAAAATTGAGATGGGTGAGATCTAGACTGAGATGAGCGAAGTAGAAAGACTTTGGAAGGATTGTATCTCATACTCACGACTACGGCACCGGTGAAATTGGATTATGGAGTCAAGAAACATTCAGAACCTTGTATGCCAGATAACTTGGTTATGCTCGTTGTTGTGGACTCTTTCGAGGATATCGATTTCGCCGGTCCATCAATGAACTGCCCATCAATAAAGTCATTGATTCCTTTTGGAAAAAAATAGGAAACAAATGTAGGGAGAGGGAGGGAAGGAAAGATAGAAAGAGAGAGATAGAAAAGGAGAAACTCACAAAAGGCCATTGACCTCCGACAACAGTCCACCAAGCGGGCCAGATCGCACATCCCCAAGGTGCATGGTTTATATCGAGCATGAAGAGTCTCGTGTTGCATTGTGATATGCTCGATATTCGTATACTGGGGGGAAAATCGAAAAAAAGTGATAGATTAGACCGTTTGGAACAGAACGGAGCTCCCGAGTCTCTGTTTGCAAAGGGGAATTCGGAGAAGGTAATGGAAACCACAAATAAGAACAGGAACAGGGATGGGGAAGAGGGATAAACATAGAAAGATAAACATAGAAATAGAGAGAGTGCTCTGAGTTACACGGAACAGCCAAAAGCCAACAACGGGAGAAACTGAACAGCATACAACTCAACGTACCTATTCCTGAGTTCCCCATCGGCCAACCAAGTTGTAACATCACCCTTCATGAGCACCTTTCCATCCTGGACGTATGCGATACCATTGTCTGAGGCGAAGGATTTGTTGACGTAACTGCGGATACCCGAAAAATGAAAGGATCGAGTTTGGAGTTTGAGAGACGCGTGTATATTTGGAGGAAGGGAGGGGAGGGAGAGGTCGAGGCCAGGGCTTACTTTAATGTCCCACTAAAAGAACCAAGGAACATCAGTCAAGGTCAAGTGAAGAGCAAAGTAAAGAACGCACTGAGTATGATCTATATCTGTGACAAAGTTGAACCGGCTGGTTTTTTTATGGAAGTCAGCATTTCATCCCAAGCGACGACTAGAGAACCAACGAACAAGAGGGGAGAAACGCACTCGAAGAAGGTATCCCTGAGTATTCATCCTGTGGTAGCCAACGAAGAACGAGCCGTCTGGGTTCTGGTCGTATGCAGTGACGTCTCTTGTCTCGATTTGTGGTGAAAAGGAAGATGAGAACAGGTTGCCAAGTGAAGGGAATCGGCGGATGACGCAATTGTGTGGTGCATTTGCAAAAAGAGTAGAGCGAGGACGGAGATGGAAGGTCGTGGAAGTGCATGATTATGCTAAGTGCTGTGTAGTTTGTGCGGATCGTTAAAAAGAAAAGTCGTTCAAAGGCCCCAATGCGGTAGTGGTGGTAGCGACGGCGGTGTTGATGCAATGGTGATATGAAGGCTGGAAGAGGAAGAACAAAGCCCTCAATCAACGCTCATGGTACGAGTCTCGGAGTCAAGAAGAAGAGCCGAAAACGTGTTGGCCTGTGTGGAGATCTAAGACGAGCTGGTTGATTTTTACGTCAGCGCCATCGGCAGCATTAACTCGTCATCGGTTTGACCCCAGACTGCGATACTTACTTCGAAAGGGTCATACGCTTTCTGGATTATCTCTGGATTATCACCACGATGCCATCATTTTTTTAGTCTGTATTAGTAAAAAGACGATTTAACCTTTAACTTTAAGCAAAGGCCGTGGTTGTCAACGTTTGATAACATTGCACGGCATACTTACTATGCGATTTACCAATGCCATTGACCCTTCCTTGGTTAGTTTGGGGTGCCGAGGTTGACAGCCTGTAAGAATAGTAAGAGCCCGCTCACATAGAGAGGATCAAAGAACTTTGGACAACTTGTAACGATAGCCTTCGAAGTCGTCAACCTCGCGCAAACCGTGTGGTCGATGCAACTGTGCTTGCTGCAGAATCATCATTGACAGCGCCAGGTATAAATGATCAAACGTACCCTAATTATCGCCTGGTTCCCTTTCAAAGGCCAAATTCATCCCCAAAAGCCCAGGAAAATATTCCGGACAATATGAATATACTTAGTACTAGGTAAGTACTAGCAACATCCTTTTTTAGTGACAGGTTGAGAAGGCACGTTCAAGCATCGTGGCGAATGGTTATTTTCTTGAAGCATGGTGCTCTCTGTCCCTTTTTAGATTTGGGTGGAGGAGGCAATCAAAAAAGTGATCCTCGCATTGAAATTCAAGCTCTCAGTGCCAAACCGATTAATCCCAACTGGGTTTTGCGCATTTGCGCATACTTAGGCTCAGACATGAAGAGTCTCTTTTCTTAGTGCCTTTTGACTTGATTTTTTTTTCTCTTCCTTCTTTATAAGTCCAATTATTTTTATTTCTTTCAAATACTTCCTCGATTATAAACACTAGCTGACACGAATTATTGAATGTCTATCTGACTATATAATAGACTGAGTCAATGGGATAACACCTGTGCCTTTTGCACCCATGTTTACACTCATACCTTGAATATACCTCCAGTAACTTGAACATAAAATTGATGTGATCCTGTTCTGACAAACCTTGCTGTATGACAAAGATGGAGATGATCTTATATACATCTGAATTTGTGAAATACTTATGGATCACTATTGTTATTTGGTTTGAAAATGGAAACACATGTTTTAAGATAGGGCTCACGCACGATTCACACACGTCAGGTGACCCAGCGTGACACCAGCGTTACATAGGGACTTTTGGAACGAAAAAATTAATAGCACCTCGTAGACACAATAAATAAGGAATTCCCGACCACAGAAATTAAGTTTTGGTCTTAAACTAAGTTTCTGTGGGCACGGATTTTTCAATAATTTAGAATACCGACGGCTATTAGTTTTTTACGCGTCAACAACGCGTCAACAACGCATTCCTGCAACTCACGAAAACTGTATCGGGCTCTCCAAGACCGTATACATGCCTAAGAGAAGGCTTCAAAACTTAGCGAACCTTGGGGTACATGCAATTGAAAATACTGCAAAGACCCTAAAGGAAAAGGCACGACGAGCCTCAAAAAAAAGTGACAAAGAGAATGTCGGTAACTTCCTACGCGACATCAATATCTCTTTGAATGTTTACGCGTTTACCAGGTCCAAGGCACGTCCAAACCCACGAAAAAACGCGTCGGCAGACCAAAAAAGAGAAGAAAAACGCGTCCCAGTGTTCCGGAACCTGTTCTCGAAGACTCATTTGATGCATACCCTTCGTGTATTTCTCCTATTCAAACTTCCCCACACTCAATAAATCCAGCCAACGGAACAGTGTCAGAAGGAGTTGAACTCTTCGAATTGAATGATGCCGATATACAATTGCACAATGGTTCTGTCGAGAACATGACAGGTGTGGGATATCATTCTTTCTCAAATGCTCGAGAGTCTGAATAAAAATCTGTATAGAAAATGACTTGGATGATATTTTTGTGTTCGAAAACCCTGCCGATTTCTTGGATGTTACAAATAAATCTCCGAGTCCGAGTCTTCGGAGTATGACAGACTTTGAAGGTGATGGATACCTTTATGGCGCGAATCCTTATCCGGACTTGAATGACTCGGATGATGATGACTCGAATTCATTTGATGATGGTACACACTCAGACATTGAGGATTTTTGCGTGCCAGGGTTTGGTCGAAAACCAGGGGCGTCTCATACTGGAATTTCTTGGGACTCTCGGAAGCCTCCGACTGAGGTCCAGGCTTCAGAGGCACTGGAAGACCTTCGGCAGATTCTGCATCCACGTAAAAAGAGTGGGAAGAAAATGAGGAATGTTCCATGTAACCTGAATGAATGGTCAAAGTCACGATTGATGGAGGTGGAGGAGATGTTGAAACATTACACTGGAGAGATGTCATCAACGAAGGGTAATTGGACAAGGTCATCTATCCAGGTTTTCAGTCAGTCATCGAAAAGCCGATATGGTCCATCTCGTGTTCTTCGTGAGCGTGCAAAGAAGTTTGTCTTTACACGTGAACTTCCTGAAAATCCATTTGGGAAGTGGACCAAGTCTAGACTTCAGCCGGATACCGAGTTTGCGAATGACATCAAGACCCACCTTCTCAGCTGTGGCAAATATATCGCAGCAAAAGACATTGTCAACTATCTAAACGACCCTGAAGTGCAGCGAACACATGGGCTAAAGAAATCAATCTCAGCGGCAACATCCAAACGATGGATGCACAAACTTGGTTACCGTTTTGTACGAAATCATAGGGGTCAATATGTTGATGGCCATGAACGAGACGACGTTGTATGCTATCGGCAGTCTATCTTTCTGCCAAAATGGTATTCATTCGAAGAGAGGATGAGGGCCTATGGGAACGAGAGTTCAGATGAATCCATTCCACATAATCCAAGTCAGCGACCAGTTGTGGTTTGGTTTCACGACGAGTCTATTTTCTATGCACATGACCGGAGAAAATCCCGCTGGGTGGCTCAGGATGAGTCCCCTACTCCATATGCCAAAGGTGAAGGCCATTCACTCATGGTTGCGGATTTTGTCTCGGCAGACTATGGATGGCTCCGATCGAAGGATGGGAAACGAAGTGCCCGTGTTATTTTTAGGCCTGGAAAAAATCGTGATGGTTATTTTGACAACGACGATATAATCAAGCAAGCTGAAGTCGCAATCGAGATCTTGAAAACCGACTATCCTGACGAGGATCATGTGTTTGTTTATGACAATGCCACAACACACATGAAGCGCCCTCCTGAAGCTCCATCAGCAAAAAAAATGCCGAAGAACACTCCCAAGGACATGTTACATAATTGGGGTGTTGAAGTCACTTCCAAAGACTCTAATGGACGGACAATTTTTCGACCAGATGGTAAACCTTGGAAGGAGAGAGTTCCTATGGGACCTGGTAAATTCAAAGATGGCACTTCACAGTCTTTTTATTTTCCAGTTGGACATCCAAAAGCGGGGTTATTCAAGGGAATGGCTGAGATTCTCAAGGAGCGGGGCTATGGTGATTGGTCAAAAGTGCGGTATGAGTGCAAGGGGTTTCATTGTGACCCTGCACTCAAGGGTGATTGCTGCTGTCGACAGAAACTTTTTAATGAACCAGACTTCACCAATGGAAAGTCTTATCTCGAGCTTGCCTGTGAGAAGGCAGGATTTCAAGTTTTGTTTCTCCCAAAGTTTCACTGTGAGCTCAATTTTATTGAGCAGTGCTGGGGTCGAGCCAAATGGCACTATCGGTTGTTACCGGAATCATCTAAAGAGGAGGACCTGGAGAGGAACATGATTCAATCCCTGGAAATGATTGAGATTGAGGAAATACGAAGGTAATAAAAAAACAAGTATTAGCTATTTATAAAGTTTGCTTATATTCATACTCTAGGTTTGCAAGACGCTCCCGCCGATTTATGGATGGATATCATAAGGGACTTGATGGCAAGGCTGCCGCTTGGGCAAGCAAAAAATACCGGGGACATAGGGTTCTTCCAGACACAATTCTTCAGATGTATAATGACGAGAATCACGGATGATCAAACTTATGTAGAAGTTTGTCTCGAATGTAATGTTGTTGGAGATGGGAGAACTCACCATGACATCGATATTGAGTGTGAGTTGAGTGGAAAGTAGAGAGTAACGTGTTATGTCACGAAATGTCACGTCAGGTGACGTGTGCGGATCGTGCGTGAGCCCTATCTTATAAAAAAAATGCCATATTAAAAAAGAAGAGTGAGTAAATGGAAAGCAAGTATACTAATGATCGTGAAAGGCATTGGATATATCATACTATCCTGACAAACTGTTTTTGAAACATATCAAGCATCAGCCCAAGTCTCAGTCCATTGTTTGCCAAAAGCAAAATTACTCCAATCCACTTTGATGGCAGGATTGTCAGCATCTGGAGGAATTGTTAAAACTTGTCTAACATCGTGAAAACAACCTCTGAGCTGATGTGGTAGCCAAAGTATATAGTCTGAGGGGGATTGAAGTGAGTATAACCAGCCTTCAGAGTCAATACCACAAGAGTGGTCTGGTGGAGAATGTACATATGAGATGTCCTGATTGAATGGGTCAGACTGTTGCATGGTAGGTCTGTCAACAGAGGAAGACAATTCCAAGCCACCTGAATCTATATCATAGGCCACTGATGTACCTGGAGCAGTATGGCCCTGTAGAGACTGGTCCACAGGCTGTCCAGTCTGAGAGTCCCATACCCTGACTGTCTTGTCAAGGGATCCAGACACTATGTGTCTGTTGTCTGGAGAGAATGCCACTGAGCAAACAATGTGGGTATGGCCCTGTAGAGGCTGGCCCACAGGCTGTCCAGTCTGAGAGTCCCATATCCTGACTGTCTTGTCAGAGGATCCAGAAACTATGTGTCTGTTGTCTGGAGAGTATGCCACTGACCAAACACTGCCAGTATGGCCCTGCAGAGGCTGGCCCACAGGCTGTCCAGTGTGAGAGTTCCATATCCTGACTGTTTTGTCAGAGGATCCAGACACTATGTGTCTGCTGTCTGGAGAGTATGCCACTGACCTAACCCAGTCAGTATGGCCCTGCAGAGGATGGCCCACAGACTGTCCAGTCTGAGAGTCCCATATCCTGACTGTCTTGTCAGAGGATCCAGACACTATGTGTCTGCTGTCTGGAGAGTATGCCACTGACCAAACCCAGTCAGTATGGCCCTGCAGAGGCTGACCCACACACTGTCCAGTCTGAGAGTCCCATATCCTGACTGTCTTGTCAGAGGATCCAGACACTATGTGTCTGCTGTCTGGAGAGTATGCCACTGAGAAAACACTGTCAGTATGGCCCTGCAGAGGCTGGCCCACAGGCTGTCCAGTCTGAGGATCCCATATCCTGACTGTGTTGTCAGAAGATCCAGACACTATGTGTCTGCTGTGTGAAGAGTATGCCACTGAAAAAACTCTGCCAGTATGACCCTGCAGAGGCTGGCCCACAGGCTGTCCAGTGTGAGAGTCCCATATCCTGACTGTGTTGTCAGAGGATCCAGACACTATGTGTCTACTGTCTGGAGAGTATGCCACTGACTTCACTTCATTAGTATGGCCCTGGAGAAGCTGGCCCACAGGCTGTCCAGTCTGAGAGTCCCATATCCTGACTGTCTTGTCCCAGGATCCAGACACTATGTGTCTGCTGTCTGGTGAGTATGCCACTGAGAAAACAACACCAGTATGGCCCTGCAGAGGCTGGCCCACAGGTTGTCCATTCTGGGAATCCCATATTCTCACTGTGTTGTCAGAGGATCCAGATACTATGTGTCTGCTGTCTGAAGAGTATGCCACTGACCAAACCCAGTCAGTATGGCCCTGCAGAGGCTGGCCCACAGGCTGTCCAGTCTGAGAGTCCCATATCCTGACTGTCTTGTCCCAGGATCCAGACACTATGTGTCTGCTGTCTGGAGAGTATGCCACTGACCTAACCCAGTCAGTATGGCCCTGCAGCGGCTGGCTGATAGGATGTCCAGTCTGAGAGTTCCATATCCTGACTGTCTTGTCCCAGGATCCAGACACTATGTGTCTGCTGTCTGGAGAGTATGCCACTGACAAAACACTGTCAGTATGGCCCTGCAGAGGTTGGCCCACAGGCTGTCCAGTCTGAGAGTCCCATATCCTGACTGTCTTGTCCTCTGATCCAGACACTATGTGTCTGCTATCTGGAGAGTATGCCACTGACCCAATCCAGCCAGTATGGCCCTGCAGAGCCTGGCCCACAGGCTGTCCAGTCTGAGAGTCCCATATCCTGACTGTCTTGTCAGAAGATCCAGACACTATGTGTCTGCTGTCTGGAGAGTATGCCACTGAGAGAACGGAACTGGTATGGCCCTGCAGAGGCTGACCCACAGGTTGTCCAGTCTGAGAGTCCCATATCCTGACTGTCTTGTCAGAGGATCCAGACACTATGTGTCTGCTGTCTGGAGAGTATGCCACTGACAAAACTAACCTAGTATGGCCCTGCAGAGGCTGGCCCACAGGCTGTCCAGTCTGAGAGTCCCATATCCTGACTGTCTTGTCATCTGATCCAGACACTATGTTTCTGCTGTCTGGAGAGTATGCCACTGAGTTCACTTGACTAGTATGGCCCTGCAGAGGCTGGCCCACAGGCTGTCCAGTCTGAGAGTCCCATATCCTGACTGATTTGTCATAGATTCCAGCAACTATATGTCTGCCATTTGGGGAGTATGCAACACAGCTTATATGACTTGAGCAGTGCATTATTTTCACTGCCTCTAACCATTTTCTTAATTGCCCTTGTTTCTCTATCTTAACCACCTTTTTCAAATGTTTTTTCAGTATTTGGAACCCATCTACCTGTTGCAAACTTGATGCAATGGCTAGAGCTGACACATAAAGGTGTGCAGTGCTTTTATTTATTGCTGGAAAATACCAATCTATAACACCTTGGATTTCATTCAGGCCCTGCTGAAGATCTTTCAACTATTTTGAAAAAAAAAAACATGTTAAGTCTCTTCCAATATACTTTCCTGTTCAATACTTACATCATGTTCTTCTGCCCATTTCCTAGCATTTTCAAATGACTCAGTATATTGTTGTAGCTTCCCCATCAAACTTAGACATTCTATCCAATATATTAACCACTTTTGTGTCCCAAACATCAACACCTTTTCTTTAAGGTCACTCATGTCTGAAAGTTCTTTCACCTCCACTACATGGTTGCTCCAATATAAACAGCTGTACTGTAGTCGTAGTGAAATGAATTTTGCAACCCTCTGATCAATTGGATACTCAACATCTGAATTTTTCAAACATGATGTTTCCAATTCACAGATATTGAATTTCAGCTCAGATGTCAACACTTTCATACATATTTTCGAGACTATCATATGAGCATCCTTTTGGTTTATGAACCACCTTTGAAACTGATTTTTGCTATCCTTCAAAACCAGAAATTCTCTGAAGGATAAATGACTGTGAATTTTTCCATCTTGATCATATATTACCACTGCCTTGAGATACTGCAAAACCCTTTCAGTGATAGCGAAAGATATGTTCTCAACATTCAGCAGCTGTGCCAATGTTTCCTGGGACATAGGTTCTATAGCAGCTACAAGGACACTCATCACAGTTTTGAAATATCTGCAGTTATCCTCAGCAGAAAATGCTTCTTTTAGTACAATGTCATATAGTTCGTAAAGCCCTTGATAGGGGCTTTCTATTTCTTCTCTTGTTTGTCCAGTCCCAAGAATGACATTCATTCTGCCCTCCATGTCCATTCCTTCTCTTATAAAGTTTAGAGCTGTAACAATCCAGATGAAAAGACCATCAGCTTTTGTCACCAGCCTGCTTATTTCTTCAGAAGTAGATTCATATTCTAAGTCTGATTTGATCAACAACTCAATATCTGATCTAGTGTCATAGTCTTTTGTAAGATCAAATACGGCAATAGATGGATGTTTTAAGGCCCTTTGAATATCAGAATATGGCCGACTGGTAATTACCAGTCTCAGCATAGATACTTCATTGCAAAGGTCCATCAAGCCTTTCAACAATTTTCCTCGCTCAGCTTTTGTCCCCCATTCATCAAGGCCATCAATAATTATCATGGTAGTTTTATTCAGAATCATGAACCCCTCTTTGACTTTAGCTGGAGCTAAGAATGTCTTGAGTTGGTCTTGCAGTGGCAATGTTGGCACCTTCAAAGATGGATCCCTCTTGAAAATATCCAGTAGAATGTCTCCATATGCTGGGCATGTTTGTGCTAGATAGTAACAGATTGTTGGTACTAATAAAGATAATTTGCTAGTCTCTTCACCCTTGACACAGTGAAAAGTTAATGCAAGGGAAACACTACTCTCTAGATTCTCTCTGACTCTTGAAGCTAGAGAAACTGCCACTGCACTTTTACCAGTACCAGCAATGCCAGAAATCCAAGCAACATTCTGTTTATTGCTGATAGTCCATTTTTCCAGATCTTGAAGCAACTGTGTCCTAGTGCCTTCCTTGCAGTCATATGTTTTCTGTGCAGGATTTTCAATAGGACCCAGCCTATCTTTTAGGATAGCAAATTGGGTCTCATCTGATAGTGGAATAATTAGAAATATAATTTCTCACTTTAGAAATACTTACTATAGTAATTGATGAAATCTCTGCCAATATTGTTTATTTTTGCATACCTAAAGTCATTGCCTGAGGCATGCCCAAAAAACTGAGATTGTTGGCCTATAAAATTCCTATCAGAAACTTATAGAGTAATCACACTCCTTCCACCTACCTGGTGGACCCTGATCTTCGCTTTTGTCTTTGATTTTGTACCCACGTAATGCATTCAGCCTGCGCTTATTCTGTTTGTTACGATGCATGGCAGATGTGAAAGCGAGAGAAGAAATTGTAAGTTATCCACCTGCACGTGAGGATTAGATATTCTGTCTGGGAAACCTTAATTCTCAACTTCAAACCTTAAATTTTAAGAACCCTGCCTCGTGTCATAGCCATCTCAATTAGAACCGATCTTCTAAAGTCACAGTATTCTGTCATTGTATGTCTTCTGTTGCCTTCTCTTCATCATGTCTCCATTTTGTTTCGGTCCAAGCTCTCTCTCAACTCTCTCTCCTTCATGTTCTCTTACCGTAGCTGGACTGTTTTTCGAGTTGATGTTCCTACGTATTTGTCCACCTCCCAATTGCCATGTTTCAGTGCCCCCAAAAGAAACTACGATCATTGCTCTCAGGCTGGTACTAAAGATCGAACATTTGGTAAAAACACGCGGCCATAGATCACGGAGTGACTGGTACTGAGCGGCCCAGGGCCTTAACCTCAATCTCGACTGCGATCCATAACTACGTCAAAAAATCTCAAATTGCTCTGGATAACGGGACGCTCATGACGAGTCGATGTTCATGAAGGTGACTAGACTACTAGATCGACTCTCACTAGTAGATTCCAAACTGAGTATCGGCGCTACAACACTCAATGTCTGCCTGATGCATTCTGAGTCTACCTTCCTTCTCCTTTACTTTGTCAAGGGGGACGACGACGCTTGCGTTTGGGCAGGCGAGACTGAGAGATTTGATCAAGAAACTCATGAAATACCAGGATCAGACTTCATGATCAATACAATGTCGTTTAATTTATTGTTCCTCTTGTCTCTTTGAGCGTCCGTCGTGTGGAGTTGCTCGGGACATCGCATCTTTGGTATCTCTCTGTGGAAACCCGTTCACTTAGTATTTACCTCGTAATAAGTACAAAAAACTTGTATTTGTTAGCAGAGACACTTATTATTACAATCTTGTATGTACTAATTTGTTATCGACTGTGAGTAGCTTGAAAATATCCAACTATGGTACGTATATAACGCTATGGTATCCCACAACACAACACATACCAAAGTGGCAATACAATGTTTCATCGAATTTCAAGTTGTTCATACACATCTCCCTTTTTCAATGTATGCATTTCTTTTGTATAACCATTTTTTTTTCTAACAAGACCTACACTCGGAGGACCAGAACAATCCAACACCACGACTTCCACCATCTTCCCCTCTGCTGTGAAATCACGGAGAGTAAGAGCAGTGGCTACTGCTATCCTCACGATCGTAACACGGGTTGCTGCTTTCATTTATGCTCCATAGTGTGTTCTAGAGGGAAGGGGCTTAAGTAAATATTCGAGTATCATAGTATAGAAAAGTAATTAAAAGCATGCTTTGAGTCACCTCAAAGCTAATCGGATCCTTCAATTGAAATTGATTGACACATTGACGCGTACTGGGACGAGTTGCCTGCTCAGTCACCGCAGAATGTTATATCTTTAGACAAAAAACTACCACAGAAAACACGGTGCGCATGTTGTTACGTCCCAATATGGACCTGCAGATTTCAGTCTGCAAATCCACTTGCAGGTAACCTCAAGACCGGATTATATCAAGTATATCTGACATGTAGAAATACAAAGTGAAGCACTAACTCTAGACCATGCCCTATTAAGAAGTGTAAGTAAGTATGCACCAAAAAAAACGACCTAATGAGTTGCCGACTTGCTACTCTCACCAGTGATCTTCTCTACTTACTTATATGCACTCAAGCAAAAGCTCCAGTACAAAAATTTTTCATGAACGACAAACAGTGCTCAGTTTAAACCAATTTAGTGTGTTGGTTACTATTGAGTCTATCTGAAATGTTGTACGCAGCAAGGTAATTGTATTGTGACATGATCGCAGTGCATAGACCTGGAACTTACTGCTTATCTGACCCGAAGCTTGGATGAAAGCTTTGGCATGTATTGTATAGAAGAAGCTACGGAATTACTCTGGTTTTCCGAAATTTCTAAGAGCTTTGGAGAAATGCGTATCTGTATATAATTTCGCTGACTTGTTGGATTGAATTTTGATCACAGAGTAGTATATGAAACAACTCATTATAAGAATGATATGCTAAATTTCGAGATACTTATAACTTACGCTCAAACGAAATAATGCATTCTAATGAGAAAGCTAGATGGCGAGTCTCGCCGACTCGGATGCATCCACGGACGGATGGATCGGTGTTCCCATACCCATTCAATGGAGTCACAATAAAACAGCAGATTTCTATCACAGAACCCGCAGCATTGAGAGAAGTATAAAACACACCTCATTTGTACCTCGTAAAAACCTGGATGGAGGAATTAGCCCACTCAAGAGATAAACGTGCTGCGCTCACATGTCCCGATCACCATCGACAACTGAAGATACCCCACCCTCTTACACGGCGAGTCCACCTTCCGACACATCGCCAGTTGTGACTTCATCTGATATCCAACTCCGTCGGGACGCAGACCTTCTTTTCCTACCACCGAGACCACCAGACCGAACCCTTAGTCAGGATGAGCAACGTCGTCCGGACGACCATGGCGAGTCCACGAACTAAGAAACCAATCGCTGTACCAGTGACGCACTTCCTCTTCCACTCTGCGTCCCTCAAATCAGCGTAAGTGCAGAGTAGGATTCAGCTTTCGCCGGAGGCTACAGTGATCAATTTCAATCTCTCGGTATCTCTCATATGCTCTTGAATTTTACTGACGGATTGAACCTCGCAATTTCAGCGAGTCCACCGTTGAGAGTCGTCAGTCTTGTTGGAAGGGCCATCGGTTTCGTGCAAGCTTTGTGTAGTTCATGCTTTTGGCCCTTTTTTTGCTGACAAGTTACTCTGATTGGAATTCGGGGGTAAATTAGCAGATCTTACTGGGCCATGATTGCCCCAGTCATCATTGTCACCACCGCCGAAATTGGTATAAAGGTCCTCTCCAAAACCATCGCAGATCGTTACCTCAGTATAGCACTTAAACTCTTTCATCCGCGAGGCCTTTTAAGTTTTGGGTCGTTCATGTACCACATGCGCTATGTTGATGCTCATCCAATCGAGTAACTCCAACAGCGGTGATAAAAAGAAGGGCAAAACCAAAGCAAAATTAAACGAAATTGGTCAAGGTGTAGGTTCCGCTTTACTAATTCCCTGGTACCTATTCCATTAGCGGGACCTACCGTACGAGCTATGGCGGACAAACCTGTGCCCATACCTTCAGGTGAAGCTCCTGAAAGAGCGGTGTTGAGAAGACAGTTGACAGTTGTTCAAGAGACCAGGCTGGTTCATTCTCTCCGCCATTGACACCAAAAGGTGTGGTGGAGAGGGGTAACTAGGAGTCAAAGCTGGTAATTGGAAAGAGACGAGAAAGGAAAGAAGGAGCGAAGAACGGAGAAGGATGCTGAAGAGGTTGGATGAGGAGGCGTCGGAGAATGGTGGAAGTCACCGTCTGAATTTGGGATCCAGCTTTGTCAAGAGGTTTGGGAACTCGAGGGGGTTCTAGTCCCAACTTAGTGGGGAGAGGTCATGACAACACTACAGGGAATTTAGGTGGCCCGGAAACTGAAGGAGGAGGCTTCGGCATTAAAAAAATGGCTTCCAGGACTATGGAATACTTCGATGAACGTTGGATGCAGTTGGAAACCGAACGAGAGAAATTTGCTTGAACTCGAAACAATGTCGTTGGCAGGAGAGGATTGCTCAGTCCCGTTCTTGGTCTAATGGAGATGCCCATACAAAGAAAAGTCGCTGAACAAGATTTATTAGAACGTTGGGCTACGGATATCGATAAGGTGTTGTGGATTGTCATTATGAACAGGAATATGATGAGCAGATTGAGGATATTGAGATTGCAGACAGTCTTGATGACGAGGAAACGGGTTGACAAAGAGACTTGGAGAATGGAGACGATACATGAAAGGGAAGGATTACGAGAGGAAAGCGATAATCACGGAGACAACACCGTTAAAACTGGCGCTTTAATGACGTAGCAAACTCGCTTCCGTGTTTTTCCGAGAACGAACCCGAGGCTGGTCATGAGACCGTTTATTACGGCTGAAAAAGACCAGTCATCCACAATCACACCATGACCTTTTCTAATCTACGTCCTCTCTCTGATCCAAGTTCCAACCTTTACCCACCTCTCAAACGATACGAATGGAACAGCCCACGTGTCCTGCGGTCCGGGACTGCGATGGTCCGCAATAACCAGACCCACAACCATCATTACACCTTCACCACGACCTTTCTTCTTCTATCTACAACCTCTCTACTCCGACCCTTACCCACCTATCGAACGAGAGACAGGCACGCGGCTCCTTTCATCACCTAGGATTCTCTCAAAATGCCTCTCAAACAAAGCGAGAAATCCTTCGTACAACCAGGGGAACCTCTCAACGACTTTCTCCGGTCCTTTTGGCAGTGTCAAATCAACTCAGCGGAGAATGAGACGATGGACTATAAACATCCTGTTTTACCTCCCGCCAGGATAACAAAGGTTTTGAAGATGAATCCCGATGTCAAGGTGGGTTTGTGTTCGTTGGTTTTTTTCTGGATCGATTTCTAGTCTGAAGGGGCTGGCGAAAAGAGGTTTTATCAGTCTCGAATAGCATGCTGACCGCTTTGACAGATGATTTCAGCAGATGGTGAGTGCCTTTTTATCTTTTTTCTCGTCTACGACGATTTTCAAACGATAATGGGTTTTTTGTGCTCGTCAAACAGCACCTATCTTGCTATGTAAAGCATGCGAAAGTACGTCCATTTCCATCTGCTTTTACTCGAACTGATGTTTAAGCTGATCTCAACTTCACTGCTCTACTTTTTTTTTACCTGTCAACAAAAGTCTTCATATCCGAAATCACTTCCCGCACCTTCATCATATCCGACTAATTAGCGACGCACTCTCCCGCTCCGATATCGCCGCTGCCCTATCTAAATCAGATCAATTCGATTTCCTGCTTGACATCGTACCTCGGGATATAGGCGGGATGAGGAAGAGGGAGATTGGAGCACCAGATGCAGATGTACATTGCTAAATGTACAGGTCAAAATCAAGCACCGCTACTTGTAAATAACATGGGCAACTCAGTGGCTATGTCTCAAAGGCTACCGGCATTGTTTTAAGGCCCTCCGGCACCATAGAATGATTACAAAATGCATGGCATGGCTTCGGCAAGGCTACAAGAGTCTTAGTAAGGTGTGTGACAGGTTTGTTCACGTGCATTTCGATTGCAAAGTGTACATTTCCAAATGTCATGGTCAGTACCTCTATTCTCGTGATGGCTGGAGACAGTGAGCGGGGGTCTTTGGTCATTGCCCTCCGCCGCCTCCCGCCCTTCCCAAAAGGATTATAGTCATGTGATATAGCCACAGGAGTGCTAATTGTGGCTGATACAGGGTGATTTTGATAAAACCCGATATGTGAGAGATAAGATAGGGGTGATTTTGCTAAAACCTGATATAAGAGAGATAAGATAAGGGTGTCTCGGACAATCTGGTGCAGATTTTCCCACAGATTCCAAATCTGGTATCGGTTTTTGGATAGGGGCTGTGGCTGAAGAGAAAAATGCAAAAAACTCGGCGGGAGCCGGCGATGAAACACATAAAAAATTATGTAAGCAGGTTTCTAGGGGTATTTTGGGGTGGGGAATCGAATTTTCAATTAGTTTTGTAATATCTTTAGTGGTTCTTGAGATATCAGTAAATTACTGCAAAAGAAAGCCAAAAAAAGTTTTTTTCCCAGGGGAGCCAGATAAGGATTGAAAAAATCAGGTAAGCAGGCTTATAGGGGTATTTTGGGTGGGAATTCGAATTTTCAATCAGTTTTGTAATATCTTTAGCGGTTCTTGAGATATCAGTAAATTACTGCAAAAGAAAGCCAAAAAACTTTTTTTCCCAGGGGAGCCAGATAAGGATTGAAAAAAATCAGGTAAGCAGGTTTATAGGGGTATTTCTGTGTGGGAACTCGAATTTTCAATCAGTTTTGTAATATCTTTAGCGGTTCTTGAGATATCAGTAAATTACTGCAAAAGAAAGCCAAAAAAAGTTTTTTTCCCAGGGGAGCCAGATAAGGATTGAAAAAATCAGGTAAGCAGGTTTCTAGGGGTATTTCTGTGGGGAACTCGAATTTTCAATCAGTTTTGTAATATCTTTAGCAGTTTCTTGAGATATCAGTAAATTACTGTGAAAGAAAGCCAAAAAAGGTTTTTTTCCCAGGGGACCCAGATAAGGATTGAGAAAAAATCAGGTAATCAGGTTTCTAGGGGTATTTTGATGTGGGAAACTTGATTTCTTTTAATTTAGCGGTTCTTGAGGTATTAGTAAATCACTGTGAAAGAAAGCCAAAAAAGGATTTTCCCAGGGGACCCAGATAAGGATTGAAAAAAAATCAGGTAAGCAGGTTTCTAGGAGTAATTTGGTGTGGGGAGTTCAAATTTCTCATTGATTTGTTAAGACTGATTGCTGTTCTTGAAATGTCAGTAAATTACTGTGCAAGAAAGCAAAAAATGTTTACTACTGTGAAGGAAAGCAAAAACTGTTTTTTTTTCCTAGAGGGATGTGGGGCAGAATTGGAGAGGAGTTTGAGTTCTCAAAGCACCAAAAGACAAACACCAAATTTTTTTTTGTACAGGAAGAGTGGAAAACAATAAAATATATATGTTACAGAACTACATGACTTCATCATTCTTACACCTAGGTTCATGTGGTTAACAGAATGATCACAGAACATATGAAGAGGGAACATAGTTTCCAACTACATTTAAGGTTGCCCTTTTCGATAGTAATTTTATGCAATAAACTTTGTTTAGACTTTTGGTCACACTCACAATTCTATGATGACTGTCATCATAAATTTTCAAGTCCTAACAATATCTATATAACAAATTGACTGAAATGGTACATAGGAAACAATATCTAGACTCATCAAAAATTTGAATCCCCTAAAACCAATGATGATTATTCCTTAATTGTTGAGGATTCCCTTTGCATCCCCTCAAGAAAAAAGTATATGTCAGTGAGCACAAATTTGAGAACATGTCAGCACCAGTTATAATTAATGGATTGACAAAAATCACTTTGAGCCTCTCACCTAAATTGTGTCTAGGTTTCTGTAACTTTGCATGGTGCCTATTTCTACTCACTGAACTGATTTTCTGCTTTTGAAGGAGTAACTCCATTTGCATCCCACTGCTGTGACTTCTTATCTTTGTGCTTTCTTTCACAGTGATATACCAATATCTCAAGAGTGACTAGTATCAAGAAACTGATCAGTGATTCAAATTCCTCAACAACTACCCATAAATCCTGTGCACTCCTGGAAAGAACATAAATAACTTTTTTGCTTTCTTTCACAGTAACTTACTGATATCTGGAGAAGTGCCAAAGATATCAATGAACAAATCAAGAATCTGAACTGCCTAGTGATAATTGGCTTTAGAAGAGAAAAAACATGTTCCTGCTGGAAATATTGACAAATGTAAATTTTGAACTTTCCACCCCAAACTATTCCCTGCAACCTACTTGTATGATTTTTTTCAATACTTATCATCCCTGGGAAAAGAACATTTTTTTGCTTTCTTTCACAGTTATTTGCTGATATCTCAAGAAACACTAAAGCTATCAACATGTGGATGAGAAGTTTGAACTGCCCACCCCAAACTACCCCTAGCAACCTACTTGTGATTTTTGTCAATCCTTATCTTCCCCTGGTAAAAAAAACATTTTTTTGCTTTCTTTCACAGTAATTTACTGATATTTCAAGGACACCTAAGAATATCAACAAATTGAGAAGGAATCTGAACTCCCCACATCAAATTATCTCTAGAGACCTATTTACCTAACTCTTTACAATCCTTATCTGGATTCCCTGGGAGAAAAAAACTTTTTTGGCTTTCTTTCACAGTAATTACTGATATCTCAGGAACCGCTAAAGATATTACAAAACTGATTGAAATTCGAGCTCCCCACACAAATTACCCTAGAAACCTGCTTACCTGATTTTTTCAATCCTTACCTGGCTCCCCTGGGAAAAAACTTTTTTTGGCTTTCTTTTGCAGTAATTTACTGATATCTCAAGAACCGCTAAAGATATTACAAAACTGATTGAAAATTCGAGTTCCCCACACAGAAATACCCCTATAAACCTGCTTACCTGATTTTTTTCAATCCTTATCTGGCTCCCCTGGGAAAAAAATTTTTTGGCTTTCTTTTGCAGTAATTTACTGATATCTCAAGAACTGCTAAAGATATTACAAAACTGATTGAAATTCGGATTCCCCACCCCAAATACCCTATAAACCTGCTTACCTGATTTTTTTCAATCCTTATCTGGCTCCCCTGGGAAAAAAAACTTTTTTTGGCTTTCTTTTGCAGTAATTTACTGATATCTCAAGAACCGCTAAAGATATTACAAAACTGATTGAAAATTCGAATTCCCCACCCCAAAATACCCCTAGAAACCCTGCTTACATAATTTTTTTATGTGTTTCATCGCCGGCTCCCGCCGAGTTTTTTGCATTTTTCTCTTCAGCCACAGCCCCTATCCAAAAACCGATACCAGATTTGGAATCTGTGGGAAAATCTGCACCAGATTGTCCGAGACACCCTTATCTTATCTCTCTTATATCAGGTTTTAGCAAAATCACCCCTATCTTATCTCTCACATATCGGGTTTTATCAAAATCACCCTGTATCAGCCACAATTAGCACTCCTGTGGCTATATCACATGACTATAATCCTTTTGGGAAGGGCGGGAGGCGGCAGAGGGCAATGACCAAAGACCCCCGCTCACTGTCTCCAGCCATCACGAGAATAGAGGTACTGACCATGACATTTGGAAATGCACACTTTGCAATCGAAATGCACGTGAACAAACCTGTCACACACCTTACTAAGACTCTTGCAGCCTTGCCGAAGCCATGCCATGTAATTTATAATCATTCTATGGTGCCGGAGGGCCTTAGAACAATGCCGGTAGAGCTTTGGGCATAGCCACTGAGTTGCCCATGTTATTTACAAGTAGCGGTGCTTGATTTTGACCTGTACATTTAGCAATGTACTACAGCATCAGCTGATTGGAGATGGATCTAACCAGGGTGTAGCAGGTGGAGCTGGACCTTCCGGGTTCAACGGAGGTGCTGCTAGTGGTGGTAACAGTGGTGTTGGTAACGCTTCCAGATCTGGACAAGTTGGAAAAGCGAAAGCGGAGGGACTGGAAGGTTTACAAGCATTTGATGAAGAGGGTAGGAACGTGGATGGAAGAAGAATGGTGAATAGGTCGGGAGATGTACTTGAAGAGGTGAGTGTGAATGTTATTTTCTTTTTTCCCTCTGTTCTCTGTTCCCTGCTGTTTTCTATCTTTGGTCATCTTGGTTTTGACCGTCGTCGTTTTTCGACAGCCGGAACTCCTTCTCGAAAAACCTCATGGACTGCCAAGGCTCTGGTCCATCAGACGTCGCTGATTCTGCACAGTAATAGAGCACATATAGTCCCAAGAAAATGATTATAGATAAGTATCTTGGTTGCTTACTGATCATACTCGAATAGAATCTTGGTTGCTTCTTCCTTCTTTGTCTCCGTAATCATACCAATATCTGTTTTTGCAGCTTTTTGTTTTATTCATGACTGTAACTAATTTAGTGTACAAGCTGTGAGACGCGCGTGCAGACTTCGCAGAAAAGAGACCGGTCGCACTGAACATCACAATCATTGACTTCAAGTCGACCACAGTATGCATATGACCAATTGATACAATGGTCCCCCCCACAACTCCGCAAAATGCATACCCGCAATGTATGCGCTACCTTTTTTCTTCTTTTCCTTTCTTTTCTCTTTTGCCTACCCCTACCCTTTTTCTTCTTACAAAACCAACACTCCCAATGACCGACATCCTCCCCGCTGTTGTGAGCATCGAATTACGAGGAGCGAGAGCGAGAGCGTTACTGCTATCTCTCACAATCGCAAATACTGGTTGTTTCTCGTACACTTTCATGTAATCGATGCTCCACGAAAAGCAATGAAAAAAAAGTATACTCGAAACTCACCTCATTACTCGGGTCCTTTAATTGGCACATGTACCGGGACATCCGGAGGTTGCGTACGAGTTGTCTGCTCAGTCGCCGCAGAAAGGTATGTCTTTGGGAAAAAAAAGAAACGAAAAGAAAGCAAACGTAACGAAAAACATCTTGTCATTAGGGTTCTCGTGATCATAAAAAGGAGGAAAATTAAACATTGATGGAAAATAACACATTGATAGAAGAAAAGTCTTCCGGAGGGAGATAGAAGGTGAGAAGGAGGACAAAAGAAAAAACTCACCAAAGGCGATCAAATGGTTTACGAAATCCTTTATCGGATCACAACCTCCAGGTTCGAGAGCGGCTACTGGTGAACCCCATTGTGAAGGGTTCGGAGCACCACGGACAATGTCTGCTGGAACGGCAGCGCGGAAAAAGGACCTTGTGTTTACATGTGAAGAGGTGAAGAGGTGAAGAGGGAGGTGGGAGAGGAAATGAGGTGGGTCAAGGGTTCCAATTTGCTGGAAACCCAAGGATAACAACAACGACATAAACAAAAATTATATACAAATTCAGAAGGTAGAACAAAAGAAGCAACTCACAAACAGCGATCCCGTTCTCATCCCGCTTCATCGCGAACACACCTCCACCTTGTAAATTGAAGTCTTCTCCATACGAAGCCCGACTCCATTCTTGTACGCCGCAGCCTGCGTTGGGAGGGGATTGTTCCGTCGCAGTTGGTGTTGTTTTGACCATTGCTTTGTTGATATGATCAGGAAAAAAAAATAAGATGGGTGAGGACTGAGATGAGCGTAGTATAAAAAGGCTTTGGAAGGATTGTATCTAATACTCACGACTACAGCACCGGTGAAATTAGATTCTGGAGTCAAAAAACATCCAGGATCTGTAATGCCAGGCAACTTGGTTACGTTCACTGTCGTGGACTCCTTCGATGATATTGATTTCGCCAGTCAATAATGTACCGTCCAACAATAAAGTAATTAGTCTCTTTTGGGAAAAAAAATTTTAAAAAGTGGGGAAAGAGGGAGGGAAGGAAAGATAGAAAGGGATATAGAAAAGGGGAAACTCACAAAGGGCCATTGACCACCGCGAACAGTCCACCAAGCGGGCCAGATCGCACATCCCCAAGGTGCACGGTTGATATCGAGGATGAAGAGTCCCGTGTTGTATTCGTACGCTGGTGGAGAAATCGAAAAAAGTGATACGTCAGACCATCTGGAACAGAACGGAGCTCCCGAGTCTCCGCTTGAAAAGGGAAACTTAGAGAAGGTAATGGAAACCAAAGATAGGAACGGAGATAGGAACGGGGAAGAGGGGTAAACATAGAAAGATATACGTAGAAATAGAGATAGTGCTCCGAGTTACACGGAAGAGCCAACAGCCAACAACGGGAGAAACTGAACAGTGAACGACTCAACGTGCCTCTTCCTGAACTCCCCATTGGCCAAGTAAGTCGTGCCATCGTCCTTCATGAACACCGTTCCATCCTGGACGTACGCGAGGCCGTTTTCTAGAGCAAATGATTTGTTGACGTAAATGCGGATACCCGAAAAATAAAAGGATCGAGTTCAGAGTGTGAGAGACGCATGTATTTTTGGGGGAAAGGAGAGAACGGAGAGGTCGAGGCCAGAGCTTACTTTACTGTCCCACTAAAAGAACCAAGATACGTTTGTCAAAATCAAGTGAAGAGCAAAAAAGAAAAACGCACCGTGTAGGATCTATATCTACGAAAAAGTTGAACCGGCTGGTTTTTTTAATGAAAGTCAGCATTTCGTCCCAAGCGACGATTAGAAAACCAACGAGCAAGGGGAGAGAAACGCACTCGAAGAAGGTATCCTCGAGTATACATCCTCTGGTAGCCAAATGAAGTACGAGCCGTGTGGGTTCTGAACGTATACAGTGTCGTCTCTTGTCTCGATTTGTGGTGAAAAGAAAGAAGAGAATAGGTCACCGAGTGAGAGGAAATCGACGGATGACGCAATTGTGTGGTGCATTTGCAAGCAGAGCGAGGACGGAGACTGGGAGGTCGTGGAAGTGCATGGCCATGAGTATTGTGTAGTTTGTGCGGATCGTTAACAAGAAAAGTCGTTCAAATGCGGTTGTGGCAGTAGTGGTGTTGATGTCATGGTGGTATGAAGACTGGAAAGGGAAGAACAAAGCCTTCAATCAACGCTCATGGTACGAGTTTTGAAATTGGAGTCAAAATTCGAAGAGCCGAAAGAGCCGAAAAGAGAATGGAAAACGTGTTGGCCGAGCTATTACAGTCAGCACATGACATCATCTCGTCTATTTGACTCCGCGCACGCCGCATGTAGACTGATACTTCACAGAGGTCATACGCGTTCTGGGTTGGAGTTCTCGAGGCCTCGATGCGGATTATGATGCCATCACTTTTTTCTAGTCTGTATTAGTAAAAAGACGATTCAACGTTTCAACGTTCAACCTTTACATAAGCAAAGCCTCCGTGGTTGTCAACGTTCAATAACGTCGCACGGCCCTATACTTACTATGCTCGCTCCTATACTTACTATACAATTTACCGATGCCATTGCCCCTTCCCAGATTAGTTTGGGGTGCCAAGTAAGACAGCCTGGAAGAATAATAAGAGCGCTAGCTCGCCGACATAGAGAGGAGCGAAGAACTTTGAACAAGTCATAACGGTAGCCTTCGAAGTCATCAACTTCGCGCAAACCGCGTGGTCGATGCAACTGTGCTTGCTGCAAAATTATCATCGACAGCGCCAGGTATAAATGATCAAACGTGCGCTAATTAATGCATGGTCCCCTTTCAAAATCCAATTTCTGCCCCGGAGCCCGGAAAATATTCCGGACCATATGAGTATAGTACTAGGTAAGTACTAGCAACGTCATTTTTTTAGTGACAGGTTAAGAAGGCACGTTCAAGCATCATGGCCAATGGTCATTTCTTGCTAAAGGAAGGCTCTTCTCTTTCCCTTTTTAAATTTGGGTGAAGGAGGCGATCAAAAAAGTGATCCTTGGATTGAAATGCAAGCTCTCAGTGTCAAACCGATTAATCCCAACTCCGGGTTTTGCGCTTTTACACTTACTTAGGCTTACATATGAAGAGTCTCATTCTTTACTAGTGCCTTTTTACAGTAAATTTTACTTGATTTTTTTGGTTTTCTTTCTTTATAAGTTCTATTATTTTTATTTCTTTCAAATACTTCCTCAATTATAAACCCTAGCTGACACGAATCATTGAATATTTATCTGACTATATAATAGACTTCAACAGGATAACACCTGCGCCTTTTGCCCCAATGTTCACACTCATACCATGAATATATCTCCAGTAACTTTGACATAAAATTGATGTGACCCAGTTCTGACAAACCTTGCTGTATGACAAAGATGGAGATGATCTTATATAAATCTGAATTTGTGAAATACTTATGGGTCACTATTGTTATTTGGTTTGAAATGGAAACACAAGTTTTAAAATAAAAAAACGCAACAGTAAAAAGGGCAAGTAGGTAAATGGAAAGCAAGTATACTCATGGTTGTGAAAGGCATTGTATGTATCATACTATCTTAACAAACTGTTTTTGAAACATATCAAGCATCAGCCCAGGTCTCAGTCCATTGTTGACCAAAAGCAAAATTACTCCAATCGACTTTGATGGCAGGATTTTTAGCATCTGGAGGGATTGTTAAGACTTGTCTGGCATCCTGAAAACAACCTCTGAGCTGATGTGGTAGCCAAAGTATATGGTCTGAGGGGCATTGAAGTGAGTATAACCAGCCGTCAGAGTCAATACCACAAGAGTGGTCTGGTGGAGAGTGTACATATGAGATATCCTGATTGAACGGGTCAGACTGTCGCATGGTCAGTCTGTCAACAGAGGAAGACAATTCCAAGCCACCTGAATCTAGATCATAGGCCACTGATGTACCTGGGGCAGTATGACCCTGTAGAGACTGGTCCACAGGCTGTCCAGTCTGAGAGTCCCATATCCTGACTGTGTTGTCAGACGATCCAGACACTATGTGTCTGCTGTCTGGAGAGTATGCCACTGACCTCACTTGATCAGTATGGCCATGCAGAGGCTGGCCCACAAGCTGTCCAGTCTGAGAGTCCCATATCCTGACTGTCTTGTCATCTGATCCAGACACTATGTGTCTGCTGTCTGGAGAGTATGCCACTGACCAAACCCGGTCAGTATGGCCCTGCAGCAGCTGGCTGATAGGTTGTCCAGTCTGAGAGTCCCATATCCTGACTGTATTGTCCCCAGGATCCAGACACTATGTGTCTGCTGTCTGGAGAGTATGCCACTGAGCAAACCCAGTCAGTATGGCCCTGGAGAGGCGGGCCCACAGGTTGGCCAGTATGAGAGTCCCATATCCTGACTGTGTTGTCAGAGGATCCAGACACTATGTGTCTGCTGTCTGGAGCATATGCTACTGACATAATCCAGCCAGTATGGCCCTGGAGAGGCTGGCCCACAGGCTGTCCAGTCTGAGAGTCCCATATCCTGACTGTCTTGTCATCTGATCCAGACACTATGTGTCTGCTGTCTGGAGAGTATGCCACTGACCTAACTCTGTCAGTATGGCCCTGCAGAGGCTGGCCCACAGGCTGTCCAGTCTGAGAGTTCCATATCCTGACTGTCTTGTCCCAGGATCCAGACACTATGTGTCTGCTGTCTGGAGAGTATGCCACTGAGTACACATCATAAGTATGACCCTGCAGAGGCTGGCCCACAGGCTGTCCAGTCTGAGAGTCCCATAACTTGACTGTCTCATCTGATCCAGATACTATGTGTCTGCTCTCTGGAGAGTATGCCACTGACCAAACTCTGCCAAGGCCCTGCAAAAGCTGGCCCACAGGCTGTCTAGTCTGAGAGTCCCATATCCTGACTGTGTTGTCATTAGATCCAGACACTATGTGTCTGCTGTCTGGAGAGTATGCCACTGACAAAACCCTGCTAGTATGGCCCTGCAGCGGCTGGCTGATAGGATGTCCAGTCTGAGAGTCCCATATCCTGACTGTGTTGTCCCAGGATCCAGACACTATGTGTCTGCTGTCTGGAGAGTATGCCACTGACCAAACCTTGTCAGTATGGCCTTGCAGAGGCTGGCCCACAGGCTGTCCAGTCTGAGAGTCCCATATCCTGACTGTTTGATCAGAGGATCCAGACACTATGTATCTGCTGTCTGGAGAGTATGTCACTGACAAAACTGAGTCAGTATGACCCTGAAGAGGCTGGCCCACAGGCTGTCCAGTCTGGGAGTCCCATATTCTGACTGTTCTGTCATCTGATCCAGAAACTATGTATCTGCTGTCTGGAGAGTATGCCACTGACCAAAATGAGACAGTATGACCCTGAAGAGGCTGGCCCACAGGCTGTCCAGTCTGAGAGTCCCATATCCTGACTGTGTTGTCAGAGGATCCAGACACTATGTATCTGCTGTCTGGAGAGTATGCCACTGACAAAACTAAGTAAGTATGACCCTGAAGAGGCTGGCCCACAGGCTGTCCAGTCTGAGAGTCCCATATCCTGACTGTGCTGTCATAGGATCCAGACACTATATATCTGTTGTCTGGAGAGTATGACACTGAGCTCACTTCACCAGTATGGCCCTGCAGAGGCTGGCCCACAGGCTGTCCAGTCTGAGAGTCCCATATCCTGACTGATTTGTCATAGGTTCCAGCAACTATATGTCTGCCATTTGGGGAGTATGCAACACAATCTATCTGACTTGGGCAGTGCATTATTTTCACTGCCCCTAACCATTTTCTCAGCTGCCCTTGTTTATTTATCTTAACAACATTTTTCAACTGTTTTTTTAATATTTGGAGCCCATCTATCTGTTGCAAACTTGATGCAATGGCTAGAGCTGACACATATAGGTGTGGAGTGCTTTTGTTTATTGCTGGAAAATACCAATCTACAACACCCTGCATCTCATTTAAAACCTGCTTAAGCTCTCCTAACTAATCAATAAACAAATGTGAGTCTTTTTTCATGTTTTTTGCCACCAAACACTTACATTATGCATGTCTGCCCATCTCCTAGCATTTCCAAATGACTCAGTATATTGATGTAACTTCCCCATCAAACTCAGACATTCTATCCAATATATTATCCACTTCTGTGTCCCAAATATCAGCACTTTTTCTTGAAGGTCACTCATGTCAGGATGTCCTTTCACCTCCAATATGTGGTTGCTCCAATATAAACAGCTGTACTGTAGCCGTAGTGAAATGAACTTTTCAACCCTCTGATCAATTGGATACTCAACAACATCTGAATTTTTCAAACATGATGTCTCCAATTCACAAATATTGAATTTAAGCTCAGATGTTAACACTCCCATACATATGCTTGAGACTGTCATGTGAGCATCCTTTTGGTTTATGAACCACCTTTGAAACTGATTTTTGCTATCCTCCAAAACCAGAAATTCTCTGAAGGATAGGTGGCTGTGAATCTTTCCATCTTGATCATATATTATCACTGCCCTAAGGTACTGCAAAACTCTTTCAGCGATAGCAAAAGATATGTTCTCAACATTCAGCAGCTGTGCCAATGTTTCCTGGGACATAGGCTCTATAGCAGCTACAAGGACACTCATCACAGTTTTGAAATATCTGCAGTTATCCTCAGCAGAAAATGCTTTTTTTAATACAATGTCATATAGTTCATAAAGCCCTTGATAGGGGCTTTCTGTTTCTCCTCTTGCTTGTCCAGTCCCAAGAATGACATTCATTCTACCCTCCATGTCCACTCCTTCTCTTATAAAGTTCAGAGCTGTAACAATCCATATGAAAAGACCATCAGCCTTTGTCACCAACTTGCCTATTTCCTTAGAAGTGAATTCAAATTCCAATTCTGATTTGATCAACAATTCAATGTCTGATCTAGTGTCATAGTCTTTTGTAAGATCAAAAATGGCAATAGATGGATGTTCTAGAGCCTGTTGAATATCAAGATATGGCCGACTAGTAATGACCAGTCTCAGCATAGATACCTCATTGCAAACATCCATCAAGCCTTTTAACAATTTTGCTCGCTCAACTTTTGTCCCCCATTCATCAAGGCCATCAATAATTATCATGATAGTTTTATTCAGAACCATGAACCCCTCCTTGACTTTAGCTGGAGCTAAAAATATCTTGAGCTGATCTTGCAGTGGCAATGTTGGAGCCTTTAAAGATGAATCCCTCTTGAAAATATTCAGTAGAATGTCTCCATATGCTGGGCATGTTTGTGCCAGATAGTAACAGATTGTTGGCACTAGCAAAGATAATTTGCTAGTCTCTTCACCCTTGACACAGTGAAAAGTCAATGCAAGGGAAGCACTGCCCTCTAGATTCTCTCTGACTCTTGAAGCTAGAGAAACTGCAACTGCACTTTTACCAGTACCAGCAATGCCAGAAATCCAAGCAACATTCTGTTCATTACTAGTAGTCCATTTCTCCAGATCTTGTAGTAGCTGTTCCCTAGTTCCTTCCATGCATTTGTAAGTTTTATGTGCAGGATTCATTATGGGCCCCAGCCTATCTTTCAGGGTGTTGTCTAGTGGTAGGATAGTTAGTATTACTTAGTATTATATCATACAACTCGAAAAATATTTACCATAGTAATTATTGATATTTATGTCTCTCCCAGCATTGTTTATGGTTGCGTATGTAAAGTCATTGTTTGAGGCATGCTCAAAATGGCCTGTGAAACTTTTTATCAGCAAGTTACAGAGTAATCATACTCTCAATCTACCTGGTAGATTCTGGATCTGGCTTCTTGCACTCCCAAAGCTGGTAGCAATACCTGAATTGTTTCCAGATAGAGCATTCATTGTTGTTTCAGCATTAACACTGTTGTTCCCTATTAATATTTGATTAGCAAGTTAGAAAATAAGAATATTTTCTCCACTTACCTGGAGGATCCTGAGTCTCAGGATTACTTTCAGTTGAAGTATTTCCAAAACCGATAACTGCATTTGGATTGTTTCCTGTCGGATTATTCATTCTTGGTCCATGAGGAACATGATCTTCAATATCCAGGAATGCCTGCCCCCAGGTCCTTTTTTTGTGACACATGACAGATGTCGAAGATTCCGAAGACCAAATCGTAAAGTTATCCAACTGCACGTGAGGATTAGATAAATTCTGTTGACACAGTTGGGAAACCTTAATTCTCTCCTTTAAACCTTAAAAACCCTGCCTCGTGGTGGCCATTTCAATTGAAACTCGACATCCTTTATCACATTGATATTCTCTTCCGATTAAGTGTGTCTCCCTTTTGCCTCCAAGTCGGCGCTTCTCCCTCATTATGTTTTCCTATGATACTTAGTCAACCTTCAACCTGAAGTTGATTTCTCTCTTCAAGTTGACATGTAAGCATCTTCTCCTTGTCATGCTCCCAAGTCGGAACTGCGACCATTGCAGTGCCAATAGTTCCAAAAGTTAAGTCGAAATCATTCTCACCATTTGTCAAAACATCTAGGTTTTATCATTGTCAAGTACACAGTGTGTAAACAACGCCGCTGTAATGGACCAAGTGGTCCGAGCCCTGAAAAATAAGCGTTTATGTATTGTAATAAACGTAAACCTCGACAACTTCGACTCAGAGGTTTTTTTGTCTCTACAGCTACGTCTAGTTCTCGCTGGTACTTGCCATTATAATCATTGACTTAAAGTCAAAATCGTCTGACTACAGTACACATACAACCACCCGCCCCGCAACAACACATACTAATTAATACAAGGATCCCATTCGCATCGTCGCGAAATATATCTTCCCTATGTATGCGCTACCTTTTCCTTCTTCCTAACCTTTTTTTACGACAAAATCGACAGACCAAAAACGATTGACACGACGACCACAACCGTCATCCTCCCCGCTGTTGTGAGCATCAAATTACGAGGAGCGAGAGCGAGAGCATTACTGCTATCTCTCACGATCGCGAATACCGGCTGCTTCTTGTAGACTCTCATGTAATAGATACTCCACGATGCGTTCTTTGATTTGATTTTGTTAGCGTCCCAGTAGATAAAATGTACCCAAAGTAATGGAAAGAAAAAAGGAAAAGGAATACTCGAAACTCACCTCAAAATTACTCGGGTCCTTTAATCGACCAGCACAAGTACCGGGACATCCGGAGGTCACGTACGAGTATACCTGCCCAGTCGCCGCAGAAAGTTATGTCTTTAGGGAAAAAAGAAACGAAAAGCAAGCAAACATAACGAAAAACAGTTTGTTGTTAGCGTTCTCGGTATCGTAGAAAGAAGGAAAACAACACATTGATGGAGGAAAAAGAAAGCGTTCCGGAGGGAGAAGGTGAGGAGTAGGGCAAAAGAAAAAACTCACCAAAGACGATCGAATGGTATACGAAATTCTTTATCGGATCACAACCTCCAGGTTCAAGAGTAGCTACTGTTGAACCCCATTGCAAAGGGTTGGGAGTACCAGATGATGTCTGCTGGAACAGCAGCGCGGACAAAGGACCCTGTTTACATGTGGAGAGGTGAAGAGGGAGGTGGGAGGGGAAGTGAGGGGGTCAAGGGTTCCAACTCGCCGGAAAACAAGGATAACAACAACAAAATAAAAAAATTATATACAAATTTGGAACATAGAACAAGAAAAGGAACTCAAAAATAGCGATCCCGTTCTCATCCCACTTCATCGCATACACACACCCACCTTGTAAATTGGAGTCTTCTCCATTCTTGAGCGCTGCAACCTGTGTTGGGGAGGGATTGTTCTATTGCAGTTGGTGTTGCTTCGACCGTTGCTTTTGCTGATATTACCAAGAAAATAAGATGGGTGAGTACTGAGATGAGCGAAGTAGAAAAGACTTTGGAAGGATTGTATCTAGGACTCAGGACTACGGCAACGATGAAATTAGATTCTGGAGTCAAGAAACATCCAGGACCTGTATGCCAAGTCACCTGGTTGTGTTCGTTGTCGTGGACTCCTTCGAAGATATCGATTTCGCTGGTCTATTAATGAACTGTCCAACAATAAAGTCATTAGTCGCTTTTGGAAAAAAAGTAAAGAAAAAGTAGGGAAAAAGGGAGGAAGGAAAGATGGAAAGAGAGAGAGAGAAAGGGATAAATTCACAAAAGGCCCATTGACCTCCTCCTCCAACAGTCCACCAAGCGGGCCAATCGCACATCCCCAAGGTGCATGGTTTATATCGAGGATGAAGAGTCCCGTGTTGCATTTGTGATATACTCGATATTCGTATACTGGCGGGGAAATCGAAAAAAGTGATAGATTGGAACAGAACAGAGCTCCCGAGTCTCCGCTTGGAAAGGGAAACTTGAAGAAAATCATGGAAACCAAAAATAAAAACGGGAACAGGGATGGGAAGAGGGATGAACATAGAAAGATATACAGAGAAATAGAGATAGTGCTCTGAGTTACACGGAACGGCCAGCAGCCAACAACAGGAGAAACTGAACAGCGAACAACTCAACGTACCTATTCCTGAGCTCCCCATCGACCAACCAAGTTGTATCATCACCCTTCATGAAAACCGTTCCGTCCTGGATGTATGCGAGGCTGTTGTCTGAGGCGAAGGATTTGTTGACGTAACTGTGGATACGCAAAAATAAAGGATCGAGTTCGGAGTTTGAGAGACGCATGGATTCTTGGAGGAAAAGAGAGAAGGGAAAGGTCGAGGCCAGGGCTCAATTTACTGTTCCATGAAAAGAACCAAGGAACGTCAGTCAGAGTCAAGTGAAGAGCAAAAAAAACGGACTGTGTAGGATCTATATCTACGAAAAAGTTGAACCGGCTGGTTTTTTTAATGGAAGTCAGCATTTCATCTCAAGGGACGACTAGAGAACCGACGAGCAAGAAGAGAGAAGCGCGCTCGCAAAAGGTATCGCCCGAGTATTCATCTTGTGGTAGCCAAACGAAGAACGAGCCCTTTGGGTTCTGGACGTATGCAGTGTTGCCTCTTGTCTCGATTTGTGGTGAAAAAGAAGAGAACAAGGTCGCCGATCGAAGGGAAATCGACGGATGACGCAATCGTGTGGTACATTTGCACGAAGAGCAGAGCGAGGACGGAGACTGGGAGGTCGTGGAAGTGCATGATCATGAGTGTTGTGCAGGTCGACGTCGTTAACAAGAAAAGTCGTTCAAATACGGGAGTGGTGGTAGCGGTGGTGTTGATGTCATAGTGGCATGAAGGCTGGAAGGGGAAGGACAAAGCCCTCAAGCTCAAGCAATGCTCATGGTACGAGTCTCGGAGTCAAGAAAAAGAGCCGAAAACGTGTTGGCTCGTGTCGAGCTGGTTGATTTTTACGTCAGCGCCATCGGCAGCATTAACTCGTCATCGGTTTGACGGTTGACCCCACGCGCGTAGACTGCGGAGTCATACTTCGAAAGGGTCATACGCTTTCTGGGTTGGAGTTCTCGAGGCCTCGATGCGGATCATCTCTGGATTATCACCACGATGCCATCACTTTTTTTAGTCTGTATTAGTAACTTTAAACAAAGGCCGTGGTTGTCAACGTTTGATAACGTTGCACGGCATACCTACTATGCGATTTACCAATGCCATTGACCCTTCCTTGGTTAGTTTGGGGTGCCGAGGTTGACAGCCTGGAAGAATAATAAGAGCCCACTCACATAGAGAGGAGCGAAGAACTTTGGACAACTTGTAGCGGTAGCCTTCGAAGTTGTCAACCTCGCGCAAACCGCGTGGTCGATGCAACTGTGCTTGCTGCAGAATTATCATTGACAGCGCCAGGTATAAATGATCAAACGTACCCTAATTATCGCCTGGTCTCCTTTCAAAGGCTAAATTCATCCCCAAAAGCCCAGGAAAATATTCCGGACCATATGAATATACTTACTAGGTAAGTTACCGTAAGTACTAGCAACGTCATTTTCTTAGTGACAGGTTAAGAAGGCACGTTCAAGCATTGTGGTCAATGGTCATTTTCTCGAAGCATGGTGCTAAAAGAAGGCTTTTCTCTTTCCCTTTTTAAACTTGGGTAGAGGAGGCGATCAAAAATGTGATCCTCAGATTGAAATTCAGGCTCTCAGTGTCAAACCAATTAATCCCAACTATGGGTTTTGCGCTTTTGCGCTTACTTGGGCTTACACATGAAGAGTCTCTTTTTGTAGTGCCTTTTTACTTGATATTTTGGTCTTTTCTTTCTTTACAAGGCCAGTTATTTCCTCAATTATAAACACCAGCTGACAAGAATTAAAGTTGAATATCTATCTGACTATATAATAGACTTCAACGGGATAGCACCTATGTCTTTTGCCCCTATGTTTACACTCATACCTTGAATATACCTCTAGTAACTTTGACATAATAATTAATGTGATCCAGTTCTGACAAACCTTGCTGTTTCATAGAGATGGAGATGATCTTGTATAGATCTGAATTTGTGAAATACTTATGGGTCACTACTGTTATTTGGTTTGAAATAGAAACACAAGTTATGTATAAAAAAAAAACACAATAGTAAAAAAGACAAGTAAGGAAATGAAAAGCAAGTATACTCTTCATTGGGAAAGGCAATGGACATATCATAGTAGCTTAATGAACTTTTTTAATACATATCAGACATCATCAGCCCAAGTCTCAGTCCATTCTTTACCAAAAGAAAAATTACTCCAATCTACTTTGATGGCAGCATTTTCAGCATCTGGAGGGATTGTTAACACTTGTCTGGCATCCTGAAAACAACCTCTAGGTTGCTGTGGGAGCCAAAGTATATGGTCTGATGGGCATTGAAGTGAGTATAACCAGCCTTCAGAGTCAATACCACAAGGATGGTCTGGTGGAGAATGTACATATGAGACATCCTGTTTTAATACCTCAGACTGGATCATGGTAAGATTATCTGCAGAGGGGGACAATTCCAAGCCATTTGGATCTGGATGGTAGGCTACTGATCTACCTGAGGCAGTAAGGCCTGGCAGAGACTGGCTGACAAGCTGTCCATTCTGAGAGTCCCATATCCTGATTGTGTTGTCATCTGATCCAGACACTATGCGTCTGCTGTCTGGAGAGTATGCCACTGACCAAACAGGGTTAGTATGGCCCTGCAGAGGCAGGCCAACAGGCTGTCCAGTCTGAGAGTCCCATATCCTAACTGTGTTGTCAGAGGATCCAGACACTATGTGTCTGCTGTCTGGAGAGTATGCCACTGACCAAACACTGCTAGTATGGCCCTGCAGAGGCTGGCCCACAGGCTGTCCAGTCTGAGAGTCCCATATCCTGACTGTGTGGTCATGTGATCCAGAAACTATGTGTCTGCTGTCTGGAGAGTATGTCACTGACAAAACACTGTCAGTATGGCCCTGCAGAGGCTGGCCCAATGGCTGTCCAGTCTGAGAGTCCCATATCCTGACTGTCTTGTCATCTGATCCAGACACTATGTGTCTGCTGTCTGGAGAGTATGCCACTGACCAAACAATATTAGTATGGCCCTGCAGAGGCTGGGCCACAGGATGTCCAGTCTGTGAGTCCCATATCCTGACTGTGTTGTCAAAGGATCCAGACACTATGTGTCTGCTGTCTGGAGAGTATGCCACTGAGTAAACACTGCCAGTATGGACCCTGTAGAGGCTGGCCCACAGGCTGTCCAGTCTGAGAGTCCCATATCCTGACTGTGTTGTCTTCTGATCCAGACACTATGTGTCTGCTGTCTGGAGAGTAGGCCACTGACTTAATAGTGCCAGTATGGCCCTGCAGAGGCAGGCCCACAGGCTGTCCAGTCTGAGAGTCCCATATCCTGACTGTGTTGTCTTCTGATCCAGACACTATGTGTCTGCTGTCTGGAGAGTATGCCACTGACCTAACCCAGTCAGTATGGCCCTGCAAAGGCTGGCCCACAGGCTGTCCAGTCTGAGACTTCCATATCCTGACTGTCCCATCATCTGATCCAGACACTATGTGTCTGCTGTCTGGAGAGTATGCCACTGACCAAACCTGGTAAGTATGGCCCCGCAGCGGCTGGCTGATAGGTTGTCCAGTCTGAGAGTCCCATATCCTGACTGTCTTGTCCCAGGATCCAGACACTATATGTCCACTGTCTGGAGAGTATGCCACTGACCAAACCCAGTCAGTATGGCCCTGCAGAGGCTGGCCCGCAGGCTCCCCAGTCTGAGAGTCCCATATTCTGACTGTCTTGTCACATGATCCAGACACTATGTGTCTGTTGTCTGGAGAGTATGCCACTGAACAAACACTGCCAGTATGGTCCTGCAGAGGCTGGCCCACAGGCTGTCCAGTCTGAGAGTCCCATATTCTGATTGTGTGGTCCCTTGATGCAGACACTATGTGTCTGCTGTCTGGAGAGTATGCCACTGACGAAACTGAGTCAGTATGACCCTGAAGAGGCTGGCCCACAGGCTGTCCAGTCTGAGAGTCCCATATCCTGATTGTGTGGGTCCCTTGATGCAGACACTATGTGTCTGCTGTCTGGAGAGTATACCACTGAGTCAACACTGCCAGTATGGCCCTGCAGAGGCTGGCCCCACAGACTGTCCAGTCTGAGAGTCCCATATCCTGACTGTTTTATCAGAGGATCCAGACACTATGTATCTGCTGTCTGGAGAGTATGCCACTGACAAAACACTGCCAGTATGGCCTTGCAGAGGCTGTCCCACAGGCTGTCCAGTCTGAGAGTCCCATATCCTGACTGTATTGTCAGAGGATCCAGCCACTATATATCTGCAATTTGGGGAGTATGCAATACAGAGTACACTGCTTGAGCACTTCATTATCTTGACTGCCCCTAGCCAATTTGTCAGCTGCCCTTGTTTTTCTATCTTGACAACCTTTTTCAAATGTTTTTTCAGTATTTGGAACCCATCTACCTGTTGCAAACTTGATGCAATGGCTAGAGCTGACACATAAAGGTGTGGAGTGCTTTTGTTTATTGCTGGAAAATACCAATCTATAAAACTTTGAATTTCATTCAGGCCCTGCTGAAGATCTTTCAACTAATTTGCAAAAAAAACCATGTTAAGTCTCTTCCCATATATTTTAATATTCAATACTTACCTCATGTTGATTTGCCCATCTCCTAACATTTCCAAATGACTCAGTATATTGATGTAACTTCCCCATCAAACTTAGACATTCTATCCAATATATTAACCACTTTTGTGTCCCAAACATCAACACTTTTTCCTTAAGGTCACTCATGTCTGAAAGTTCTTTTACCTCCACTACATGGTTGCTCCAATATAAACAGCTGTACTGTAATCGTAGTGAAATGAATTTTTCAACCCTCTGATCATTTGGATCCTCAACAACATCTGAATTTTTCAAACATGATGTCTCCAATTCACAGATATTGAATTTAAGCTCAGATGTTAACACTTCCATACATATTTTTGAGAGTGTCATATGGGCATTTTTTGGGTTTATGAACCACTCTTGGAACTGATTTCTGCTACCCTCCAAAATCAGAAATTCTCTGAAGGATAAGTGACTGTGAATTTTTCCATCTTGATCATATATTATCACTGCCTTGAGGTACTGCAAAACACTTTCAGTGATATCAAAGGATATGTTCTCAATGTTTAGCAACTGTGCCAATGTTTTCTGGGACATGGGTTCTACAGCAGCTATAAGGACACTCATCACAGCTTTGAAATATCCACAGTTATCCTCAGCAGAAAATGCTTCTTTTAGTACAACATCATACAATTCATAAAGCCCTTGATAGGGGCTTCCCATTTCTCCTTTTGTTTTTCCAGTCCCAAGAATGACATTCATTCTACCCTTCATGTCCATTCCTTTGCTTATAAAGTTTAGAGCTGTAACAATCCATATGAAAAAGCCATCAGCCTTTGTCACCAGCTTGCTTATTTCCTCAGAAGTAAATTCAAATTCCAATTCTGATCTGATCAACAACTCAATGTCTGATCTAGTGTCATAGTCCTTTGTAATATCAAAAATGGTAACAGATGAATGTTTTAAAGCCTTTTGAATATCAGGATATGGCCGACTAGTAATGACCAGTCTTAGCGTGGATACTTCATTGCAAAGGTCCATCAAGCCTTTTAACAATTTTACTCGCTCAACTTTTGTCCCCCATTCATCAAGGCCATCAATAATTATCATGATAGTTTTATTCAGAATCATGAACCCCTCTTTGACTTTAGCTGGAGCTAGGAATATCTTGAGCTGATCTTGCAGTGGCAATGTTGGGGCTTTTAAAGATGGATCCCTCTTGAAAATATCCAGTAGAATGTCTCCATATGCTGGGCATGTTTGTGCCAGATGGTAACAGATTGTTGGTACCAACAAAGATAATTTACTAGTCTCTTCACCCTTGACACAATGAAAAGTCAATGCAAGGGAAACACTGCCCTCTAGATTCTCCCTGACTCTTGAAGCTAGAGAAACTGCAACTGCACTTTTACCAGTACCAGCAATTCCAGAAATCCAAGCAACATTCTGTTCATTACTGGTAGTCCATTTCTCCAGATCTTGTAGTAGCTGCTCCCTAGTTCCTTCCATGCATTTGTAAGTTTTATGTGCAGGATTCATGATGGGTCCCAGCCTTTCTTTCAGGGTGTTGTCTAGTGATAGATAGTCAGTATTACTTAGTATCATCCAATTCTAAAAATATTTACTGTAGTAATTATTGACATTTATGTCTCTCCCAGCATTGTTTATGGTTGCATGTCTAAAGTCATTGTTTGAGGCATGCCCAAAATAGCCTGTGAAACTTTTTATCAGTAAGTCACAAAGTAAACATATTCTCAACCCACCTGGTGGATTCTGAATCTGGCTGCTTGTGCTCCCAAAGCTAGTAACAACACCTGGATTGTTTTTAGATAGACCATTAACTGTTGTTTCGAAATTAATACCATTGTTGTCTATTCATATTTCATTAGCATGTTAACAAATAAGGATATTATCTCAACCTGCCCAAAGGATCCTGACTCTCAGGCTGACTTTTGTTCAGAGTATTCCCAGAGCCAGTAACAGCATCCAGATTGCTTTCTGTTGGATCAATCATTCTTCTTCGTTGAGTAACATCATCTTCACCAGGGAATGCATGCCCCAGGTCCTTTTGTTGTGGGACATGACAGATGTCGAAAATTCAGAAGACCAAATCGTAAAGTTATCCAACTGCACGTGAGGATTAGATAAATTCGGTTGGCACAGTCGGGAAACCTTAATTCTACTTTTGAACCTTAAAAACCCTGCCTCGTGGTGTGGCCATTTCAATTGCAACTCAGCATCCTTTACATTCTCAACTTCAAACCTTAAGAACCCCTGTCTCGTGTCGTAGCCATCTCAATTAGAACCGATCTTTTGTATTCTGTCATTGTCCTTCTCTTGCCTTCTCTTCATCGCGTCTCCATTTTGTCTCGGTTCAAACTCTCTCCCCTTCTTGTTTTCTTACCATAGTTGGACTGCTTTTTTGAGATGATGTACCTACGTATTTGTCAATCTCCTAATTGCCATGCTTCAGTACCCTCAAAAGGAACTGCGACCATTGCTCTAGCACTAAAACATCTGGTAAAAACACGAGGCCGTTGCAAGGCCGTCGATCACGGAATGACCGGTACTGAGCGGCCCAAGCTCTCAAAAGCTCATCCTCAATCTCGACTGCGATCCACAACTACGTCAAAAATTTATTGCTTCTGGATAAAGAGACTTCCCATGACGAGTTCAAAAACTTATTGCTCTGGACAAAAAGACTTCTCATGAAGGTGACTAGACTACTAGATCGACTCTCGCTGGTGGATTCCAAATCGGGTATTGGCACTCCAACACTCAATGTTGCCTTCCGAGTCAACTTCTCCTCTTCCCCTCTCCTCTTTCCCTCTACCTTGTCAAGGGGACGACCAAACTTGCATTTGAACAGGCGAGACTGAGAGACTTGACCAAGAAAATTATGAAATACCAGGACCAGACTTTGTGATCAATACAATGTCGTTTGATCTATTTTTCCTCTTGTCTCTTTGAGCGTCTGTCGTGTGAAGTTACTTGGAACATGCATTAGCATCTTTAGTATTTCTCTACGGGAAACCGTTCACTTAGTATTTGCCTTCTAGTAAGTAAAACAAAACTTTTATTACTAACTCTTTACAATCTTGTATGTACTAATTTGTTATCAACTCTAACTCGAGAATGTCCAACTATGGTACGTGTACAACCCTATGGTACCCATAACACATACCAAAGTGACAATACAATGTTTTAACATCAAATTTCGAGTTGTTCGCACATATCTCCCTTTTTCCATTTGTGTATTCCTTTCGTGTAACCTTTTTTTCACAGGATCTACACTTTTGGGACCAAAACAACCCGACACCAAAACTCGCTTTTAAAGTGTGTTCTTTGATTTTCGAAGAAGGAAGGGGCTTGAGTAAGTATTTGAGTATCAGAAATAGTATAGAGATGAAAAGCATGTTTCGGCTCACCTCAGAGTTACTCGGATCCTTCAATCGATAGGCACATTGACATGTACTGGGACAAGTTGCCTGCTCAGTCTGAGTCAGTCAACGCAGAATGTTATATCTTTAGACAAAAGACTACCACAGAAAACACGGTGCGCGTGTTGTTATGTCCAAATATGGACCTCCAGATTTGAGTCTGCAAATCCACTGGCAGGAACCCTCAAGACCGGATTATATTAAGTACATCTGACAAGTAGAAATACAAAGTGAAGCACTAACTTTAGATCATGCCCTATTAAAAAGTGTAAGTATGTGCAAAAAGGACCCTAGTGGGTTGCTACTCTCACCAGTGGTCTTCTCTACTTACATGCATTCAAGCAAAAGCTCCAGCACAAAATTCACGAACGAATGCAAACAGTTTAAACCAATTTAGTGTGTTATTTGCTCTTGGGTCCATCTGGAATGTCACGGTTGTATGCAGCAAGATAATTGTATTATGACATGATCGCAGTGCATAGGCCTGGAAACCGGATGAAAGCTTTGTTATGTATTGGTTAGAAGAAGCTACGGAATTGTTCTAGTTTTCTAAGAGCATTTGGGAACTGTGTATCTGCATATAATGTTCGTGATGTTCATGACCGGTCAAATTCGCTGCTTCGTGGTTTTGGGTCCAAAGTATATGAAACAACTCATTTTATAAGTATGATATGCTAAAGTTCGAGATACTTACTTTTGCTCAAACGAAATAATGCATTCTAATGAAAAAGCTAGATGGTGAGTCTTGCCGACTCGGATGCATCCATGGACGGATGGATTGGTGTTCCCATACCCATTCAATGGAGTCACAATAAAACAGCAGATTTCTATCACAGAACCCGCAGCAGTGAGAGAAGTATAAAACATACCTCGTTTGTATCTCGTAAAAACCTGGAAGGAGGAATTAGCCCACTCAACAGACAAATGTGCTGCGCTCACATGTCCCGACCATCATCGACAACCGAAGATACCCCACCCTCTTACATGGTGAGTCCACCTTCCGACACATCACCGGTTGCGACTTTATCTGGTATCCAACTCCGTTGGGACGCAGACCTCCTTATCCGAGATTTCCTACCATGATCGAGCCCACCAAACCAGACCTCTATTCAAGATGAATAATGTCGTCCGGACGACTATGACGAGTCTACGAACCAAGAAACCAATCGCCGTACCGGTGATGCACTTCCTCTTCCACTCTACATCCCTCAAATCAGCGTAAGCGCAGAGTGGGATTCAGCTTTCGCCAGAAGATACAACAGTCAACTTCAATCTCCTCGGTATCTCTCAACAAATGCTCTTGAATTTTATCAATAGATTGAACCTTGCAATTTCAGCGAGTCCACCATTAAGAGTCGTCAGTCTTGTAGGGAGAGCCATCGGTTTCGTGTAAGCTTTTTCTAGTTCATGTTTTTAGTTAATCTTCTTTTCGCTGACAAGTTAGGATTGGGGAGAGATGGATCTTAACACTGGACCATGATCGCCTCAGTCATGCGTCGTCACCACCACCAAAATAGGTATAAAAGCCGATGTCCCCTCCAAAACCATCTCAGATCGTTACCTCTGTACAGAAAAACTCGACCTCTGAATCCACGAGGCCTTTCCGTTCGTTTATGTATCACACCCGCTATGTTGATGCTCATCCAGTCGAGCAACTCAAAAATTGGTGATAAAAACAAGGGCAAAACCAAAGCAAAATTAAACAAATTCAGTCGGGGTGTAGGTTCCGCTTTATTAAACTTCCCAATACCTATTCTGTTAGCGGGACCTATCGTACGGGCTATAGCGGACAAACCCATGCCCATACCTCCAGGTGAAAACTGCTGAAGGAGCGGTATTGAGAGGACGGTTGACAGTTGTTCAAGAGGCCGGGTTGGCTCTTTTTCTCCGTCATTGATACCAAAAGGCGTGGTGGACAGGATGAGGGAACTAGGGGTCAAAGCTGGTAATTGGAAAGAGACGCGAAAGGAAAGAAAGAACGAAGAACACAGAACGACGCTAAAGAGGTTAGACACGAAGACATTAGAGAATGGTGGGATTCATCTGAAGTTGGGTCTGGGATCCAGCTTTGTTAGGGGTCTGGGAACTCGAGGGGGTTTTAGTCCCAACTTAGTGGGGAAAGGTCATGACGGCACTACAGGGAATTCTAGTGGCCCAGAAACTCAAGGGGAGGCTTCAGCTTCAAAAAAATGGCTTCCCGAACTACGGAATATTTCGATGAATGTTGGATGCAGTTGGAAACCGAACGAGAGAAAATTGCCCGAACTCGAGACTTTGACGTTGTTTGCAGAAGAGGATTGCTCAGTCCCGTCCTTGGTCTGATGGAGACGCCCATACAAAGAAAAGTCGCCTGACAGGATTCATTGGAACGT
The DNA here is from genome assembly GCA_004369135.1 of Dendrothele bispora CBS 962.96. Taxonomy (NCBI): domain Eukaryota; kingdom Fungi; phylum Basidiomycota; class Agaricomycetes; order Agaricales; genus Dendrothele; species Dendrothele bispora. The sequence continues at coordinate 188,605 of ML179084.1, read as the reverse complement.
TAGGCTACGGATAATCGACAAGGTGTGTTGGATCGTCATTATGAGTAAGGATAATGATGAGCAGATTGAGCATATTGAGATTGCAGACAGTCTTGATGACGAGAAACGGGTTGATGAAGAGACTTGGAGAATGGAGACGATACATGAGAGGGAAGAATTCTTTAATGACGTAGCAAACTCGCTCCCGTGTTTTTCCGAGAACGAACCCGAGTCTGGTCACGTTTACGGCTGAAAAAACCGTCGTCCAGGACCATAGGAACCTCAGACCAGTCATACACAACCATCACACCATTCACCATGACCTTTTCTGTCTTCTCTATCTACGTCCTCTCTGATCCAACCTTTACCCACCTCTCAAACGATACGAATAGAACAGCCCACGTGCCCTGCGGTTCGGAACTGTGATGGTCCGCAATGACCATACCCACAACCGTCATCACACCACTCACCACGACCTTTCTTCTTCTATCTACACCCTCTCTACTCCAACCCTTACCCACCTCTCAAACGAGGTACCGCCGTGCGGCCTCTTGCTTCAACCTAGGTCCTCAAAAAATGTCTCACAAACAAAGCGAGAAACCCTTTGTACAACTAGGCGAACCTCTCAAAGATTTTCTCCGGTCCTTTTGGCAGCGTCAAATCGACTCAGCGGAGAACGAGACGGTAGACTATACACATCCTGTTTTACCTCGCCAGGATATAAAAGGTCATGAAGATGGATCCCGATGTCAAGGTGAGTGTGTGTTTATTGGTTTTTTTCTGGATCGATTTCCAGTCCGAAGGGGCTGGCTAAAAGAGGTTTTATCAGTCTCAAATAGCACGCTGACTGCTTTGACAGATGATCTCGGCAGATGGTGAGTTGATGCTTTTTAATCTTTTTTTCTCGTCTGTGACAGATTCCAAATGATAATGGGTTTTTTGTGCTCGTCAAACAGCACCTATCTTGCTATGTAAAGCATGCGAAAGTACGTCCATTTCGTTCCGTTTCTTACTCGAATTGATTTTAATCTGATCTCAACTTCATCGCTCCAACTTCGATACCTCTCAAAAAAGTCTTCATATCCGAAATCACCTCCCGCACCTTCATCATATCCGACTCTAACAAACGACGCACACTCTCTCGCTCCGGTATCGCCGCCGCCCTATCCAAATCCGATCAATTCGATTTCCTGCTCGACATCGTGCCTCAAGATATTATAGGTGGGATGAGGGAGAGGATGGATCTAATCAGGGTAAGTGGAGCTGGACCCTCTGGGTTTAATGGAGGTGCTGCCGGTGGTGGTAACAGTGGTGTCGGTGGCGCTTCTGGGTCTGGACAAGTTGGACAATCGAAAGCGGAGGGACTGGAAGGTTTAAAAGCGTTTGATGAAGAGAGTAGGAACGTGGATGGAAGAAGAATGGTGAATAGGTCGGGAGATGTACTTGAAGAGGTGAGTGTGAATCTTTTCTTTTTTCTTTATTTTGTCTGTTGGTTCCTCGTTTCCTGTTCTCTGACCGTCTTCGTTTTCAACAGCTGGAACTACTTCTCGAAAAACCTCATGGACTGCCAGGCGCTGGTTCATCAGACGTCGTGAGGCTTTCCTAGTTACCTAAACTTCGGAAATTCCGTTACGACGGTAGTTGGGACGAGGTAGATATATAAAACCAAGATGTATGTATATACTTACTATGACAGACTCACGACCGGGTCTTTTTCTTTTTACGCAAGTCGAAGAGAGAAGTATCTAAATCAAGATGTATGTATATACTTACTATGATAGACTCTCGACCGGGTCTTTTTTTTATGCAAGTCGAAGAGAGAAGTATCACTAATCAAAACTAACCGTTACCGCGATTTCGGAATGCATCATGCACAACCAAGAACACGCCTTCGTATAGTATCACAACGATCATATTAACCCATGTGGTTATCTTGTCTCTGAGTATTCCGTATCGCAAGTTTCGATGGGCCGTCACCGCATCCATCACGGCCGAATGCATCGTAGTGTAAAGGATAAAATCGCTAAAAAAACCAAGACACCGCCAGCGTAATTTTTTGCGTCAAGGTACTTCCTGTTAAAGCCGGCGTTCAAATTCAAAACTTGCAACGTTTAGTCTCGGTTCTTGGACTTGTCCCGGTTAGTAGACTCCAGTTATCCGACATCAATTTCGATTCTTTACTGCTTTCATTGACCCTCACCCCTCTTAAAGATATGTGAGTTGGGGACTCTTTAGACTTTGACTATTCCGATTCAGCACTCTAGCGGACTATAATTTGTTTGAAATAGTGACTTAAGCTGCTCGAACTTGTACATGGCTATGCGTGATACCTATGAGATGAAGTATAGTATAAATGATAAGTATGAAACCAGTTCCTCACACCGGGTACAAGCTTCATGGCTTTTAACATGGGCGTTTGCATGCCAGTCACATTGTAAGTATGTCTTTCTCTTTCTCCTAGATCTTGAGATAAGTCCAGTTAGTAATAGATTCCTCCTCCCTCTCCCCCTCCTCATTTTTTACATCTGCCTAAGAATGGCAGGGCATGCGTGCGTCGACAGTCTTTGACACGTAAAGGCTGGGTTTGCACCTTAAGTATCGCAAAAGATGAACGTAATTACTTGTCGCCAACGAACCATTATACGTAATACTGTACACATATTCCTTTCTGAATGATCCACCCGCTGATATTGTACTACTTAGAGACTATATCATTGATATCCCGTTGTATCGTTTGATATGACCGAGGCTGCCGTGGAGTTGCAGGGCTATACCAAGTGGTCAGTGGGTTAGATAGTTCTGACTGCTACACATCACAGAGAAGGGCTATGCTTAAAAATTCGGAGTCACTACGCACTTGGGAAGTGGGCCGCCCTCACTTTAGATTCGAAACTCAATTATCTAAATCCAAGTTTTAGTAAGCATGTCAAGATTCTTGTCGAACTTTGTTGCCTATGGGGAAACGCCTGAATTGTCTGTTTTGTACGGCGAAAGAAAGCCAGACCATCGGATTTTCGATTCACTCAATGATGCAGAGCTTCCTCTCACAAAGTCTCGTTATGTAAGGCTCCGCACGACAAGGAGTAAAAAAACGTGTATGAGGAGGATAAAAAGCGGGCATGCAACCTAGCTGATTCACCATTACTCTGATCTATCTTCTTTTTTCCTCTCTTCTATACTAGTCAGTATGGAAAATAGATCAATAGAGGAATCAGATTTATTCTCTCATTTATATCAAGAGAACCTCGTTAATGTAGGTTGCTTTTATCGATTATTCCGTGAATCCACATGGCTTAAAACTCGATGGGCTGATGTTTTATTCAGTACCTTTTGCGTGCGTCCTCCTGGGTCCTACATGTCTTTGCAATACGACGTTTGATTCATTATATTTTTTTCTCTTTCTTACAGTTTCATCAAGCACATTACTAATTTATGACTACCTGCTGAATGTCCAAGAAGAAAATGAACTTATCTGGTCATCCAAGTGGACTTGGATGAAATTTTTGTATATCATCCAACGCTACATCCCTCTGGGGGATACCGTGATTCTCCTTTGGATAGGTTAGTTCATTGGTCACTGCTTGTAAATCAAATATTGAACAGAAGTCGATGGCAATGATTCTCTGTGTTAGCGGCGCTCAAGCCAAATCCAACTCCGGAGTTCTGTCATGGTCTCATGACTGCAAGCACTTGTAAGAAGAATCCTTGAACGACGATAGAAATTTCAGCTGATAGATCCTTTTTTCCTGGCAATCTCAAAAAGGGACCCATATATTCGGACAGATGCTTTGTGAATGTTTGGCAAAATCTCTGCCTTGTATTGATTTTAGCTCCAGTACTTATTATTATTGATTCGTCGCTATTTGAGTGGCGCAGTAATTCTAGCCTTCCGTGTTTGGGCAATAGGCAAAACAAGCACTCACAAATTTAAATTCTCGATAATCCTGCCTGCATTCTTCATTATGATACACGCTCCTACGATTGTGGTTACTGGGTTATTTTCAAGGATAGATTGTAAGTATTTTACCAATCGAGTCTTAAGAAGTTAACCAGTGAACTTGATTTGTTGGTTGGGCCATGGAATCGGTAATGTAGTGGATCCTACACTGGATATCAATGCTGTTCAAATTCTAGCGTCGGAATTATCCTTCTATCAGCCCCGGGCAAATACTTGTATTCTTGTAAGCAGGGAGAATGTTTCGACTATTGTTTTTTATCTAAGCATAGCCTATCAGATTGGTGAGCAAAGTCACTGTATCTGTCATGCCGAAATCATTGATACCATTACAGGTATACTCGCACTAACATTTGTACCAGGGTTCCACGCATGTGAGATCTGGACCTTAATACTTAAATCGAGTGTGACTTGATGAATTAAACCTACAGACAAGGATCGAAAACTTTCATCGATGTTCAAGGTTGTCTATCGCAATGGTAAGTACTGCTTATCAAAACAGGATACGGTAATCTGTTTTGGACCGACCTATCTAAATTTTAAATTGTTTAAGGCCTCTTTGTCCATCTGATTTTCATCGGTACTTAATTTGATGATCCACCACAATAAAAATATTAATCCCCATAACTCAGTTACCGGAATCTTAAATATTATCGTTCTTCTGCTTTGGACAGTGCGTTCTATGTGGAGTTTTCCTTGAACTTGTTCACCTTATTTTGATTCAATGCAGGATCACTTATTTCGCTTTATGATAATGCCCTTCATTCGGATTGTTCATTCGATTATAACATCCCATATCATCTTACATATCAGACGACAGGCAAGAAAAAGTAATGTATTTTACCTCGAAGATGGAGAAATGCGTGTGGGAGGTCTGTCAGAATTTCTAGACGGAGACAATGAGCCCATTGGGTCTATTCAGTTTCGGAGGTTATCTTTAGGGAGTCGAGATAAAGAGTATTGACCAGAGGAGTGGCAAAGGTACTGGTGGAACGCTTGCATTAGTAGTGGTAGATACGAGGCCGTGTCCACTGTTGCCGAGCACGCCTACTTGAGAATTTGTGATGCTGCTTGAAAAATTCGATTTCCTGCTTGACATCGTGCCTCGGGATATAGGTGGGATGAGGAAGAGAGAAATGAGAGGTGGATCTACGCCGTAAAAGCTATCACTCAGTGACACCTTGACCTTGCAATCTGCACATGCCTTGCCGTTCTTGGGCATTGGGCAGATGTACACCAACGCCTTGTAACAATCATAAGTATGTCTTTTTTTCCCATTCTCTTTTCGTTTTTACATCTTCCTAAGAACGACAGGGGTCATGTGCCCATCATGCATATGAGGTCAAGGGGGTTGTCGGCAGCAAAGGCCATCATAAAAGACCGGGTCACCTTGGTCCTTCCGGATGGAGTTACGGGGCTAAGCAAATTGCATATCGATGGACCTAGGTGGACTTTAGACTACACTGTCCGGGCAGTTGTATATACAGGCGCTATGCTCTATTCCAATATGCTTTGCCAGTATATTCATTCAATAACTATATGGGCTTCGAATTCCAGGATGATTAAATATAACTCATCAGAGATGTGTTGAGCCGCAAGTTGTACTTACTAGTAGAATCAGTGAGGGTTGGACAGCTTGGGGAGAGCGATTAGGTTTATTGCGACCAAAATATTGATTGGTAAGGTTGGATATATAAGTTTGCAACCTCCGCCTTAATGGAGTAGCTTCTAGGTGGTCTGTCAATATGCAACTTGCTGTAAGTGGAGTTGCAGGGCTATGTTAAGTGGAGTTGCGGTATGTCAAGTAGTAAGTGGTCAGTGGATTATATGTTTTGTGGAAGCTACCTGTCGCAGAAAATTTAATAATTCAGAGCCTCAGCTACACACTTTGGAAAGTGGGCATATCCAATTATAAAATCCTCTTTAAAACTTCCAAATTGTAGCACATCGAAATTCTTGTTGAACTCTATGAGGATATATCAATCACGGTGTGATGTATTGCCTATGGGGAAAAGCCCCAACTGTACGGCGAAAGAAGGCCAGACTAGTGCTGGGCTATCCTTCCTTCCTTCCCGGATTTTCAAATCACTCAATGATGCAGAGCTCCCTCTCATAATGTCCTGTTATGTAAGGCTCCGCAGGATAAGGGGTGAAAAATGTATATAAAGACAATAAAAAACGAGCATACATTCACTTCCTGATCTCGCCTTTACTGTGATCCCTCTTCTTTCTCCTCTCCTATACAAGTCAACATGGAAAATGAATCAATAGAGGAGCCCCTATCGGATTTATCCACTCATTTATACAAAGAGAACATTGTTGCCGTAGGTTGCATTTCAGGACTATTCCATGAGTCTAGGTGGGTTAAATCATGACACGTCGATGTTTCTTTTAGTATATTGTAGGTGCGTTTCCCTGGCTGGATGCCAAGGCTTTACATATCTTTACAACACGACCTTTGATTCCTTGATTCCTTTTCTTTTTTCTTACAGTCTCATGCAGTACATTACTGGTTTATGACTACTTGCTAAGTATTCAAGAAGAAAATGAACTTATCTGGTCGTCCAAGTGGACTTGGGTGAAAGTCTTGTATATCATTCAACGCTACATGCCTCTGGGTGATACCGTGATTCTCCTTTCGACAGGTTAGTTTATCTGTCACTGCCTTTCAATCAAATCTTGAACAAAAGCCAATGCCAATGATTTTCTGGGCTCTCTGACCAGCGGCATTCAAACAAAATCCAACTCCAGAGTTTTGTCGTGGTCTCATGACTACAAGCACTTGTAAGACAAACCCTTGAGCCACGACAGAAATCTGAGCTGATGGATCCTTTTTCTTGACGCTCTTGCAAAGGGACCCATATGTTCGGACAGATACTCTGTGAAGGTTCGGCAAGATCTTATTTCCCATACTTACTATGATCGATTCACCGCTGTTTGCATGTAGTAATTTTAGCATTCCGCGTTTGGGCAATATGCAAAACGAGCTCTCACAAGTTTAAACTCTCGATGATCCTGCTTGCGCTCTTCCTTCTAACACACACCCCTATGATCGGAGTTACTGCATTGTTTTCAAGAATACATGGCAAGTATTCTGTCGATCGTTCGAGTCTTGAGAAGTTAATTTGGCTTGTTGGCTGGTCATGGTAATATATCAGATCCTATGACTACAAAACTTAATACTGCCCAAATTTTGGCTCCAGAAGCATCTTTCCACCAGCAAGCTGGGAAGCTGCAGCCAATCAACTGTATTCTGTCGAGTAATGAGGAGCATATCTCGCCAATTGCTTTTTTCTTAGGTCTACTTTATCAAATTGGTGGGCAAAGTCACTGTATTGTCAAATTGTTTATGAATCATTGATATCATTTTGCAGGAATAGTCGCACTGACACTTGTACCAGGGATACACGCATGTGAGATTTGAAGTTTCTCGAATCTCAGTGTGATTTGATGAAATTGAACCTTATCACATAGATAAGGGTCGAAAATTTTCACTGATGTTCAAGGTTGTCTATCGTGATGGTAAGTATTTCTTATCAGACAATACACAACTCGGATATCTTGCTTTGCATCAGCTTATCTAAATGTTGAATTGTTTAAGGCTTCGTTGTGAATCTGATCTTCATCGGTACTTAACTTGATGATCTACCAAAATAAAGATATTAATCCTCATAACTCAGTAACCAGAATCCTAAATATTATTTCCCTTACGTTCTGGACAGTACGTTCTATGCTGAATTTTACTTGAGATAGTCATCTCATTTGATTTGATATAGGATCACCTATCTCACTTTATGATGATGCCCTTCACTCAATCATTCACTCGATAAGAGCGTCCCATGTCATCTTACACATTAGACGACAGTCAAAAAGAGGCAACATATTCTATTTTGAAGATGGAGAATTGCGTGCAGGAGGTCTCTCAGAGTTTTCAGGAGGAGGTGATGAGATGAGCCAATTGGATCTATTCAGTTTCGGAGATTATCTTTAGGCAGTCGAGATGGAGTGTATCAACCAGACTTCCGTTAGAGAGTGACAAAGATACTGTTAGACTCTTGCACTAGTAATCCAGCATTACACAGAACATTTGGTATTTACTGGTACACTCGGGTCCCTGTTTGACAACTAGTACATAGACAACATTTTGTAGGAGTGAAATGCACCTGATATCTCGGAAATACAGACAAAACCCATTGTCGACCAGAATTAGCTTGTTGGGGCAATTGCTGATAAGCTGTGTACTTCTAGCTGGTCTTGCTCTCTTCCACCTAGAATATCTACACGACTATTGAGAATTACCAAAAGAGTGCTGAGATATATTTTACCCAAAGTTCTTATGAATATTTGGGCAAAAGAGTCGGCTGATGAGCAAAATAATGCTGTGGCTACTGTGCCCCATGTAGCTGAGAACCTCATGTAAACGTTAAATACACTCGACAATAGATAAGACTGACCAGACGCAATTCCAGTCTCGATAATTAGGCGGGTGAGCTTTCGTAGAGGTGCCCTACTCTTCTTGTACCTGGCATCTGCACGTAGTAACTATCACATCCATGAGATCGATTTAGTCAAGCAGATATGGGAGATCATCGATACTCACATAGAAAGTCATAATGATTGCGATGACTATGTCACAAGTTGCGCTCGCCACCAGCCAGATTGTAGAAACCAGGTATGATTTCCGTACTAGTACCGATGTTTTACTTACTATAATAATGAGGCGGATACTCTGATAGAACGACACAACAATCTGAAATAAAGAAAGCTGGAATTTGGATATTGATTAGTTGTATTCGATATTTAGATGTAAGATGTTACTCACTGCTGTGACTATTCCTGCAAGATATTTTGACTGGGAAACCACGGATATTTGATATGCATAGAAAATCTGGACAGCACCGCTTACTTTAAGGCTTTTAATATCCTCTTTTAATGTTATCAGCACTGCTGGCATCCATGAACATTTTCCTCAGAAAACTGTATTCGGAAAGAGGATTCCAGTGTTCCCAACACATATTTCTCAGGAAATATGTGATGTGTAGTTTCGCATTCTTTTCCTTTCTACAAGAATCTTCTCTCTGTACACATTTTTCCAAGCAAATGTTCATCAACTGCAGTAGTGCATATTTAAACATACCTGCTCCAGTGGATAGTGGCATGAACTTCATGCCCAAGCTAAGCTTCGAGAGCACATTGATATTGCCGAAACCTTGTCCGAGCTTAATGTATATGTCTCGAATGTACAAGACGGATTGGAATGTACACAGGGTGAATGAGGTGTAGACCAGACATTTTTGCCATATCCGATCGTTTGGGAATGCAGAGTAATATTGATCTAAACATATAAGACGGCACTTGAGAAAGATCAGAAGATCAGGGTCTTAGAGGACGCACAGATTTGTGCGATAAGAATTCCATAGAGAAATATGTCCAACAGATACGACAGAACCTGTAAGAGTGAAACAATGAGCATGTAAGTTATGAGGGTATTGAGCAAAGGGTACCTTACCATGGATTCAGCACTGGGCTCAAGACAAGACCAGATCACCAAGCTGCTAAAATACCTATGAAAAGTGAAGTACACCACTCACACTTCGCTGACGGTCCGTGTACTAGTGCCCATTCTGAGAAGTACAACAGTTTCACTGAGGATAATGTTCAGTATGGGGCTTTGATAGCACTGTTCAGTATGGGGCCTTGATAGCACTGATGCAATCAATGTCACCCAACGAGGACTTTAAACTGTTGATCCGAGTCGAAGATTTGGATGAAATGACAAGAGTACGGAAGAACGGACAAAAACAAGGGCACTTTCTGGGGTCAACGAAAATCACCTAGACTGAGTATATAAACTGGTATCCACTACGTAACTCCATGAAGGGTCATTCATATTACAGAAAAGACCCCGCTTTTGTATTGTGTCAAGTACAGTAGCGCACTCATAATTTGGGACTTCGTCAAAATTGAGATGATGTGAGGGTACAAAATGAATGTTAGTAGGTGTTGCATAGATTGAGGATCTAGTACTGAGGCTTTGCCCTTAGTCAAACTCACTCTGAGTCTCCAAGAACATTTCCAAGGACTATGGCGTTTTGTTTCATCAATTAATCATCACTTTTTCTTAACAGCATCCGTCCCCTAGTTCCGTTTACGCGAACCTGTGGCGTCAACGCGGGAATAAAAGAGGCTCAGATGTTGAGCGATGCATTGGTGCCACAGAGTCACAGGGTCAATGAAGCCCTTTAGGGACTCACAGACATCCTCATATGTAATATGAAAACCCAGCTTTGATGCATGTGTGTGGCGGTATTTTATCACAAGCTAAGCATCAAACAATCTTATCTACAGTTTTTTACTGGCCAATGGGTCGTAAAAGTTTGAACAGCCTTGTATGACTTCCCCTGGCGAGATTTCGCTGACTTAAGTGGATATTATGATGAATATATGTAGAATCCTTATTCTGGTCAAAAATTTTATTTGCTTAAGCGCTGAAAGTGCTCTGCTAGTCTTCCTCAACTTTGAAAAACAAGGTTTTGGGACAGAAATCCGCGCGTGAGAATCTGGGTGTCTATATCTCATCTTTTCAATGTATGGGAGCTCTATGGATTGTAGTCGAGTCTCGGTGCAATGTATCAAGCGCCGTCTGTCTATCGGTTTGTCCTTTTATCTAATCAAGGCACTTGAGTGTACTAGGTCTGTGTGGACTGTACGCAGCCCTCTATGGACCATAGTTACCACAAAACAGATTAAATAGATAGTTGCCGTGAAAGAAAACGTATCTTGCTCGAAAGAAGGTCCACAAGAAAGTTAGAGAACTAGTGGGCCACAATAGACCGTATCTGCAACGGGAAAAATGAAAGCTCCAACAATACAAAACCAATTCAGTAAAGCTTAAAAAACGGTCAAACTTCCCGTTGCAGATACGGTCTGATGTAATGTCGATCTGCAAGCTTAAGCTTAAAAATGACTAGAGGGAACCTTAGTAGAAAAGTCGGGCAAATTTCGTTTTGCATTTTCAAACGTACAATTTGCCGAGCCTAGCTACCAGCGGATATCCTTCAAAATTGCGGCATATGTATTACAATAAACTCTGACACAAAGGCTTGTTTGTCTCCACAGCTGGTCAAGAAATCTTTTGTTCTAGACAACAGTCTCATTCTAGGACGGTATTCATGAAGAGGGTGTCTGGCTCAGGCTGATGCTAAATCAGTTAGCAGTACTACCTATACCTCCTCTCTACATCAGGGACAGGGTTGAGAGAATTGACCGAGGCACCATGATGTAATTTTCAACTGATCTTTTCCCCTTTCTCCTTGGATTTTATTAGAGGTGATTAGCAACAGGCTTCGGATGTCTCCGGCTTGCAACTTTTTGTAAATGATTCATAACCGATAAGGAAATACGTTGCTTGGTGCCAGTTTGAAGCTCCCTCCTGTTGATGTTTACGCTCTTTACTCCTATGAGGCTCTGAGGGAAGAGGAGATGTGATTTATTATAAGATGTTCACATTGAGTAGAGTTGATGCCATTGTTTTTACGTCTCAGTAGATAGTATTGCTTTGGGACACCTTTTTTTCCAGTCCAAATAACTTCCGATGAGCTCCACACCTAAGCGCGTCTCAAGCGCGCAGCTCCCGGACATTTCCAAAAACACAAAAATAGCCGTTGCTAATCATCTCTATTTTTCTCCGGCCATCCGTCGTGTGGAGTGCTTGGACGAGCTTTTTGCTCCAAGTGCTATAGCGGAAAAATACTTCCATTATCTGACCAACCAACGTCAAAATGTTGAATGGTCCCATCCGCATCTCCGGGAAACACATCCTCCCAATATATGCACTACCTTCTTTCCCTTTTTTCCCTCTTACCTGCCCTGTCTTTACGACAAAATTGACAGACCAAAAACAATTGACACCATGACCACGACCATCATCATCCCCGCTGTTGTGGACATTGATTAACGAGGAGCGTTACTACTGTCTCTCGCAATCGTAAATACTGGTTGTTTCTTTCATACTTCCATGTAATTGATGCTTCATGATACGTTCTTCGGTTTGATTTTGTTAGTGTCCGAGTAGTAATGTAAAAAAAAAAAGCGTACTCGAAACTTACCTCAAGATTACTCGGGTCCTTTAATTGATCAACACATGTACCGAAACATCCAGAGGTTGCGTATGAGTTGCCTGCGCAGTTGCCACAGAAAGTTATGTCTTTCAAAAAAACCGAAAGGAAAGCAAACATAACGACATTTTGCTATTAGCCGTTTTCGTTATCATAGAAAGAAGGAAAATAACACATTGATAGAAGAAAAAGAAAGTCTTCCGGAAGGAGAAGGAAGGTGAGGAGGAGGGCAAAAGAAAAACTCACGAAAGACGATCGAATGGTTACGAAATTCTTGAGGTTGGGAGTGCCATGGACAATGTCTGCTGAAACGGCAGCACGGAAAAGGGACCCTGTGTTTACATGTGAAGAGGTGAAGAGGGAGGTGGGATGGGAAGTGGGAGGGTCGAGGGTTCCAATTCGCCGGAAACCAAGGATAACAACAACGAAATAAAAAAATATTACTATATACAAAATTGGAAGGTAGAACAAGAAAAGGAACTCACAAACAGCGATCCAATTCTCTCCCCATTTCATCACGAACACGCCTCCAACTTGTAAATCGAAGTCCTCTCCATACGAAGCCCGACTCCATTTTTGAATGCCGCAACCTGCGTTGGGAGAGGATTGTTCAAGGAAGAGTCGGATAGGGTAGAATGAGAGGATAGAAGTCGAAAGTAAATAAAGCTGTTGAATAGTACTTAGCTAACAACTTGTGCGTCAAAAGACGGCACAATGCACAGCCTATATGATTTTATAGTGCATTTACATGGTGGATTTGATCGAAGGCAGTGACTATCAAAAGATAGAACCGTACAAGCGCTAGCACTTGTCTCCTATTGGAAAAAACCAAGCCACGGCGCAAGCTCAAAATACAAGTTGATGCACCATTCACGTAACCTGGTTCGTAAAGGAGAATATTTTTGCCCTGCCAAAATTGTTTGTTCAGTCTGAGTTTAGCATATTAGACGGCTTGCGAGGACCACAGTGTTTGAGTTTTTGCATTTGCATATTTGGAACTGTGTGGTCCTCGCAAGCTGTCTATTGTAGAATCGGTTACCACCAGCAATTATCATGATACGAGACCAGAAGCTTACGGAGGACTCGTCTTTGTCCCACCAAAACCGACTCTGTAGGACATGGCTATGTCAAAACGAGTGCTATCCCCACCTGGAAAGGCTATGTAGATAGCATCTCATCTTTTTTAGACTGAGCGCTATGTACTATCTCATGAACTCGGGTACATGAGATGTCGTTGTAAATTAACCCGGCCTTAAAAGGGCCTCGTAACCTTCCCTCATTCACACCTGTTTTGTTTCAGACAGCATACGAGATGGACCAGATCCGACACTGGCATGGACCAGAACTCCCAACCGTTGGTTATAACCAGCATAATGACAACCGGGACATTACCAATAGCTACAACACCACAAATACCGACAATAATAATTCTCACAACTCTCATCGCACCGACAATAATAACTCTCATAACTCTTACCACACAAATAACTACTTCTGGAATCACTCCATTAAACCTAATTCTCCACATTCTCCATCTTCGCCTCCAAGGAAGGAGCACTGGAAAGCTCATGAACTCTATGCTCATATGCTCTACCCAAAAGGCCATGGTTACCCACTCTGGACGCCAGAGCTTAATGGGAAAACACCATCTGAATACCGTGAGGATGGAATAAAAGTGGGAGATGTTGGGTTTATTACTCAGGATGGCGGTTTCGAATTCTTATTCAATATTACCCTACCAAAAGGCCATAAGATTCACCAGGAATGGCGAGGGGTACCTGAGAACTTTATTCCTCTGGACTTGGATCTTCGAGGGGGTTTTCAACTACGGAGAATCAGATCCCAAGAGGAGGATACATTCATAGCAGAGGTGCAGAGGTGCGGGAGACTGGTAGTAGGTACGTGGTCGGTTCTCATGCCACAGTGCTGACTACTACTGATTGGTTTTTAGTAACCTGCCCATTGACACAAATATTGGATTTCAACTTCATTCCCGTCACTCAGAAGGTGCAGCACTCTTACTTCCCCAAGGTGCTTCTCGGACGGATTATATGATGACTGGTTCTCTGCATGACTTTGCTGCAGCTCATGCGGAGACCTGGTACCGTTACTTCCAAAAGCTGGGCTACTTTGACGTACAGAATGGCTCTCTATATGTCATTTCAGGCTTCCTTAAAACTGCTTGTTATTATACTGCAGTATTTTATGAGGAGTCTCCAGCTGATTCCAACAGGCTTCGGTTAAACATAACATCCACTCCCGGTGGAGGCTTCCGGAAGGATTTCGCATCTGGAGATCAACGACATTCAGAACCTGGACATTTATTCCAAAATTTGGCAGTCTTTATACGTGGTTGGAAAATCATGTTAAGGCCTAAAGGCCGCTGGTGGGCTCTCATATCAGAATATCTGCGTTGGCATCGTGATGACAATTGTCATTGTACAACCAAGTCAGACCTTCTTTGGATTTCTGGTGAAAATCCAGATAATGTTGAGAGTGTGATGAGTAGACTTGCTATGCCTAATCTCCCACCCAATCCTAACACTTCCTTTCCACAAGGAGAAAGTCTCAGAAGAGGACGAGGAGCAAATGAAGCTCAGGAAGAAAATCAACCAGGGGAGAGAAATCAGGGTGGTTCAGTGAGCTTTGCACAGGATGATATATTGTTTGGAATGGATCCAATGGTGCAGTATAATGAAACTGAATCCCAGTTAGTGGTGAGCATATATCCTATCATTACTAGGTACTGAGATGTGTTGACAACTGTGATCAGCCCTATCATCCATCTGATACTATCAACAAGTATCTTCTCCAGCACGTAAGTTGGAAAAATGAATGGTCAATTTCTATACTGATAGTGTAAAAGTCTCCAGTCAGTCAAATGGCCATCACACATGACAGTGTGTGGTGTTCAGTCATGCATGAGGTAATGATTTCTTCTCACCATCTTCATGAAGGATCCTTTCTGATGAAGCTAAAAGGATGACTACGAAATGCCAGAAGAGAAAGAACTTATACAGCGAATAACTAGAACTCATGTCATTGAGCACTTGGAGAATGGTATGAATTGAAATTATATATCCTACAATTCTTTACTAAAAGCAACAAGGAGTTGTGGTCTTCAATCCAATTTCAGAAGCTTACACTTGCTCCTATGGCCCACACAATGAAGCTGGATCTGAGAGGGTTATCACAAGTTATGAAGGTGCTAGGAGGATTTTGATGGAGACAGTGCCTGTTGGTGTTACTAGTCAGAAGAGTCAACATCAGGGGAAAATGTGGTCTTCAGGGTATGAAGACAGGATCAAGAACATCCTTGGTGGTGGGGTCTGGACAAAGGAGCAAAAGGCGAACAAAGTTTTAGACTTGGACTCTGTGGGAGAGTTGGTGGAAGGACATGTCCCACATTTGAGTAGTGGAAGGAGAGAATTGAAGGATTTGAGAGAGTATTTCGTGGATTTGGTTGAGAGGTGTGTGAGGGAGAAAGAGTTTGTGAACACAGATGCGTACCTTGGTGAGGAAGGGAAAGGAAGAGGAGAGAAGGAACATGTGAGGTTTTTGGATGTGATGAAGGATTTGGTGAACCTCATCCCTGTCAAGTGGGTTTGTGAGGAGATTGCGGGTATACCGTTTGGGGATGGAAGTGATGGGAACGTTTTGACGGAGGAACAATTGGTGAGGAGGTTTGGGGATGTTTGCCAGTGAGTGGTTTTTTTTTCAAATCATCATGGAATGGTTGACTGACTTGAAACAGGTACATCTTTGTCAACACCACTCCTGAAGAAGACTGGCAACTCCGCAGATCCTCTGTCGAATTTTTCAAATACTTCTCTAGACATGTGGTTAGCCAGATTCATCAACACGGCTCTTGGTTCCACGCTGTGAAAGACACCAAGGACATGATCATGAGCCCAAATCAGGCGAGGTCTAGCACTTTCTTGCATAAACTTGTTGATAGGGGAGGGATGAAGACACCAGAAGAACTGGCTGAGCTGTTGTTCGTCGAGACAGTGATCACGGCGAGACATTGGAGTCAGGCTGTTGGGCATGTTATTGATGCGGTTTTGCCCGAGGAAGGGGAGGTGAAGACAAAGATGAGCGCGGTTGAATTCAAGAGTTTTGCGAGCAATGTGTTTGGTATGTTGTCTAATCGAGTACCTGTTGTTAGTCCTCTGTTGGTCGATTTGACTGTTTTCTTTTTAGCTCAAAACCCGGTCGTTTCGGGTGTTTACCGTACAGCGTTGCAGGAGACTGAGGTTCCTGGGGTCAATGGGAACATTATCATGGGCGAGAGAGTGTTTGTGAGCTTCATTGAGGCATATGTGAGGCTTTTTGTCTCTCTTCGACATTCAAATTTTTGGGTGTATTCTCTGGGTGTATTGTGATATTTACTGACTGCGTGTCCGATTGTAGAAATCGCATTCCTCGAATGTTGCCAAAATTTCTGGTGTAGGCGAGTATGGAATGCTAGGGGTTGGAGAGTATGGGTGAGTGAATCTACGGTTCGACTTGATATATAATTTATAGAATCCAAATATTCTTTTACTCACTCACCATAGTCTCATGTCACTTAAACTCTTCGATGCAATTACATCTGGAGTTGTCACCACGATCCTTTCTCTTCTCAACCTCAAGCGTGGACCGGGGCAATCTGGGAAATTCAACAATCTCATAGAGGAGACTCAGAGTTTGAATGGTGCACCACAGCAAATATATATAGATGCTTTGGGTGCGCGCAAACCTTTCCCAGATTCGTTGGTTGTTGAGGTGGGTGTTTACTATTCATATGGTATCCCCCCAGTCTAACACTACTCAAAATGACACTCCACCATACTTCATGCCCACCCACCTGTCCTTGTGGTATCCCCCTCCAATGTCCCCCGCTCAATCTTTTAACACTCTTGTACTTGTGGTATTCCTCTCCAATGTCTCCCCAGTTTACCGCTTATCCTACTCAATCTTATAACACTCCACCATACTCCACACCCACCCATCCGTCTTTGCAGTATCCCTATCCAACGTCCCCCCAGTTTACTGCCTATCCCACTCAATCTTTTCCTACTTCTTCTCCTTTTCCATCACAATATGCACCTCCTCCTTATCAACACTTTGTGTCTTCTACAGATGATAGTCAAGGTGCCTGGTGGTACATGCCTCATCCCACACCCGTTCCTTCCCGACAATATGGTGATAGCTCTGCTTACGCCGGATACCAATTAAACTATTCACCAGTGGCCCATCAAGAAGTGGGGCAGGGTTCATTTCCATCTTCATCTTCTCAACAACAACTTGTGTATCCTCATTCTCCATTGCATCCTTCTAATTACCCACACACTGGCACTGGGCCACTTTCAGCTTTGCCCTCGTCACCTTTGGAACCAGCGCTTCCTCCACTTATTCCGTCCCGAAAACTCGACTCTTTCACTTCTGGGAGACAACAGACATCTGAAGAACCTGGCATTTCTATACGCCGTCCTTACCACCCTAATCCCTCAGCCCATAAATCAGAATGGGTGATGTGGTCGGGTAATGTCCCATCTGACGCCACCCATGATGAACTTTGGAGGTTTTTCAATCAGCAACCTCCAGGTACCAACGAGAACACAATGACAGGTGTCATGTCCATCTTTTTGATATCACGGTCCAGCTGTGCGCTCGTCAACTTTGAAAATGAACAGTATTTACAGGTGGCTATTGACCGATTCAATGGCGTTTCACTGCGACCTCATGATCTCCGGTGTCCCCGACTAGTGTGTCGTGTCAGGAAGGACAGCAATCTCAAGGCTGGTGTGGGAGGACAGCGTGGAGTGGGTATGCATGCCAAATGGGTAAAGGACCAGAAGGGAAAAGAAAAACCGGTGGAGAGTTCTGACCAGTCTGATCTTGACGATTCGAGTTCGGCTGCCACGACGCCTTCGATATCTTTCTCGAGCAATGATGAGAGAGTCAACCGGGGAGCAGGGTCTAGAAGCTCCTATGCTACGTCTAATTCGAGTGTACTCTCAAGATACTTTCCGAAACGGTACTTTATACTCAAGTCGTTGTCACAGGTGAGGTGGAGCGGATTTTGTGGTCGATAAGAAACTGACCTTTTTTTGTACAGTTCAACTTGGATCTTAGTGTTCAGAAAGGTCTGTGGGCTACTCAGAAGCACAATGAAGGGATATTAGATCAAGCGTTCCGTACCAGTAAAGAAGTCTACATCATTTTTGGCGTAAATAAGAGTGGTGAATTCTATGGATACGCCAGGTAAGTATTTTTTTCTTTTCTAAGCTCTTCTATTGACCCATTCCTTGCTTTAGAATGGTAGGTCCGGTACGTCAAGGTGAACAGCAAGTCTCTTGGGCATCTTGGGCAGACTCGTCTGTCTCGCGATCTTCAAGAGGTGTGTCTCTCTCTCCGGTCACTACTGATCCCATTCCTGAAGAACCAGTAGCAACACCTTCCTGTGTTCCAGGTAGTATTGGTACTGGTATTGGATCTCCACCTGCTCGTACTTATTTCCCAGCCAACGAACATTGGCTAGTGGAAGATTCCCATAGACCAGTATCGAACCTAGGTGATGCCAGTCCTGAACAATCATTGCTTTCTGGTTCTGGTCCGGCACCACCTCCTGCCGAAGTTGATTCTGCTTCATTGAACGACGTGAACGCGAACGTCCAGTCCACTCCTGCAGAGCTTGGGGAGCAACACAAGCAGATCACGTTGAAGACGCCTACGACGAAGTTTAGTCTTGATCAACATAAAATGCCGCAAAAGTCCCCGTCAATAGCTCCAACGGCTGGGTTAGCATTGCCACCATCATTCTTGTCTTCTTCACAGCAAGGGAGTTCGGCATCGTCACCTAGGTTCGAGTTGAGCAGTGAGGCACCTTTGAGGGTGAGGAGGTATGGTGATGAGAGTGAGAAGGGTGAGGAGGGTAGGCAACTCAAGTCGGTGGCAGAAGAGGAAGAGCAGGGGAATGAGTCAGAGTGTGAAGAAGGTGGAGGTGGAGGAGCTAGTTGGGCCAGAGGAGTTGAGGATGCAGGTCAAGGTGAAGGTCAGGGAAAGCAGCAGCAAAAGGAAAGGGTTGAATCAATACTAGTGGAAGGAATAGGAGGAGAGCGTAAAGATGAAACCTGGGGAGAATCCTTCAAAGTGGAATGGATCTGCACGGAAAGGTTACCCTTCTATCGGATCCGACATATTCGGAATCCATGGAACCATGACAAGGAAATCAAGGTTTCGAGGGATGGGACTGAACTCGAGTCGAGTGTAGGACAGCAATTAATCGATGAGTGGGCCAAGTTGGCAGTGGAGGCAAACCAACAGCCCGGGACGATGGCGGCATCTAGTTAGCTAGTTAGTTATATACATGGCAAGGGTACCCCGGTCGGAACAGCCGGATGACCGGCAGAGACAAGACACGACTCCCAGAGAAGGCCCGCCCTACCAGCACAGTAAGTTAAATTCTAAAGACATAAATGTAGTACCCCTGAACATAGTATCTATGGTTTTCTCTGATTTGTACCATTGTCCTCCAATCCATCCAGCAAGCCAGGCATGCGATACTTACATTGGAATTTTTGACCAGCATTTACCGACATGATATACAAACCTCGCCATGTCATGGACTGTATCCCAATCGAAAATCAACCGTTTGAGCCAGTCCAAGGCTTCCTCTGAGTACAAGGAGACCGGAATGTCCTAGTTGCATTTTCTTCGCACAGCTTCCCGAAGTTCCTGCCTCCATTCCACAGTCGCACGATCCAGCATACACTAGCATACGTTGTAGTAGAGCATGCTCAGGTGACTCCGCATGCATCGTGCAAAAGTGGCAGAGACGACACTCTTTTGGGATGTGATAATGCCTAGTAGCTAAAGACTAGCAAAGCCTCTCTAGTGCATAGTCATATTGCCCACATAACAGCCATGTCAGCGCATTTCTATACTTTGGATTCAGTAGTGAAAAAAAGTATACTCGAAACTCACCTCAAAGTTACTCAGATCCTTCAATCGGCACATGTACCGGGACATCCAGAGGTCGCGTGCAAGTTGCCTGCCCAGGCTCCGCAGAAAATTATGTCTTTGAAAAAAAAAGAAACGAAAAGAAGGCAAACATAACGAAAAAATTTTGTTATTAGCGTTCTCGGTAACATAGAAAGAAAGAAATAACACATTGACAGAGGAAAAGAAAACTCTTCCGGAGGGAGAAGGAAGTGAAGGAGGAGGGCAAAAGAAAAAACTCACCAAAGACGATCGGATGGTTTACAAAGCTCTTTATCGGATCACAACCTACGGGTTCAAGAGCGGCTACTGGTGAATCCCATTGTGAAGGGTTCGGAGTACCGCGGACAATGTCTGTTGGAACGGCAGCGCAGAAAAAGGACCCTTTGTTTACATGTGAAGAGGTGAAGAGGAAGGTGGGAGGGGAGGGGTCAAGGGTTTCAATTCGCCGGAAACCAAGAATAACAACAGCGAAATGAAAAAGATTATATACAAAATATTAATTGAAAGATAGAACAAAAAAAGAAGCTCACAAACAGCGATCCCATTCTCATCCCTCTTCATCGTGTAATCGAAGTCTTCTCCGTACGATAAGTACATGACTCCATTCTTGAATGCAACCTGCATTGGGAGGGATTGTTACGCTGCAGTTGGTGGTGTTTTGACCGTTGGTTTTGCTGTTATTGTCAAAGAAATAAAATGGGTGATACTGAGATGAGCGAAGTAGAAAAGACTTTGGAAGGATTGTATCTAATACTCACAACTACGGTACCAGTGAAATCAAAATCTGGAGTCAAGAACAACCAAGACCTGTATGCCAGGTAACTTGGTTATGTTTGTTGTCGCGGACTCCTTCGAGGATATCGATTTGCCGGTCTATTAATGAACCGCCCAACAATGGAGCCATTAGTCCCTTTTGAAAAAGGATAAAGAAAAGTAGGCAAAGAGGGAGGGAAGGAAAGATAGAAAGCGAGAGAAGGCGAGAAACTCACAAAAGACCATTGACCTCCGCCAATAGTCTACCAAGCGGGTCAGATCGCACATCCCCAAAGTGCATGGTTGATATCGAGGGTGAAGAGTCCTGCGTTGTATTGCGATATGCTCGATGTTCGTAGGCTAGTGGGAAAATAAAAGAAAAAGTGATAGGGTTAGACCATTTGAAATAGAACGGAGTTCCCGAGTCTCCGCTTGAAAAGGGAAACTCGGAGAAGGTAATGAAAACCAAAAACAAGAACGGAAACAGGAACGGGGAAGAAGGATAAAGATAGAAAGATGTACGTAGAAATAGAGATAGTGCTCTCAGTCACATGGAACAGCCAACAGCCAACGACGAGAGAAAATGAACGGCGAGCAACTCAACGTACCTATTCCTGAACTCTCCATTGGCCAACCAAGTTGTATCATCGCCCTTCATGAACACCAGTTCCATCCTGGACGTACGCAAGGCTGTTGTCTGAGGCGAAGGATTTGTTAACTGTGGATACGCAAAAATAAAAGGATCGAGTTCGGAGTTTGAGAGATGCATGTATTTTCGGAGGAAGGGAGAGAAGGGAGAGATCGAGGCCAGGGCTTACTGTACTGTTCCTCTAAAACAATCAAGAGACGTCAGTCAAAGTCAAGTGAAGAGCAAAAAAATGACGCACTGTGGAGGATCTCTATCTGCGAAAAAGTTGAACCGGCTGGTGTTTTTAATGGAAGTCAGCATTTGATCCCAAGCGATGACTAGAGAACCAACGAGCAAGAGGGGAGAAACGCACTCGAAGAAGGTATCCCTGAGTATCCATCCTGTGGTAACCAAACGAAGAACGAGCCGTTTGGGTTCTGGTCATATGCTGTGTCGTCTCTTGTCTTGATTTGTGGTGAAAAGGAAGAAGAGATCTAACAGGGCGCCAAGTGAAGGGAAATTGACGGATGACGCAATCGTGTGGTACATTTGCAAGAAGAGTAGAGCGAGGACGGACACTGGGAGGTTGTGGAAGTGCATGATCACGAGTCTCGTGTAATTTGTGCAGGTCGTTAACAAGAGAAGTCGTTCAAATGCGGTAGTGGTGACAGCGGTGGTGTTGATGTCATGGTGGTACGAAGGCTGGAAGGGGAAGAACAAGTCCCTCAATCAACGCTCATAACGCTCATGATGGAAAACGTGTTGCTGGTCGGCACCAGCATGACATCATCTCGTCATCTATTTGACTCCGCGGACTGTGATACTTCGCAGGGGTCATATGCTTTCTGGGTTGTTCTCGAGGCCTCGATGCGGATTATCCCTGGATTATCACCACGATGCCATCACTTTTCTTAGTCTGTATTAGTAAAAAGACGATTTAACCTTTAACTTTAAGCAAAGGCCGTGGTTGTCAACGTTTGATAACGTTGCACGGCATACTTACTATGCGATTTACCAATGCCATTGACCCTTCCTTGGCTAGTTTGGGGTGCCGAGGTTGACAGCCTGTAAGAATAGTAAGAGCCCACTCACATAGAGAGGATCAAAGAACTTTGGACAACTTGTAACGGTAGCCTTCAAAGTTGTCAACCTCGCGCAAACCGCGTGGTCGATGCAACTGTGCTTGCTGCAGAATCATCATCAACAGCGCCGGATATAAATGATCAAACTTACCCTAATTATCGCTTGGTCCCCTTTCAAAGGCCAAATTCACCCCCGAAAGCTCAGGAAAAGATTCCGGACCATATGAATATACTTAGTACTAGGTAAGTATTACCAACGTCATTTTTTTAGTGACAGGTTAAGAAGACACATTCAAGCATCGTGGCTAATGGTCATTTTCTCGAAGGATGGTGCTAAAGGAAAGCTTTTCTAGTTCCCGTTTTAAATTGTGGAGGAGGCGGTCAAAGAAGTGATCCTCAGATTGAAATTCAGGCTCTCAGTTTCAAACCGATTAATCCCAACTACGGGTTTTGCGCGTTTGCGCTTACTTAGGCTATGAAAAGTCTCTTTTTTAGTGCCTTTTTTGATATTTTTTCTTTTCTTTCTTTATTATTTTTCTTTCTTTCAAATACTTCCTCAATTATAAACACTAGCTGACACAAATTATTGAATATTTATCTGACTATATAATAGACTTCCACGGGAAAACACCTGTGCCTTTTGCCCCTATGGTTACACTCATACCTTGAATATACCTCCAGTCACTTTGACATAAAAATTGACGTGATTCAGTTCTGACAAACCTTGCTGTATGACAGAAATGGGGATGCGCTTATACAGATCTGAACTTGTGAAATACTTATGGGTCACTCTTGTTATTTGGTTGAAATGGAAACACAAGTTTTGTAAAAAAATGCCATAGTAAAAAAGAAGAGTAAGGAAATGGAAAAAAAGTATACTCATGATTGTGAAAGACATTGGATATATCATACTATCATGACAAATTATTTGTATATCAAGCATCAGCCCAAGCCTCAGTCCATTTGTTACCAAAAGCAAAATTACTCCAATCTACTTTAATGGCAGGATTGTCAGCATCTGAAGGAATTGTTAGAACCTGTCTAACATCCTGAAAACAACCTCTAAGCTGCTGGGGTAGCCAAAGTATATGCTCTGAGGGGCATTGAAGTGAGTATAACCAGCCTTCAGAGTCAATACCACAAGAGTGGTCTGGTGGGGAATGTACATATGAGACATCCTCTTCAAATAGATCAGGCTGGAGCATGGTAGGATTATCTGTAGAGGAGGACAATTGCAAGCAATTTGAATCTGGATGATAGGCTACTAATGTACCTGGGGCAGTATGGCCCTGCAGAGACTGGCCCATAGGCTGTCCAGTTTGAGGGTCCCAAATCCTGACTGTCTTGTCAAGGGATCCAGACACTATGTGTGTGCTGTCTGGAGAGTATGCCACTGACCTAACCCAGTCAGTATGGCCCTGCAGAGGCTGACCCACAGGCTGTCCAGTCTGAGAGTCCCATATCCTGACTGTGCCATCATCTGATCCAGAAACTATGTGTCTGCTGTCTGGAGAGTATGCCACTGACCTGACACTGCCAGTATTGCCCTGCAGAGGCTCGCCCACAGGTTGTCTAGTCTGGGAATCCCAAATTCTCACTGTTGTGTCAGAGGATCCAGATACTATTTGTCTGCTGTCTGAAGAGTATGCCACTGACCAAACCCAGTAAGTATGGCCCTGCAGAGGCTGGCCCACAGGCTGTCCAGTCTGAGAGTCCCATATCCTGACTGTCTTGTCCCAGGATCCAGACACTATGTGTCTGCTGTCTGGAGAGTATGCCACTGAGAAAACAACACCAGTATGGCCCTGCAGAGGCTGGCCCACAGGCTGTCCAGTCTGAGACTCCCATATCCTGACTGTCTTGTCATCTGATCCAGACACTATGTGTCTGCTGTCTGGAGAGTATGCCACTGACCAAACTCCACCAGTATGGCCCTGCAGAGGCTGTCCCACAGGCTGTCCAGTCTGAGAGTCCCATATCCTGACTGTATTGTCATCTGATCCAGACACTATGTTTCTGCTGTCTGGAGAGTATGCCACTGACCAAACTCTGCCAGTATGGCCCAAGAGAGGCTGGCCTACAGGCTGTCCAGTCTGAGAGTCCCATATCCTGACTGTGTTGTCATGTGATCCAGACACTATGTGTCTGCTGTCTGGAGAGTATGCCACTGAATAAACCGTGCCAGTATTACCCTGCAGAGCCTGACCCACAGGCTGTCCAGTCTGAGACTCCCATACCCTGACTGTCTTATCCCCTGATCCAGACACTATGTGTCTGCTGTCTGGAGAGTATGCCACTGACAAAACCCGGTAAGTATGGCCCTGCAGTGGCTGGCTGATAGGTTGTCCAGTCTGAGAGTCCCATATTCTGACTGTCTTGTCCCAGGATCCAGACACTATGTGTCTGCTGTCTGGAGAGTATGCCACTGACCAAACTTTGTAAGTATGACCCTGCAGAGGCTGGCCCACAGGCTGTCTAGTCTGAGAGTCCCATATTCTGACTGTTTTATCAGAGGATCCAGATACTATGTATCTGCTGTCTGGAGAGTATGCCACTGACAAAACTGAGTCAGCATGACCCTGAAGAGGCTGGCCCACAGGCTGTCCAGTCTGAGAGTCCCATATTCTGACTGTTTTATCAGAGGATCCAGACACTATGTGTCTGCTGTCTGGAGAGTATGCCACTGAGTTCACTTGACAAGTATGGCCCTGCAGAGGCTGGCCCACAGGCTGTCCAGTCTGAGAGTCCCATATCCTGACTGTGTTGTCATAGGATCCAGACACTATGTATCTGCTGTCTGAAGAGTATGCCACTGACAAAACTAAGTAAGTATGACCCTGGAGAGGCTGGCCTACAGACTGTCCAGTCTGAGAGTCCCATATCCTGACTGTGCTGTCATAGGATCCAGACACTATGTGTCTGCTGTCTGGAGAGTATGCCACTGAGCTCACACCATTAGTATGGCCCTGCAGAGGCTGGCCAACAGGCTCTCCAGTCTGAGAGTCCCATATCCTGACTGTATTGTCAGAGGATCCAGCCACTATATATCTGCCATTTGGGGAGTATGCAATACAGTATACACTGCTTGAGCACTGCATTATCTTGACTGCCCCTAACCAATTTTTCAGCTGCCCTTGTTTTTCTATCTGGACATCCTTTTTCAAATGTTTTTTCAGTATTTGGAACCCCTCTACCTGTTGCAAATTTGATGCAATGGCCAGTGCTGACACATATAGGTGTGGAGTGCTTTTGTTTATTGCTGGAAAATACCAATCTATGACACCTTGCATTTCATGAAGTATCTGCTTAAGCTCTCCCAACTAATCAAACACAAATTTAAGTCTTTATTCATGTATTCTGCCATAAAACACTTACATTATGTAGTTCTGCCCATCTCCTAGCATTTCCAAATGACTCAGTATATTGATGTAACTTCCCCATCAGACTCAGACATTCTATCCAATATATTAACCACTTTTGTGTCCCAAATATCACCACTTTTTCTTCAAGGTTGCTCATGTCAGAATCTTCTTGCACCTCCAATATGTGGTTGCTCCAATATAAACAGCTGTACTGTAGTCGTAGTGAAATGAACTTTTCAACCCTCTGATCAATTGGATACTCAACAACATCTGAATTTTTCAAACATGATGTCTCCAATTCACAGATATTGAATTTAAGCTCAGATATCAATACTTTCAAACATATTTCTGAAACTGTTGTGTGTGCACCCTTTTGGTTTATGAACCACCTCCCAAATTGATTTTCTTTATTCTTCAAAACCAGAAATTCTTTGAAGGATAAGTGATTATGTAATTTTCCATCATGTTTATATATCACTGCTTCAAGATTCTGCAAAACCTCTCCTGTGATGTCAGAAGATATGCCCTCAACATTCAAAAGTTGTGCCAATGTTCCTTGGGACATAGGTTCCATGGCAGCTACAAGGACACTTATCACTGCTTTGAAATATTTATAATTATCCTCTGAAGAAAAAGTTTCTTTCAGTACAGTGTCATACAATTCATAAAGTCCTTGATATGGGCTCCCTGTCATATCTTTTGCTTGTCTTGTCTTAAGGATAACATCTACCCTATCCTTCTTATTCATGCCTTTGTTTATAAAGTTTAGGGCTGTAACAATCCAAATGAAGAGTCCATCTGCCTTTGTAACTAGACTGCTCATCTGTTCCAAAGTAATTTGATTTTTTGTGAATTTTGATTTGATAAGTAATTCAATATCTGAATTGGTGTCATAACTTCTTGTGAGATCAAATCTGACAACAGAGGAATTTTCCAAGACCTCCTTAATATCAGAATGGGGTCTACTCGTAATGACTATCTTGAGCATGTATACTTTACTGCAAAGGGTCACCAAGCTATTCAGCAATATTCCTCGCTCAACCTCTGTCCCCCATTCATCAAGACCATCAATAATTATCATGACAGTTTTGTTCATCACCTCCTTTTCAAAATTGGCTGGATTTAAGAACATGTTGAGCTGGTCTGCAAGGGGCAATGTTGGAGCAGTTAGAGATGGATCCTCATTGAGAATATCAAGCAGAATAGTCTCATAGTGTGGACATGTTCTTGCCAGCTGATAACAGATTGTTGGCACCAACAAGGATAATCTACTAGTCTCCTGACCTCTGACACAGTGAAATGTCAATGCAAGGGAAACACTGCTCTTCAAATGTTGTCTTACTCTAGAAGCCAGAGAAACTGCAACTGCACTTTTACCAGTACCAGCAATGCCTGAAATCCAAGCGACATTCTGTTCATTACTAGTGGTCCATTTCTCCAGATCATGAAGTAGCTGTTCCCTAGTTCCTTCCATGCATTTGTAGGTTTTATGTGCAGGATTCATGATAGGCCCCAGCCTATCTTTCAGAGTGTTATCTAGTGGTAGAATGGTTAGTATTACTTAGTAATATATCACCCAACTTTAGAAATATTTACTGTAGTAATTATTGACATTTATGTCTCTCCCAGCATTGTTTATTGTTGCATATCTAAAGTCGTTGTTTGAGGCATGCTCAAAATAACCTGTGAGACTTTTTATGAGCAAATCACAAAGTAATCATACTCTCAACCTACCTAGTGGAGTCTGAATCTGGCTTCTTGTGCTCCCAAGGCTAGTAGTAGCAACACCTGAATTGTTTTTGGATGGAGAATCCATTGTTGTGTCAGAATTAACACCATTGTTCTCTATTCATATCTCATTAGCAAATTAAATAAGGATATTATCTCAACCTGCCTGAAGGATCCTGACTCTCAGGCTGACTTTCATTCAAAGTGTTCCCAGAGCCAGCATCCAGATTGTTTTCTGTTGGATCAATCATTCTTGTTCCTTGAGTAACATCATCTTCACTAAGGAATGCGTGCTCCCAGGTCCTTTTCATGTGGTACATGACAGACGTCAAAGATTCAGAAGACCAAATCGTAAAGTTATCCAACTGCACGTGAGGATTAGATAAATTCTGTTGACACAGTTCGGAAACCTTAATTCTAATTTTGAACCTTAAAAATCCTGCCACGTGGTGTGGCCATTTCAATTGCAACTCAGCATCCTTGATCACATTGGTATGTCATTCTATTTTCTTCTCGGTCTCCTCCGATTATGTCTCCTTTTTGCCTCCAAGTCGACGCTTCTCTCGCTATGTTTTCTTACTATACTTAGTCCACTTTCAACCTGAAGTTGATTTCTCGCTTCAAGTTGGCATGTAAGCATCTTTCCCTTGTCATGCTTCAAAGTCGGAACTGCGACCATTGTAATGCCAATATTTCCAAAGGCCAAGAAAATCATTCCCATATGTCAAAAGGTTCTATCAACTACGCCGCAGTATGTGAACAACGCCGCTAAACACGGTTTCTTAACATATAAGTACTAGTAACAACAAACTCATAACCATACGTAAGTATCTTGGTTGCTCTATATCCACTGATCATACTCACTCATAGTATAGAATCTCGTCTTCTTTGTCTCCACAATCATAGCGTACATACCAGTATCCATTATTGCAATACCTAATCTAGTGTGTAAGCTGTGAAACGCACGTGCTTCAGCTTCGACTTGGAAAAAGCAGAGTGCTAAACATTCGATATTTATCTGTGATTGAAATGTTTCTCGTTAGACTTCATGGCAGCCGTTCGCTTTACTTTTTTAGTTCTCGCCGCCACTTGCCATTACAATGATTGACTTCAAGTCAAAATTGTCTGACTACAGTATGCGTACAACCACTCGCTCCGATACGACACATACTAATTAATACGACGGTCCCATCCTCTCCAAATATGTACATCCCCCCAATGTATGCGCTACCCTTTTCCTTCTTTCACTTTTTTTTCTTACAGAATCAACAGACCACAAACAATTGACACCACGCCCACAACCGTCATCCTCCCCGCTGTTGTGAACATCGAATTACGAGGAGCGAGAGCGAGAGCGTTACTGCTATCCCTCACGAACACAAGTACCGGTTGTTTATTGTACACATTGATGCTCCACAATGCGTTCTCTGATTTGATTTTGTTAGTATTCGAGTAGATTAAAGGTATCCAAAGTAATTTTAAAAAAGCGCACTCAAGAGTCACTGCCTCGAAATTACTCGGATCCTTTTATCGATAGGCACACATACCGAGACATCCAGAGGTCGTATATGAGTGCCCAGTCACCGTAGAAAGTAATATCTTTAGGGGGAAAAAGAAGCGAAAAGAAAGCAAACATAGCGAAAAATTTTTGTTATTGGCGTTCTCGTCGTGATAATAGAAAGGAGGGAAATAACACATTGATAGGAGAGAAAGAAAGTTTGCTGGAGGAGAAGGAAGGTGAGGAAGAGGGCAAAAGAAAAACTCACCAAAGACGATCGGATGGTTTACGAAATTCTTTATCGGATCACAACCTCCAGGTTCAAGAGCAGCTACTGGTGAACCCCATTGCGAAGGGTTCGGAGCACCGCGGACAATGTCTGCTGGAACGGCAGCGCGGAAAAAGGACCCTTTGTTTACATGTGAAGAGGTGAAGAGGGAGGCGGGAGGGGAAGTGAGGGGTCGAGGTTTCAATTCAACGGACACCAAGAATAAGAACAACCAATAAAAAATTATATACTAATTGGAAGATAGAACAAACAAAAAGGAACTCACGAACAGCGATCCCGTTCTTGTCCCACTTCATCGCGAATACACCTTGTAAATCGAAGTCTTCTCCATACAACGCCCGACTTCATTCTTGTATGCCGCAACCTGCGTTGGGAGGGGATTGTTCCGTCGCAGTTGGTGTTGTTTTGACCGTAGCTTTTGCTCATATTATCAAAAAAATAAAACGGGTGAGTACTGAGATGAGCGAAGTAGAAAGGACTTTGGAAGGATTGTATCTAATACTAACGACTATGGCACCGGTGAAATTAGATCTCGGAGTCAAGAAACATCCAGGAGCTGTATGCCATGTGACTTGGTTATGTTCGTTGTCGTGGACTCCTTCGAGGATATCGATTTCGCCAGTCTATTAATGTACCGTCAGACAATAAAGTCCTTAATCCCTTTTGGAAAAGATAATGAAAAAGTAGGGAAAGAAGGAGGGAAGGAAAGATAGAAAGAGAGAGAGAGAGAAAGGGAGAAACTCACAAAAGGCCATTGACCTCCGCCAACAGTCCACCAAGCGGGCCAGATCACACATCGCTAAGGTGCACGGTTGATATCGAGGATGAAGAGTCCCGTGTTGTATGGCGATATGCTCGATATTCGTACGCTGGTGAAGAAATCGAAAAAAGTGGTAGGTTAGACCGTTTGGAGCAGAACAGAGCTCCCGAGTCTCTGCTTGACAAGGGAAACCCGGAAAAAATAATGGAAACCACAAAAAAGAACAGGAACATGGACGAGGAAGAGGGATAAAGATGGAAAGAAGTACATAGAAATAGAGATAGTGCATCAAGTTACACGGAACAGCCAATAGACAACAACGGGAGAAGCTGAACAGTGAACAACTCAACGTACCTATTCCTGGACTCCCCATCGGCCAACCAAGTTGTATCATCACCTTCATGGACACCAGTTCCATCCTGGACGTATGCGAGGCCGTTTTCTAGGACGAAAGATTTGTTCACGTAATGCGGATACCCGAAAAATAGAGGGATCGAGTTTGAGGAACGCATGTTTGTTTGGAGGAAAGGAAGGGAGGGCGAGGTCGAGGGCAGGGCTTACTTTACTGTTCCACTAAAAGAATCAAGGAGCGTCAGTCAAAGTCAAGCGGAGAGCAAAAAAAAGGACGCACTGTATAGGATCTATATCTGTGAAAAAGTTGAACCGACTGGTTTTTTTTTATGCAAGTCAGCATCTCATCCCAAGTGACGACTAGAGAACCAACGAGCAAGAAGAGAGAAACGCACTCGAAGAAGGTATCGCCCGAGTATTCATCCTATGGTAGCCGAACGAAAAACGAGCCGTTCGGGTTCTGGGCATATGCAGTGTCGTCTCTTGTCTCAATTTGTGGTGAAAAGGAAGATGAGAACAGGTTGCCGAGTGAAGGGAAGTCAACGGATGACGCAATCGTGTGGTGCATTTGTAAGAAGAGTAGAGCGAAGGACGGAGATGGAAGGTCGTGGAAGTGCATGATTATGAGTGCTGTGTAGTTTGTGCGGATCGTTAAAAAGAAAAGTCGTTCAAAGGCCCCAATGCGGTAGTGGTGGTAGCGACGGTGGTGTTGATGCAATGGTGGTATGAAGGCTGAAAGAGGAAGAACAAAGCCCTCAATCAACGCTCATGGTACGAGTCTTGGAGTCAAGAGGAAGAACCGAAAACGTGTTGGCCTGTGTGGAGATCTAAGACGAGCTGGTTGATTTTTACGTCAGCGCCATCGGCAGCATTAGAGAGGTTGCGCAGCGCCAACCATATGCCACGTGCGGCTTATTAAGCGTGCGCTGGCAGCTGCCTCGTATTTGTGTGCGCTAGCCAACCGACGCTCTCTGGCGCACTTTTATCCTTCATACCGTGCTGTGCCATGGCACAGTTGCATTTTAGAGCTACACAGAAGACTCTTAAACCATGCTCTTGAGCTTTATCTAGTGCCCCACACCATTCTAAGCATACTTATACGAAGGTCTAAAGGTCACCTTTGTGACTAGTCCGCTTCTTGCTGGGTAAAGCTGGAGTACTCGAAGTATATCAATGAGACAGTAATATTATAATATAGATATAAGACACCGAAATTACTGAAGCCATACTGTATCTCTCTACTTCAATATTTGCCTGACCTCTATGATGCATTTTCGCTATATAAAACTCTATCTGTTCTTCATCTACAGCTTGGAGGAGCTTGCTACGGAGTTTTAGGAATAATATCTGTTGCTCTAGTATCATATATTACATTGTGTAGTGCGGAAATATGGATGAAAGCTCGACGGTTGGCTAGCGCACACAAAAACAGGACAGCTGACAGCGCACGCTTAATAAGCCGCACGTGGCATATGGTTGGCGCTGCGCAACCTCTCTATTTAACTCGTCATCGGTTTGACCCCACGCGTACTTCGAAAGGGTCATACGCTTTCTGGGTTGGAGCTCTCGAGGCCTCGATGCGGATTATCTCTGGATTATCACCACGATGCCATCACTTTTCTTGGTCTGTATTAGTAAAAAGACAATTTCAAGTAAAGGCCGTGGTTATCAACGGTTTGATACCGTTGCATGGCATACTTACTATGCGATTTACCAATGCCATTGACCCTTCCTTGGTTTGGGGTGCCAAATTAGACAGCCCGGAAGAATAGTAAGAGCCCGCTCACATAAAGAGGAATAAAGAACTTTGGAGTCTGGACAAGTCGTAACACTAGCCTTCCGAAGTCGTCAACCTCGCGCAAACCGCGTGGTCGATGCAACTGTGCTTACTGCAGCATTTTCATCGACAGCGCCAGGTATGAATGATCAAACGTACCCTAATTATCACCTGGTCCCCTTTCAAAGGCCAAATTCATCCCCAAAAACCCAGGAAAATACTCCGGACCATATGAATATACTTGGTACTAGGTAAGTACTAGCAACGTCATTTTTTTAGTGACAGGTTAAGAAGGCACGTTCAAGCATCGTGGCCAATGGTCATTTTCTCGAAGCATGGTGTTAAAGGAAGGCTTTTCTCTTTCCCTTTTTAAATTTGGGTGGAGGAGGCGATCAAAAAAGTGATCCTCGCAATGAAATTCAAGCTCTCAGTGCCAAACCGATTAATCCCAACTACGGGTTTTGCGTTTACTTAGGCTTACACAGGAAGAGTCTCTTTTTTAGTGCCTTTTCACTCGATATTTTTTTTCTTTTCTTTCTTTATGAGTCCAATGATTTTTATTTCTTTCAAACATTTGGTCATTCATAAACACTAGCTGACACGAATACTGAATACTTATCTGACTATATAACAGACTTCAACGGGATAACACCTGTGCCTTTTGCCCCTATGTTTAAACTCATACCTTGAATATACCTCCAGTAACTTTGACATAAAAATTGAAATGATCCAGTTCATATATAGATCTGAATTTGTTAAATACTTAAGGATCACCATTGTTATTTGGTTTGAAATGGAAACACAAGCTTTATAAAAAAATGCCATAGAAAACAGAAAGAGTAAGGAAATGGAGAGCAAGTAGACTGATGATTGTGAAAGGCATTGAATATATCATACTATCTTGACAAACTGTGTTTAAACATATCAAGCATCAGCCCAAGTCTCAGTCCATTGTCGGCCAAAAGCAAAATTACGCCAATCCACTTTGATGGCAGGATTTTTGGCAACTGGAGGGATTGTTAAGACTTGTCTGGCATCCTGAAAACAACCTCTGAGCTGGTGTGGTAGCCAAAGTATATGGTCTGAGGGGGATTGAAGTGAGTATAACCAGCCTTCAGAGTCAATACCACAAGAGTAGGCTGGTGGAGAATGTACATGTGACATATTCGGATTGACTGGGATGAGCATAGTAGGACTGTCTGCAGAGGGGAGCAATTCCAAGTCATTTGGAACTAGATGGCAGGCTGCTGAAACACCTGAAGCAACATGGCCATGCAGAGGGTGGCTCATAGGCTGTCCAGTTGGAGAGTCCCATATTCTGACTGTGCAGTCATCTGATCCAGACACTATGTGTCTGCTGTCCGGAGAGTATGCCACTGACCAAACCCAGTCAGTATGGCCCTGCAGAGGCTGACCCAGACACTGTCCAGTCTGAGAGTCCCATATCCTGACTGTCTTGTCAGAGGATCCAGACACTATGTGTCTGCTGTCTGGAGAGTATGCCACTGAGTTCACTTGACCAGTATGGCCCTGCAGAGGCTGGCCCACAGACTGTCCAGTCTGAGAGTCCCATATCCTGACTGTGTGGTCAAGTGATCCAGACGCTATGTGTCTGCTGTCTGGAGAGTATGCCACTGACCAAACCCAGTCAGTATGGCCCTGCAGAGGCTGACCCACACACTCTCCAGTCTGAGAGTCCCATATCCTGACTGTCTTGTCTCCTGATCCAGACACTATGTATCTGCTGTCTGGAGAGTATGCCACTGAGTTCACTTGATCAGTATGGCCCTGCAGAGACTGGCCCACAGGCTGTCCAGTCTGGGAGTCCCATATCCTGACTGAATTGTCAGAGGATCCAGACACTATGTGTCTGCTGTCTGGAGAGTATGCCACTGACTAACCAGGTCAGTATGGCCCCGCAAAGGCTGACCCACAGGTTGTCCAGTCTGAGAGTCCCATATCCTGACTGTCGTATCAGAGGATCCAGACACTATGTGTCTGCTGTCTGGAGAGTATGCCACTGACAAAACCATGCCAGTATGGCCCTGCAGAGGCTGGCCCACAGGCTGTCCAGTCTGAGAGTCCCATATCCTGACTGTGTGTCCTCTGATCCAGACACTATGTGTCTGCTGTCTGGAGAGTATGCCACTGACCAAAACTGCAGTATGGCCCTGCAGAGGCTCCCACAGTCTGAGAGTCCCATATCCTGACTGTCTTGTCAGAGGATCCAGACACTATGTGTCTGCTGTCTGGAGAGTATGCCACTGACAAAAACAGTATGGCCCTGCAGAGGCTGGCCCACAGGCTGTCCAGTCTGAGAGTCCCATATCCTGACTGTGTTTATCTGATCCAGACACTATGTGTCTGTCTGGAGAGTATGCCACTGACCAAACTCTGCCATGGCCCTGCAGAGGCTGCCCACAGGCTGTCCAGTCTGAGAGTCCCATATCCTGACTGTTTGTCAGAGGATCCAGACACTATGTGTCTGCTGTCTGGAGAGTATGCCACTGAGAACTTGTCAGTATGGCCCTGCAGAGGCTGGCCACAGGCTGTCCAGTCTGAGAGTCCCATATCCTGACTGTCTTGTCAGAGGATCCAGACACTATGTGTCTGCTGTCTGGAGAGTATGCCACTGATAACCATGTCAGTATGGCCCTGCAGAGGCTGGCCCACAGGCTGTCCAGTCTGAGAGTCCCATATCCTGACTGTCTTGTCAGGATCCAGACACTATGTGTCTGCTGTCTGGAGAGTATGCCACTGAGAAAACACTGCCAGTATGGCCCTGCAGAGGCTGGCCCACAGGCTGTCCAGTCTGAGAGTCCCATATCCTGACTGTGTTGTCAGAGGATCCAGACACTATGTGTCTGCTGTCTGGAGAGTATGCCACTGAAAAAACTGAGTTAGTATGCCCTGCAGAGGCTGGGCCACAGGCTGTCCAGTCTGAGAGTCCCATATCCTGACTGTCTTGTCATCTGATCCAGACACTATGTGTCTGCTGTCTGGAGAGTATGCCACTGAGAAAACACTGCCAGTATGGCCCTGCAGAGGCTGGCCCACAGGCTGTCCAGTCTGAGAGTCCCATATCCTGACTGAATTGTCATAGGTTCCAGCAACTATATGTCTGCCATTTGGGGAGTATGCAACACAATGTATATAACTTGAGCAGTGCATTATTTTGACTACCCCTAACCAACTTT